>CM035164.1:56447205-56910196 GCA_020205615.1 Panax quinquefolius | reverse complement strand
GGATAGGCGTATTAAGGACATAAGATAACTTTTTCACCATGAGATCTATTCTCAAATTCCTTAACCAATCATGCTTAATTGATGCAGTTAATTTAGCATCTAATATGCTTTGCGGTGATAGTAATTTTAGACATTGTAAAATTACGTAAATGAATTTATAATTAACAACATTTTAACATACATTCTTTTATTAATTACCAAAATAAATTAGGTCTTGTTTTAAATTGGTATCTCCACTATTTTCTTCAAACTATATTACCTCACTTATATAGTTAAGCAAAATCTAATTAAAGATTTGCTAGTGAGAATAAGGATCTCATTTCAAATGTATATAGCCTTGTGGTGACACAACAAACTATATATAAATAAATAGGTAGACAACTTTTATCAATTACATCAACTATGTAACTCCTTTTCTTTTGCCTCTTAGATTATTTTGATCAGTGGTGGCACATCCAGAATCAAAATTATCCAAGTTAAGTCCGACCTAGCATTCCATATATTCAAAAAAGAAAATATCATCCTTGTGGTGACACAACAAAACAATATTGTTCAATTTTCTTTATAAGCATCAAATGTGATAAATTAACATCTTAAATACTTAATACTTGCCTTGTGGTGACACAACAAACTCATATTAAATATTTAATACTTTATTAATTTTATCATGCTAGAAAGCGACGTTCGATATTCAAAATATCTTTGAGCGCTTAGGACTTAATATAAAAAATTGAGGGGTTTGTTATTAATTTATCTCATCTTGTTTAGCGCATGCATATATATATATAAATACGGGTCATATTAATGAACATACGAAAGCATGTTTGCATAAATATAATATATATAGTATAAGCATGGACATATTGAATACTATATTCTACCGGATTGATTATGAACTTTTATTCTAGTTTGGTTCACTAGAGCCACCAAGTGAACCAAAAGGTCAAACCCTAGGGGTGCAAGAATTAATATTTAAATATAACTATTACATTTAAACTTGGGGCTCCATTACAAATTGGTCTTCAAGTCATCCTTGTTCCTTGATCTCTAATTCTTCAAAATTAATTCTAACTATTCCTATTACAAAACTATTTAAAATAAATAGAAACCTTGATCGTGAATCAAGGGAAATACATAGGAGGAGATAGAATTTACATTAAGAAAAAATTAGAGAAGGCGAGTACTGTGAGACCCATTTAATAAAACCCATACATTCAATACATCCAACTAAAATAAAATCCAATCACATTAGTCGATAGTCCATAATCAATCCCATTTATTATCATACACATCACCATATGCATCAATAAATAACATTCATCTCATGAATAATAAACATTCAATATATATATTGATATCATTTAATGGGCAAATTTAGTTAGTATAAAATCCAATTTTGAATCAAAATAAACTCCTTTATTTTAATCCAAATTTAAATCAAAATAAAACTATTTTATTTTAATTTATCCAATTTTGAATAAAATAAACTATTTTATTTTAATCAAAATTTTAATCAAAATAAACTCTTTTATTTTAATTAATTATGGAATCCAATTCCATGAAAAAAATTTATTTAAGGAAACACGGATTCTATTTCCTATTCACAAATAAACTCTTTTATTTTGAATAATATGAAATCTTATTTCATATCTAAACAAACTCCTTTATTTAAGGAAATACGGATTCTCGTTCCTATTCACAAATAAACTCTTTATATTTTGAATAATATGAAATTTTATTCCATATCTAAATAAACTCATTTATTTAAGAAAACTTTGAATCCAATTTAAACTCCAATTAGTTATCATGGAATCCAATTTCAACTCTAATTAGTTAGCATATTTAATTTTAAAATTTAAATAAACTTTATATTTTAATATAAAATAAACTTTTATTTTTAATATTAAAATAAAATTTTATTTTAATAATAAAATTATTAAGAATATTATATATATATATATATATATAAAAAACAAACCGTTATTATATATATATATATATATATAATAAAACAATTATTATCATATATATTACTTTTAGTGCGATCTCATGTAACTTTTGAAAGATGATTACCAGCGAGGAATCATCGAGGAGCTTATATATGTACGTGGGTATCGGGATCATCCATGAAGATTAAATGTTATGAATCATATATATATATATATATATATATATAACTATAAAACGAAAAACATGAATCTCCTGTTACCTTTTAATTACAGTACCGATTTCAGCAAAAAAAAAAAAAGGAAAATCTGGATTCGCGAATCACAGTACCGGTTTTAAAAACAGGCTTTGCGAATTTTTTTATATTCTATTTATATAATAAAATTATGCCCAATTAAATTGTTCTAAACACATATCAATATACATATCAAATTAAAATAATTAATAATTCGCATAAAGGTTTGGCTCTGATGCCACTGTTAGGTTTGTAATATTCATGAACGCAATCAAATTACAAAAATAAGCGGAAACATGTAAAATTCAGAGTTTAAAATTTTACAAACCATATACCCGGATCACCCTTTATGCATAATTATTAATTAAACGAAAAAGATGAATAAGAAACATACCCTTGAAGATCCGAGGTTCCTCAGGTACAAGTTCACCTCCAATCCTTTTCGCGTTCAACTTGAATCCACCGGGTTTGGTTCCTTCCTATGATCAACGTTAGCCACCCAAGTGTTTGGCCTCTAGAGGTGATCCACCAAGGAAGAAGAAGGATTCAAGAAGATGGGTGGTTGGCTAAACCCTAGTTTGTCTATCTCTATAGAAAAGGAGCGTACTCTCCAACCATTGGAATTATCACGTTGTTGTCTTGATATCTGATATAAGACTCCTCTTATAAAGATATCAAGTAACCCTATTAAAATAAGGTATTATTTAATTAAACCCTTTTAATTAAAGGGGCTCCCTAATCTTATTAGGGATAATTAATTAAACTCCTTTAACTAATTTTCCTTCCTAATCCAATTAGAAATAAATGAGAGTACTTATATTAAATTAATTCCTAAACTCTTTTAGAAATTAAAATAATAATAATGATTGTACTAATATTAATAAGACTCTCTTATTAATTTATATTTAATATTTCTAAAATATTAAATAATAAATATTAAGCTATTTAATTTATTCTATCACCATAGATTAAATTAAATATACATAACATATTATTACGATTATGCCATTAACTTCTTAAATAATTATTCTTCCTTTTATGGTGTGACCCTTTAGGTTCTCCATATTAAACCGGTTGTGAATAAATCAATTAGAACAATTCTAATCTTATTTAAATAAATAAATTAAACAATTAATTTATATAAATAAATAATATTTATTCTACAATAGGGATAAGCCTCCCTAGCGATCAACGACTTTCTAGATAATATAAATTTCAACATTAATCATAAAAGAACCTTTGAGTAAATAGTTACCGTACAATTCAATCCTTCCACCATACAATGTCCCAATTAAATATAAGACATAGAATTCTTTGTCAAGTCTTATTTTATTTAATTATATGTATTTCGATCCTTAAATGCACAACTCCAAATAATGCAAATTAGAAACTCCTTTCTAATTTCATTACGCCTTAACCCAAGGACTACTCGGGTTGTCATTTATCGAATCACATAGGACATTTCTCTTCTTTTAATAAGTGGTAGATTCTTTATTGATCATACATTATCTCCATGTACAACTTATTATACCCAAGCATACCCTTTGATATACCCTAAGGGTCTGCGAAGGAATAAGTCAAAGTATAACTCATCATACACAAGATACTATGATGATCTCCAGGTCCAAGGATCACTTGTACTACTATCACTACGAGAATTCCTATTGGCAGCAAGTAAAACTCCATTAGGTATTCCTTAGCGAGCCACGTTAAGTGAACTTATTCTCTAATAAGCACCTACATACTTGCTTTAGTGTCTCCACACAAATGATCATGAGATCAATCATCCTCATCCAATGAGCAAGCAACGTATGTACCAATCTATCCAGATTCACTAATCCCCAATTTAGTAATCCAATGATTGGGAACTATTTTAGTTTTAAGCTTTCTAAGAATTTAGATCTCGTTAGAATGATCATCATCATTATTCTAAAAGCATTGCTTAAAACTATGGGTTTATCACATATTATAAAACAGCATCATGTAGATAATTAAAAGCCTTTAATAAATTAATACTTTTTATTAATAAATGAATAAGATTGTTACAAAGTATATGCTTTATCATCAAACATGATTGGCTTGTATGCATACTACTTTCAACATCAAGCTATTATATTCCATGAATATGCAGTCGTGTGTGGTTTTTTAAGCATTTATTGAAATGATCGGGGGTTATTAAGATAGGATGATATGCATACTCCTAGGGTGTTTGGTTGAGCGGATCAATTCGGGTTTTCTAAGTCTATAGGACTGACAGAAATTTGTAATGTGCGGGGTTTGGCAGATAAACCTCGGTATATATATGTGACACCCCCAAATTCGGACCTCCACTTGGTCACTTGAATTCGGTTCGTCACGTGTTCATGGCATACAAAATAACTAAAATATCACGTTCACAACGGAAGATCTAATTTAGAATAATATAAAATAATTTATTATAATTATTCCCCCAAGTCTCGCAACCTATAATACTTAATAGATTGCATAATAATATTGAATAAAGACTTATTACATAATCCTACTTAAGCTTAAACATAGTCTAAAAACAGTCTTAAAATAACATAAAAATCTTAAAACATAAAGGAACAAGCTAGTCGGTAGCCTTGCCCTTGCCCTTGTCTTTCCCAGAGACACTTCCCTGTTCTGCCTTAACTGAAAGGTTTTAAATAAGCAAGGATGAGCACAAATTGCCCAACAAGTAATATACAACGAGGGTAATGAGTATTATATCACAAGCTTGAAATATCAAAGTATAGTCTCCAAGATAGTTCAGGGTATTAGAATAATATCATGAATCAATGAATATCAACGTTTCTTGAATCAAATCTTTGGAATATGAAATGATAGTTCAATATAGATCAACGTATATATATGAATTCAAAGGCTATCAACGTATCCAACTAGATAAAACAATTCATACTGAGCAGTCACTAAGGATTATTGAACATCTTCTAGAATTACCAATATTAAACTGATAACCCGAAAGAATCAAGTACTATAGATGATCAATCTACAATACTCTAAGTTAT
The DNA here is from genome assembly GCA_020205615.1 of Panax quinquefolius. Lineage (NCBI taxonomy): Eukaryota > Viridiplantae > Streptophyta > Magnoliopsida > Apiales > Araliaceae > Panax > Panax quinquefolius. The sequence goes on along the minus strand of CM035164.1, from coordinate 56,904,985 downwards.
GCATAACACAACAGTAATATCCACTCATGTGTTGGGGTTTCCAACAACATACACTCCCCTTACCATAAGGGTTGTTCAACTCAGTTTTCAAGATTTTTGCACCAATTAATTGGTTTGGACAGTTTTATAAATATGCATATAGTCTAGCTGAATCAATGGCATAGACCCTTTCACAATATTCAAGAACAATACTAAGTTCAACATGAATAATAGATTTCCACAAGAGTTTAACATACTAGTTCAATTGAACGAGTAAATAAGATAACTTGCATTTAAAGAGATAAGGTTTGCTTACGACATTCGTCGAATAAAGTATTGCAAGGGTTTTGGATACTTGCACAATGTAAAGGATAATTCAGATACTTTCCTTAAGCGTAGTTTATCCACGTTAATAAATCCACACTTTTGATTCCTATTTATAGTGAATTATAAGTACAATATGCTCATTAGCTAACACATTCTTTAATCAAGCTCGACCTGATTCACGTATGCACATATGGTACAAAATTAGCTTATATGTTTATCACGAAATCAAGTATCTAGTTACTTTATAAGTAAATTTACAATACTTTCGATTAAGACCTTTTTACCCACAGACTTTCATTATACAAGGCAAACACTATCATAATACTTAATCATCACATATATATACATGTATCAGTAGGTTTTAAACCACTTTTAGCAATATAGGCATCATACCAGTTAACTTTCCAAAGATCAGATTTCAAATTAACTAAGTTACGATTTGAGATCGGCCATAGCAATTGCTATACATGGCTAAAGCCTAGGGCGGTTAGCAATGCTTGACCCTCCGCCAAGCCAAGACTCAGCTGTTGCCTTATGGTTCGCATCCGGCTTAACCAAAACATTCATACATAATATAATATCATGCCAAAGGTTCTTCTTAAGTTAATCTAGGTCCCTTCTTTTATAATATGATTCTATGTTGATCATTTCAACAATTTAAAGTTATTCAAGGTTATAAAACCTTAAAGTCTAACATGCTTGCCTTGTAAACATACAAGGTAGTCATATAACTCATATTAGGCATGCTTGTGAATATTCATAACACATACGTGTAATTAGCATCGCTTTGGTTTAAAATATGCTTCGTTCATGCTTCACTTGAATTATGATACACAAGCATGGTATATATATGTTTATGGTACATGAGTGAGTCTAAGAGTATCATCAAACATGATCACAATTATCACATTCTAACCCCTAAGGTAGTTTGTCAATATTCACGTTCAAAAATCATATTTTCATTTATAAAGCTTACTAGTAGGTTCAACATGTTCATGCGTCCTTATGAATCATATACACACAAGTTAATGGGTTATTCATGCATTTCTAAATCATACCAACATGCTTGCAAAGTCAGCATATAAACATGGCATACATACATCTCAAGTTCCTTTCTAAAGTCCTAAATCCATTTTAAACTATACACTTTAGTTAATCATGTATGCTAGTCTAAACATGCTCACATTTGATTAATATATATATATATAGTACACATGATTGTATGCTAGTTGAAGCCATAATGATTGACTAACACTAATCATATTTGAAAACAGAAAACACAATCCCGAACTCAAAGGTCAGTAAAATGTATACGCCTCGGTGTTAATCCGTGGCTATTTGTCGATGTCTGGTTCGAGCCAGGAACACTCTGCTTCGGTAGAACTTCAGCCCAACCACATAATATATTCATGAATTCGATTCTAATCACTCATATATCATTTTAAACATACTTATATGGTCATATAACAACTATATAACCATTACCCAACCTCATTTTTATCCAACTCCACATAATCAAGAAATTGAAATTCAAGAACTCGAGAACTCTTTTTCGCAGAGAATGAAGTGAAAAGAAAGGAAGTGGGGTTATACCTCTGTAATATGAAATGAACTTGATGCTAAATGGACTCCCAATTCTTAGAATACTTGTATGCTCTCAATCTCACACTTAGCAATTATCAGACAAATTTCAAGCAACACCAACTGAGAATTGAGTCTGCTACTTATAGGAGAAGTTTGGACTGGACATTTGTGTTACACAAGATTGGAGTCCATGGTGTAATGGAAGGGAACAAAGGTTATTAAAAAGTTGTTTAACAACTCCATACCAGCCACCTTCCTAGCCATGATCACCTATGATTAATAGCTTGAAAGTTACGTAAATAGAGTGCAAGTTACTGTTCATTGTATAATTATATCACTTAATTTGGGACAAATTCAAAATCTCAGCAACAAGCTTAGCTAAATCCAATTTAGTTACTTTGTTAACCAAAAATGGGTTTTAATTTCCAAGTGTTACTATATTAGGAGAAATTTGGGATTATTTATATACTCACATCATATAGTCCATGTACATTAAATACACGTAATAAAATAATGCAGTCAAGTATTATTGTCCGAGTAGTTCCATAATTATTTATACTACTCACATAACCACATTATAACCTTATTTAATATTAATGTTTATTTAAACATGAAATTCCTTTCTCAGTTTCTAGAACACACATATATTTAACTATTTATGTATTACAATTACATATGAACTTATTGTACTACTTGGTACCTTATATTAACATAATGTACTCTTATCCTATGTTTTATTAATGTCACACATATAACATTAATATTCCAATTCAGTGCTATAGTAGAAATTAACCATATTCAACTGATCACTGGCGCAGCTGCGCCAGTTTGTACTGCTGGGAGGGCCCCTGACAATGCCAAACTTATTTAGCTTCAAGCCAGTTCCTTTGAGACCCCCAAATTCAGGTACTTCATTCCAACAGGATTTGGTGTTCACTTTATAAAAACATTCATATCTAACTACCCAATAATAATAAAATTGAATAATAAAACCTTCCCATTACGGGATTACATTAATAAAATCTCCCTGGTTATCTAACCTTTAGATACAATCATTCAAATGCGGAAATTAAATAACTTCATTACAATCATTCAAACTAAAGTCTGATAATAAAATATAAAAATGATTACAAGTATTCAGTACTTGTTTATCTTTCCCTTTCCCCTACTGGTGCTAGGTACATCGACCTTCTCATCCTTAGCTGTAATAGTTTTATAAGCGAGAGTGAGCAAATAAAGCTCCTTTGAAATAACAATGAATAAAACCTTTACAACAACTGTCAAATAATTAGGCTCAATAGAAATAAACAAAATGCTTTATCAATGATAATCAGAATCATGGAATATTTGTCTGAGGGTCATAAGACCACTAACTATATCCATAGTTATAAGTAATCTTTCAACTTAAACTTTAACAGTCATAATGTGACACCCCCAAATCTCGGTACTTCATTACCTCAAGATTTAGTGTTAACGTAATCAAAACATTCATATATAACTACCCAATCATAATAAATTGAATAATAAAAATCTGCCTATACATGATTACTTAAATAAAAACATTATCTCCTAGGTTCTTTAACCTTTAATACAAACATTCAAGTGCGGAAATAAAATTATGACATCACATCATTATTAAAAGTCTATCATCAATGATAAAACAAAATTACAAGTCTTCATCACTTGTACATTTTTCCCTTTCCTTTGCTAGTTGTAGGTTTATCAACCTTCTCATTCATAGCTGAAACAAATGTATAAGTACGCAAGAGTGAGCAAACAAAGCTCACTTGAAATAAGAATAAATATCTTTACATCATTTGCCAAATAATAGGCTCAATAGAACTGAATGATATGTTCTATTAACATTTCAACATTTGCCAACTCATAGGCTCAATAGAACTTGATAATTTGTTCCATTAACATTCTAAAATAAACTACTGAGGGTCAAATGACCATGAACCATGTCCACAGGTATAAGTAATCTTTCAACTTTAACTTTAACAGTCATATGACTATAAGGACTCTACGTACTTAGGGGGATCAATCCTTCGTACAATGTATTGTGCACAACCATTTCAATGCTAAGCGTAAACCCTTAAACATAGGGTTATTCATCTTAGTATTTAGAGTACAAGTTCGCACCAAAGAAAGTTTGGTTTGGATAACCTTTCAAGGGTAATTGAAGTTTAGTGATCATTAACTAGGGAACTAGTTGAATCCACAATGCTTGATAATACAACAGTTATTTAATAACAACATAACTTAGAATATTTGAGAATCATAAATGAACTGATTCTACATATCTAACTCATGCTTGAAATAACTATAGAGCATAAGTATTCAATAGAATGAATAAAATGGTTAACCTTTGCTTGAACAGTAAAATAAGCTAGGTTCAAGTTTTATAATATTAGAAATGAAATTCTAGAACTTTAAGAAACTTGCTTAACTGTAAACAAGTTGGAATGAATCAACAAATGGAGAATTTCCAATAACATTAGAGTTTGAGTTTTCTCAAATGGATTTTAGGAACAATTTACTTATTCAATTACAGTTGAGATAAAACCTTTCTCAATCAAAAGCATGCATTTATAATAATAGAACTAACTCAACGAAAATGTAGAGTTAAAACTTGTACAATGTAATAAACGAACTAGCTCAATGAAAGTGTATAGTTAGAAAACTTGCCTTGAGCGTAATCTATAAAATTAAACTCACGATCACCTACACATAATTTTAGAATCACAATACCTATTAGACATGCTAACATATCATAACATGTTCATTACCATTCACATTTCAGAAACTCTAAGTGTTTTACTTCACAACACTTGTCTAACTTTCATTATGTATACTAATTACCACATAACGCGTTTTCGATTTACTAATCACTTTTGCAACTTTGATCGTACTAACCACAACTCACTATGTTATGTTAACTTTAACATTACACATTTAACATGCTAACATAATTTCAGACCATGTTGTGACACTTTCCCAAGTCTGTCAGAAATAGCGGTTAGAATCTCAAACCGAGGTATGGTAATGAAGCTGCGCCATACAAAAGGCTTAAGACCGTGTGACTTGACTTAGCGTTTTTTGCCTTGTACTGACGCAATTTTCTTGGCCGGTGTTCAGACAGACGCAGAGTCGACTATGAACAGTTGCCGACTTTAGCCCAACAAACACGAATTTCACCCACAAAACAGTGAAATTAACACGTAGAAAAAATATAACAATATCATAAACATGATTGCTCATATTTACAACCAATTAACACAATTTAACACTAACTAAAACTATTTTAATTTCTTCAAATTTAAGTTTTCAAACAAAAACTCCATTTTCGAGTTCTTTCACAAAAATTAAACACTGTGATTTCAATTCTTATTCAAATTACCTCATTCAAATTACGTTATACTCATATCTCATTGAACTAACATATGCAAGCCTCAATTTATAGTTTAACATAAGAATTGGCCATTAAAATTGTTACTTTTACTCAAGCCATATGAAGAACACAAACACTGTCAAAATTTCTTCCACTGTCAAACAAATTTAGCATTCGATTTCTTGTTTGAACATAAACTCTAGCATTACAAACATGTATAACCACAATTACCAACTATATATCCACAATTCACCAATTTGATTCACAAAACATAAGCCAAAACTATGCCGTAAGTTCATATATGAATACATATATATATATATATATATATATATATAATACAAAGTTGTGAACATACCTTTAATTTGTTAATATAATCTTTGCTAAATGCTAGAAATTTCTTGATTTCTCTCTCAATTTTCTGTAATTTTTCTCTGTCAAGCTCTCACCTTTTCTTTCTTAGTATATGCTAAATTGAACGTAAACTAATATTGATACTAACAGTAATACGTATATTAAACACAATATCAGTTATAACGCTTAGGTTATAAATATATTATATTTATTATTTGATTTGATTTGATTTATTTTACTTATCTAGAAATCTCAAAAGCCATAAGGCATGTTTGGCAAATCATTTAAATTTAAAGAATTAATATATTAAGCCTTGTTTGTTAAAAACTAAATTAAACTATTTTAATTTATTTTAATAACTCCTTATAATATAGTTATTTGTCGCACTATATTAATCAAGCTTTCATATTTCTTTTAAATTAATTCAAATAACAATTAATTAAATAACTCCTTTAATCACATAACATAATACAAATAATTAATCATTTAAATTGAAATATTAATATAATAATCATTTCCTTAATTCATCAATTATTTATTTAACAAATAATTCTCCCAAATAATATTAAATCAATTAAACAAATATTCATTTACTGATAATCACATCCATTAAATATTTATATAACTCAATAAATATTTAAAATTACATTTAAAAAATCTGGAATGTTACATCATTCCCTCCTTAAAAGGATTCTGTCCTCAGAATCATAATTCAAACAACCAAATCGTCACATTCTTCCCTACTTATAAAGATTCTGTCCCCAGAATCGAAGACATAGACTAAACAAATAACTCTGGGTAACTTTTCATCATTTCGGTTTCGAGTTTCCACGTTGCCTCTTCGACATTGTGGTTTCTCCATATCACATTCACAGAAGGTTTCACTTTATTTCTTAGCACTTGTTCTTTCCTGTTGACTATTTGGATATGAACTTCTTCATAAGACAAATCTTTATCGAATTGCAATGGTTTGTATTCAATCACGTGTTTGTAATCGGGTTTATACGGTCGTAACACCGAAATGTGAAAAATATTATGTATGTTTTCCAATTCTTGAGGTTGAGCTACCTCATAAGCCACTTCCCCCCACTCATCATAGTATTTCAAATGGTCCAATAAATCTTGGGCTAATCTTTCCTTTCTTTCCAAAACGAATCTTCCCCTTCCAAGGAGAAACTTTTAGGAAAACAAAATTTCCTACTTCAAATTCGCGATTCTGCATGTGTTGATCGGCATACTTTTTCTGTCGGTCTTGGGCTACTACCAATCTTGTCCTGATGAGTTTGACAACTTCAACAGTTTGTTGTACCATTTCTGGTCCTAACAGTTGGCGTTCACCGACTTCATCCCAGCATAGTGGAGTTCTGCACTTTCTACCGTACAATGCCTCGTAAGGTGGCATACCGATGCTCGCGTGGTAACTGTTGTTGTAGGCAAATTCTACCAACGGTAAATGTTCATCCCAGCTTCCTTTGAAATCCATGATGCATGCTCTCAGCATATCTTCCCACGTTTGGATTGTTCGTTCACTTTGTCCGTCGGTTTGCGGATGGTATGCTATACTCATTCGCAACTGTGTTCCCATACATTCTTGTAGTCTCTTTTAGAAGTTTGATGTGAACCATGGATCTCTATCTGATACAATTGACACTGGAACTCCATGTCTTGACAAGATCTCTTTAACATACAGTTTTGCTAGATGATCAAGATTAAATCTAATCTTTATTGGCAAAAAGTGTGTAGATTTTGTCAATCTGTCCACTATTACCCATATCGCATCGTACCCTTTCTGAGTCGTTGGAAGTCCTACCTCAAAATCCATTGTGATATGCTCCCATTTCCATTCCGGTATTTCCAACGGTTGAAGTAACCCGCTTGGTCGTTGATGTTCAGCTTTCACTTTCTGACACGTCAAACATTTTGCAACACATTCTACAACGTCTCTTTTCATATTCGGCCACCAAAAATGTCGCCGCAAATCTAGATACATCTTTGTACTTCCTGGATGAATTGAATATCTTGTGTTGTGTGCTTCGGTCAAGATTTCTTCTTTAAGCTCTGGTACTGTTGGAACCCAAATTCTTTCCTCGAATCGTAGTAGTCCTTCGGTGTCGATCTTGTATTTTACATTGCTACCCTCAACCACTTTCTCTTTGATCGCTTCGCATTTTTTATCTTGTAGTTGAGCACTCTTCACTTTGTCCACCAAAGTTGGACTGGTATCTATCTGGAATAGTCATTCATCGGATTCCTTTGGAAATTTAATTTCCAACTCTAGCTTTGTCATTGCTGAAATAAGCTCCTACTGAGTAGTTATCAGCATTAACTTCTACCGACCTTTCCTGCTCAAAGCATCTGCAACCATATTCGTTTTTCCCGGGTGATAAAAGATCTCATAATCGTAATCCTTTATCAATTCCATCCATCTCCTTTGCCGCATATTCAGGTCCTTTCTGTGTGAAAATATACTTCAGACTTTTATGATTTGTGTAGATTTCACATTTCTCTCCATAGAGATAGTGTCTCCATATCTTGAGAGCAAACACTACTGCAACCATTTCTAAATCATGAGTCGGATAACCTTTCTTATAATCCTTCAGTTGTCTTGATGCATACACAATAACTTTGCCATTCTGAATAAGAACACATACCAACCCTTTATGTAAGGCATCACTATACACCACAAAGTTACCTGTACTATCTGGTAATGACAACACAGGTGCCATGCTTAATTTCTTCTTCAAATCCTAGAAACTTTCTTCACATGTCTCCGTCCAAACAAATTTCATAGCTTTCCTGGTCAAATTTGTTAATGGAGGTGTTATCTTAGGAAAATCTTAAATAAATCGTCTGTAATAACCGGCCAGTCCCAAGAAACTCCTCACTTCCGATGGTGATCTTGGTTGTTCCCAATTTATTACAGCTTCCACTTTTGATGGATCCACGGAAATCCCATCTTTGTCAATCACGTGCCCAAGAAATTGCACACGATCTAGCCAAAATTCGCACTTAGAGAATTTCGCGTACAACTTTTCCTGTCTTAGTGTCTCCAATGTCAAACGTAAATGTTCCATATGTTCTTCTTGAGTTTTGGAAAACACCAGAATGTCTTCGATAAATACCACCACACACTTGTCTAAGAATGGTTTAAACACCCTGTTAATCAAATCCATGAATGCAGCAGGGGCATTGGTCAAACCAAAAGACATCACTAGAAACTCGTAATGTCCATACCGAGTTCTGAATGTCATTCTAGGTTTATCCTCCTTCCTTACCTTCAATTGGTGATACCAACTTCTCAAATCTATTTTCAAGAAGTATTTAACACCCTTTAAATGATCAAACAAGTCATCTATTCTTGGCAACAGATATTTATTCTTAATAGTGACTTTTTTCAATTCCCTATAATCAATGCAGAGACGCATTGACTCATCCTTCTTCTTCATAAATAACACCGGCGCTCCCCACGATGACACGCTTAGTTGAATATACTTCTTGTCTAATAATTCTTGCAACTGTACCATCAGTTCCTTCATTTCTACCGGAGCCATTCTGTACGGAGCCTTCGATATCGGTGTTGTCCCCGGCACTAAGTCGATCACGAACTCAATTTCTCTGTCAGGCGGAAGTCTTGGAAAATCCTCTGGAAACACATCCTCAAATTCCCTCACCACTGGTATCTCTTCCAGTTTCACATTCTTTTTCTGAGTATCGACTATGTAATCTAAATAGCCCACACAGCCTTGACTCAACAATTTCTTGGCCTGCATAATCGTCAGACATTTCATTTATCTAGGTAATTTGCTACCATAGAATACTACCTTTGACGGAGTCATAAGGTTTACACATTTCTTTTGGCAATCAATTACCGCTCCATATTTGAACAGCCAATCCATTCCCAAAATAACATCAAACTCTCCCAATCTAATCGGAATCAAATCTACCATTAGGATATTCTCCTTAATGTTCACCCTACAGTTCTTGTATACGAATTTAACAGGGATTATCTCTTTATTCGCAACCTCTATGTTCAAAGGAAAATTCAGTTCTTCTCTAGGCAATTATAACCTCTCAGCAAATTCATCAGAGATAAACGAGCAACTAGCACCTGAATCAAATAATACATAAGCATCAATATCATTGATTGGGATAATACCTGACATGACATCCTTTGATTGCACAACATCTTGCACAGTTATGTTGAAGGTTCTAGCTGTGGGTTTGTTTGATGTTGTACCTCCATTGCTTCTGGTTGTCACTCCATCCTTCTTCTTAGGGCATTCACGAGCAAAGTGATCCTTGGATCCGCACGTGAAGCACACATTCTTCTTAGGTTGTGTGTAATTTGAGGCGATGTGACCCTCCTGGCTACAATTGAAGCATACTCATTTCCCCATCAAATACGCACCCTTGTGAAACTTATCGCATGTAGCACATGCTTCAAACTTCTTGATCTGCTGGTTACCCTGCTGGTTTCCAGCACCAACGTTTCCATTCCACTTCTTCTTCAAGTTGTTGTTATTGTTGTTGTTTCCGCCACTACCACCTCCATTCTTGATTTCCACCTTGTTCTTCTTCTTCTTCTTCTATTCCTAATTGAACTTTGTCACTGCCTCGCCTCCACCTTCACAGCGAGTATTTCTTTCTCCATTACTACTACGAAAGTCTTCAATTGAAATAGGGAAACTCTACTGTACAACCAGGGCTTCAGTCCCTGTTCAAACCTCTTCGCCTTGCGTTAAATGTCTGTCGTCTTGACTTGATAAAGCGCGCAAACTCGCCAACTCGTTGAATTTAGCGGCATACTCGAGATCTGAAATCATCGTTCCACTCGCCTCGGTTCAAAAATTGTACTTCCAATGACCCTTTGAACTCTCGAGAAAATAGGTCTCGAAGAATATCTCCTTAAACCTATCCCAGGTCATCATCCCTGGTCCTTCTCGAGTTTAATTGGCCTGTCACCAATAACTAGCTTCTGCTTTTAACATGAATGTTGCAAAAGCAGTCTTTTGATCATCTCCTACCTTAGCAACGTTGAACACCTTCTCTATCTCCATAATCCAAGTATGTGCCTCGACTGGATTCACTGACCCACGAAATTCAGGTGGTCTAACCGCCTTGAAATCCTTAAACGTTGTTCCTTGGTTTTGTGGTTGATTGTGCAATGCTCCTGTCAGTAACGTCACTAATTGTTGAAGTAGGTTAGCATCAACATTGTCATTATTGTTGGTTCCTTCGTTGGTTCTTTGTCGTGGTGGTTGACGGCTGGGAGGCATTTTCTGTTTAAAAATACACCCATTAGATTATTACTCAACTCCTTTAAGTAATTTCTACTTAACTTGCTTCTTTAAAAGAAATAACCACAAATCACATAACACTTTGAATAAAATAATAACTTTTATTTATTCATAACCTCTTTGAAAACATAAAACAATAGCATTACTGCTATTTACATTACTTTCCTGAACTACAAAAGTTTCAGGACAACATCGTCCTCATATCCCATAGGTTTTATAACACTTGGGATTTATAATTTATTTAACATTTTATTCATCGTACAACAACTACGATGTTCTACTAAGATACTGCTTAGCCTTACTACGTTCTTCCTCCATGACTCGGAACATTGTTCTACGATCTAATACGTACTATGGCAGCGTCTCGAACTGAATAGGATATCCCATGACCCTATCCTGAGCTCGATTAACCATGGTGTTGAATACTCTATTAATCTCTTCCATCTACATTCTCTTTGCCTGTGTGTCTTTCACTGCTATCCCAGCTTGTTGAAACATTCCCTCATATGCGTTTTCGGCTCTTGCCCTCTTCGTAGCTTCTTTCCTTTGCTTATTCTTCAATTTAGCGACCTCTTCGATCAGTTGTTCTTTCTCTCCTTTAGTATGTTCTAGTTTCTCCTCGACATTAGTCAGTCGTTCCTCATGATCTTGGATTTCATCTTCTCTCTGTGTCATTGCAGTCTGTTGTTCAGCTACTATCTCTTGCAATTCCTCGACGGTATCCTGAATTTCCACGTTATGGTCGAAGACTTCATCGTACATTCGAGCAGCTATCGAGGTTAGTGGAGTCTCCTCATCCTCGTCCTTGTCCTCGTCATCCTCATCTTCCTATGGCAACTCAACGGGATCCTCCTCATCCGTCTCCACATCATCATCCTCATCTTCAACCACTGTGACCAACGGGGCTAACTCCTGCAGAAATAGTTGTTCCCAACTAACATAAATGTCTTGAGGCTCCTCCTCTATAGGCATCTGAGGTCTATCCTCCCTAGCCTGACTGGATTCTCCGACATTAGTCATTCTGACAACAAAATTTTAAGTTTTAATCATTAATCATTACTACTCAACACTAACGAGCATAATTATTTCTTCCTTAAAACTCGATAAGAGTTAATCACCACTATCTTTTCAAAGGTTACTTCCTAAGGCTTTTCCCCACCTAAGGTTCATAACCTAAAGCTTTGATACCAACTTGTATTATTGTCCAGGTAGTTCCATAATTATTACTACTACTCACATAACCACATTATAACCTTATTTAATATTAATGTTTATTTAAACATGAAATTCCTTTCTCAGTTTCTAGAACACACATATATTTAACCATTTATGTATTACAATTACATATGCACTTATTGTACTACTTGGTACCTTATATTAACATAATGTACTTTTATCCTATGTTTTATTAATGTCACACATATAACATTAATATTCCAATTCAAAGGCTACAAGAAAATTAACCATATTCAATCGATCACTAGCAAAATTGCCTTGATTTATCTGTTTACCGGGAGGGCCCCTGACAATGCCAAACTTGTTTAGCTTCAAGCCAGTTCCTTTGAGACCCCCAAATTCAGGTACTTCATTCCAACAGGATTTGGTGTTCACTTTATAAAAACATTCATATCTAACTACCCAATCATAATAAAATTGAATAATAAAACCTTCCCATTAAGGGATTACGTTAATAAAATCTCCCTGATTATCTAACCTTTAAATACAATCATTCAAATGCGGAAATTAAATAACTTCATTACAATCATTCAAACTAAAGTCTGATAATAAAATATAAAAATGATTACAAGTATTCAGTACTTGTTTATCTTTCCCTTTCCCTTATTGGTGCTAGGTACATCGACCTTCTCATCCTTAGCTGTAATAGTTTTATAAGCAAGAGTGAGCAAACAAAGCTCACTTGAAATAACAATGAATAAAACCTTTACAACAACTTTAAAATAATTAGGCTAAATAGAAATGAACAAAATTCTTTATCAATGATAATCAGAATCATGGAATATTTGTCTGAGGGTCATAAGACCACTAACTATGTCCATAGTTATAAGTAATCTTTTAACTTAAACTTTAACAGTCATAATGTGACACCCCCAAATCCCGGCGCTTCATTACCTTAAGATTTGGTGTTCACGTAATCAAAACATTCATATATAACTACCCAATCATAATAAATTGAATAATACAAACCTGCCCATAAAGGATTACTTAAATAAAAACATTATCTCCTAGGTTCTCTAACCTTTAATACAATCATTCAAGTGCGGAAATAAAATTATTACATCACATCATTATTAAAAGTCTATCATCAATGATAAAACAAAATTACAAGTCTTCATCACTTGTACATTTTTCCCTTTCCTTTGTTAGTTGTAGGTTTATCTACCTTCTCATTCATAGCTGCAATAAATGTATAAGTATGCAAGAGTGAGCAAACAAAGCTCACTTAAAATAAGAATAAATATCTTTACATCATTTGCCAAATAATAGGCTCAATAGAACTGAATGATATGTTCTATTAACATTTCAACATTTGCCAACTCATAGGCTCAATAGAACTGGATAATTTGTTCTATTAACATTCTTAAATAAACTACTGAGGGTCAAATGACCATGAACCATGTCCACAATTATAAGTAATCTTTCAACTTTAACTTTAACAGTCATATGACTATAAGGACTCCACATACTTAGGGGGATCAGTCCTTCGTACAATGTATTATACACAACCATTTCAACGCTAAGCGTAAACCCCTAAACATAGGGTTGTTCTTCTTTGTATTTAGAGTACAAGTCTGCACCAAAGAAAGTTTTGTTTGGATAAGCTTTCAAGGGTAATTGAAGTTTAATGATCATCAACTAGGGAACTAGTTGAATCCACAATGCTTGATAATACAACAGTTGTTTAATAACAACATAACTTAGAACATTTGAGAATCATAAATGAACCGATTCTAAATATCTAACTCATGCTTGAAATAACTATTGTGACGAACGAGATTTTTGTAAATTAATTTTTAATATTTATTGAATTAAATAAATATTTTTTGATGATTTAATTATCGGATTAAATAATTATTTGATGCAATTGTGGTAGATTAATTTAATTACATGTGTTACATTTATTAAATTAATATGGAGAATAATTATTATTCAAGTATGTAATTATGTGAGCTTATTGAATTAAATGAAATATTTAATTAAGCATGAAGCTATTTAATTAATTTAATTATTAATTAGAGAGTTAATAATTTGACATTATTTATTAATGAGAAATTAATTTTATGACTATGTGAAATTATGAGAAGTTATTATATTTTATTTTTATTAAATAATCTATATGAATTATTGTGCAAGTGGGTGTGACATGATTTAAACTATAGTATAAGAGGTTTTATTAAATTAATTGGGTATAAGTCTTTTATACTATCCAAACATGGCCTTAGTGGGAGTTATGGACAATTACCCATGACTGGGTTAACTGACCATAATGCGCCATTTCTTATATCGACGTCTTCTTCATTCATTCTATTATTTCTAAGTCTAGAGAGCTTTCACAGAGAGAGATACAGAGTATTAGTTGAGAAGTCAGAGAGAAATTGATATTCATCTCTTATTAAAATCTACACTACGCTTTGGGTAATCTCCTCCTTCCCAATTTCTATTTTACGTCATTTAAATTCCATGAACATGGCTTTCAAAGTTTTTGGTTTAACCTCTGTAATTGGGATAGGAGTAATGATTATGGGTTGTGTATGTGTTATGACATATAACATCATATTTAATTATATATATTATGTAAACCATATCATCAGTTTCATGAAAACACATGTCGTATCTGTTTTTCAAAAACTTACAGAGTTTGGGTTTTGGCCATATGGCCTTATACGTGATATTTCATGTGTTGATCATATATTATCCCTAAATTTTTCACTCGTATTTTATTATGCATGTTGATACGAAGAGACCAAAGTTTAAATGAACGGATTCGGTGTTATAACAAATCCGTAGTGACAATTTTCATGTTTTATTTTCAAAACCTTCAAGAACATCAAAGTCAGTGAAATTGCATGCTTTAATTCTATAATTAAGTGTTTAAATTGGTTAAAGTCATTATATAAATGTTGGGTTATGTTTATGCATGAATTACATCATATGGGTATATCTAATTTCGAGTAGAAAATAAGAAATTGGAAGAAATTTGCATGTTCTGCGATTTTTCGCGAACTGCCATTTATGTGTCTGGTACGCATGGCTTACATCGCTAATTTTTTACCACCATGCTACCAAGTTGCCATGTCTCGAGTCATGAAGATCACACAAATAATAAAATACTTAAGAGTCCGTCATGGTACCATCATGGCCATGCAAATACCACTTTCCGTAAAGTTCGTAAATGAGATTTTTAATTTGATTAAGTCTAGCAATGTGAAAGCAACTTAATGTAATGAACATAGACATATGTTAGAAGTATAATGAGATGTAAAATAGTTGTTTAACATGTAAATAACATAATTGCATGTGAATTGAATTATTGAATACATAATTAACTTGTTATTCATGAAGTGTTATTTTGGGACAACGAATGTAGTAATTTGACTAAGTATAGTCATTACCGAAGTTAGACAAAGAGAATGAGTTATGATGATGAGTTAAGTTATAATTAACTGGTATTGTGAATGTGAATGGTATGTAGGATTAAATTCAAAGAACGTGCTTAGTTAAAATGTAATCTACGCACGAGGCAAGTTTCCTAACCCTACTTGTCATTATTGTTCAAGTTTATTATTTACCTCGAGTAAATTATCATTGCTATTATTCAAGTTCGAATTATTATATTAAAGATTGATTATCTTTTCAAAGTATGATTTTGTTATACAATAGTCGTTATATTGTATACTTCTTGTGATTATTATTCAGATTGAATATCATTATTGTTGAACCTTGTTAGACTAGTGAACCTTATTGATTAAACTAGTCCATAGTTGATGAACGTTCTAAATTTCAGAACCCTTGATGAATTATCCAAACCAAACTTCCTTTGGTGCGGACTCGAATGTCAAACTGAGATGAACAACCCTGCAAAGGGATTTACTTATGCGTTAGCGTTAAGATATTGTGCACAGTATGGTACTAAGGGCTGATCCCCCTAAGTACGAGAAGAAAGGTCCATAGTCTTATGACTGTTAAAGGTTTCAAGTATAACCCTTGATAACTTAGGACATATTTCAAGGTCTTACGACCCTCAAAATTCTTTTGATTCTTGTTATTCATTCTTGATTCAAAAGTTGAGCTTTTTTTCAGATGTCTTTGATTCACTCGCATGTTATTATACTATTATTTCATTTTTATACTTGTGGGCAATAGTGCTCACTCTTTCTTATTAATAACATTGCAGTTAAGAACGAAAGAACGGATGAACCTTCCATTAGCAAAGGCAAGAACAAGATTAACAAGTGATGAAGACTTGTTGTTTTATATGATGATGTATTTCTGTTTAAGACTTAAGTTAATGATGATGTTTAAGACTTATTTGTTTATGTTTCCGCACAGATGTTTAAGGTTAGCTTAACCTAGGATTGTATTATTATTATTCGGATGTTGTAACCCTTAAGGGGAAGATTTTTATTCTATCTATTGCATGGCTTGCATTTATTATAGGTAGATAGATAGATGATATTTGTACAGTGAACACCAAATCCCGTGGAATCAAAGTATCCGGATTTAGGGGTGTTACAAGTTGGTATCAAAGCTGTAGGTTATGAACCTTAGGTGGGGGAACAACCTTAGGTAGTAACCTTATAAAAAGAACATAGTGATGGAAAACTCTTATCGAGTTCTAAGAAATGAATTTTTGTAATTCATTGAAGATAATAAAATACATTATGTGTTTATGTGTTAAAGTATGTGTTAGATTATGCGACTTAGTAACTAAAACTTAAAATTTTGTTGTCAGGATGTCGAATGTTGGAGAAGCTAGTCAAGCTGGGGAGGAAGAACCCCAAGTACCTATAATACCTACAGAGGAGGAACCCCAAGACATTCATGTCGTTAGGGAACAGCTGGTATAGAGAGAGTCATCCCCATTAATCACCGTTGTTGGTCAGGAGCATGAACCTGAGACTGATCCTAAGGAGGATCCTGAGGAGGAATTTGACGAGGAAGAGGAAGAGGAAGAAGAGGAGTTACCATGGTACACTGTTGATGATGAGATGTATGACACGTTATACGATCATAACGTAGAGTTTCGAGACGAGGTTCAGGATTTAACTAAGCGAGCGACTGTTCAGTAGTCTACTCTCGAGCAGAAGGAGAGGGAAAATTCGACTCTTCACTCACGACTGGGAAATATAGAATGGGATTTGGTCGACGAGAAGGGTTAAACCGAAGATAAGACCGCAGAGATAGAAAAGTTGAAGAAGGATCTCAAAGAGAGTTCAGAGAGGCTGAACATAGTAGAGGAGGGATGGGTAAGAGAATCACGTCGAGCTGATCGTGCAGAAGATGATGGTCGTGCAAAGAAGGTGAAGATTGGGGAGACATATTCTACACTTAACAAGGCAATGAATGAGACCCAAGATCGAGTTTTGAGGTACCCAATCCAGTTCGAAGGACTACCATTGTACATGATGGATCGCAGGACGATGTATCACATCTTAGAAGAGGAGAGTAGCAAGGTTATTCAGCACCTTAACCGGCTATGATATGATTTGCTTAATTATGTGAAGAACTTAATTAGTTTTTAGATGTAAAATCCGATGTATTTATGAACAAAGGAATAGTTTAAATGTTTTAAATCCTGTAGATTCTTTATTCCAAGAGAGGTGATGTAAATAGCAGTGATGCTATAGTTTGATGTTAAAACTTTTCATTTGAATGAAAATATATCAAGTTGTTTGAGATGATGTGTTAAATGAGTATGTTAAATTATTAAGTAAGGCCTTAACTATTTAGAGAAATAAATAAAGTTCTAATAAGCGTTTATTTAACAGAAAAATATCGCCAAGGAGAAGACAACAACGTCAACCTACTCGGGAAGAGTCGACCAATAATAACAATAATAATGCGCTAATCCCGTTCCTGCTCAACAGCTTAGTTAACTTCTTCGACCGGAGCAATGAACAATCAACCTCAAGCTTCACCAAACACAACGTTTAAAGATTTCAAGGCGGTGGGACCACCAGAGTTCAAAGGTTCCATGAACCCAATCGAGGCTCAAACGTGGGTTATGGAGATGGAGATGGTTTTCGACGTTGCTAGGGTTAGAGAAGACCAGAAGACTGCTTTTGCAAAGTTTATGCTGAAGTCTGAGGCTAGCTACTGGTGGAAAGCAAACAAAGTGCGAGTAGGTGAAGGTGTAATTATATGGGAGAGATTTAAAGAGATATTTTTTGAAATGTATTTCCCAACTAGTTCACAGAACCAGATGGAGGTTCAATTTCTAGAGTTGAAGCGGGGAAATATGAGCGTACCTGACTATGAGGCTAAATTCAACGAGTTGGCAAGGTTCGCCCCGTATCAAGTACACACTGACGAGAGAAAAGCCAGAAGATTCGAACAAGGACTAAAGCCTTGGGTATACAGTAAAGTTTCATTATTTCAGATAAACACATTTGCCAGAGTATTGGAAAAGGCCATCCTCGCTGAAGGTGGAAGCGATGCGGTGACCAAGTACAATCAAGATCAGAAGAAGAAAAAGAGTGAAGGTGAAATTAATAACAAGGCCAGTGGAAGTGGCACAGGAGGTGGAAATTTCAATCAGCAGAAAAGGTGGAACGACAGTTCATCATCGGGAAATCAGCAAGGTAATCAGAAGAAAAGAATCGAAGCATGCCCGACCTACGGGAAAGCTCATCTGGGAGTATGTATGAAAGGAAAAAGAGTATGCTACAATTGTGGTCAGGAAGGCCACATAGCACCTAACTGTCCTAACCCAAAGAAGGGTGCTTGTTTCAACTGTTGTTCGAAGGATCATCTAGCAAGAGACTGTCCTAAGAAGGGATCGAGAGGGGCAGGACAGGAGGTAACTGTGGAAACAACAGTGGAAGAGCCTTAACTATCACCGGACCAACCGCCAGGATTTTCAACATGACGGTGCAAGATGCAGTTCAATCCCGTGATGTGGTGTCAGGTATCATTCCGATCAATAAAATTAATGCTTATGTTTTATTTGATTCGGGTGCTACTTGTTCCTTTATATCCGATGACTTTGCCAAGAATTTAGATTTGCCTAAAGATGAATTGGATTATCCCATGAACATAGAAATTACGAATAGAGAAATAATCCCTGTTAAGTACGTACATAAGAACTTTAGAGTGGATATTAAGGGTAATATCATGAACGTAGATCTTATCCCTATTCGACTTGGGGAATTTGACGTTATTTTTGGAATGGACTGGTTATTCAATTACGGGGCTGTAATTAATTGCCAAAAGAAGCGTATTAACCTTATGACCCCTCCAAAGGTTGTATTTTATGGTAAAGAAGTCGCCGGACAAGCGAGTTGTTTCAAGCGATGATCAAAGAGCTAGAAAGTTATTAAGACAAGGCTGTGTAGGATATTTAGCTTACATAGTTGACAGTCGGAAAGATAATCCAAAGGTAGAAGAGATACCGATTGTGAGGGACTTTGTCGACGTGTTTCCAGACGATTTGCCAGGACTTCCACCAGATAGAGAGGTAGATTTCGTGATCGATTTGGCGCCCGGAACTGCTCCAATATCGAAGGCACCATACCGAATGACACCAGTAGAGATGAAAGAACTAATGGTACAACTACAAGAATTGTTGGACAAGAAGTACATTCAACTGAGCGTATCATCGTGGGGAGCACCGATTTTATTTGTGAAAAAGAAGGACGGATCGATGCGGCTCTGCATTGAGTACAGAGAACTGAATAAGGTCATGATTAAGAACCGATATCCATTACCGAGGATCGATGACCTGTTTGATCAATTGAAGGGAGCGAGATACTTTTCCAAGATAGACTTAAGAAGCGGTTATCATCAACTGAAGGTGAGACCAGAGGATGTACCGAAGACAGCGTTCAGAACGCGATATGGTCAATACGAATTTTTAGTAATGTTGTTTGGTCTTACGAATGCTCCTGCAGCATTTATGGGACTAATGAATGGTGTGTTCAAGCCATTTTTGGACAAGTTCGTAGTGGTATTTATTGATGACATTTTGGTTTATTCGAAAACCAAGGAAGAACATGAAGAGCATTTGAGATTAACATTGGAAGTATTGTGAAGGGAAAAGCTGTATGCCATGTTTTCAAAATGCGAATTTTGGATTGAATGAGTACAATTTCTTGGTCACGTGATCGATAAAAATGGAATTTTGGTAGATCCATCTAAAGTCGAAGTCGTGATTAACTGGGATCAGCCGAGAATGCCATCGGAAGTAAGAAGTTTTCTTGGATTAGCGGGATATTATAGAAGGTTCATACAAGACTTTTCCAAGATCGCCACTCCGTTAACGAATTTAACTCGAAAAGCTGTGAAATTTGTTTGGACGGATAAGTGTGAGGAAAGTTTTCAAGAATTGAAGAAGAGGTTTAGTACGGCCCCTGTGTTATCTCTTCCGGATGATACTTGTTTATACTGATGCATCGCATAAAGGACTTGGCTGTGTGCTGATGCAAAATGGCAAAGTCATTCCGTATGCATCACGAAAATTGAAGGATTACGAGAAGTGATATCCGACCCATGATTTGGAGTTAGCTGTAGTTGTTTTTTCTTTGAAAATTTGGAGGCACTATCTCTACGGGGAGAAGTGTGAAATATATATGGACCAAAGGAGTCTGAAATATATTTTTACATAGAAGGATTTGAATATGCATCAAAGAAGATGGTTGGAATTAATTAAGGATTACGACTGTCAGATTTTGTACCATCCGGGTAAAGCAAATGTGGTTGCCGACGCCTTAAGTAGAAAGGGTCGTGAGAAATTGATGATGTTGACTGCTCAGGAGAAGCTAATTACAGGTCAGGAGAAGCTAATTGCAGAAATGGATAAACTGAAGTTGGAAGTTAAGTATCCTACGGAGATTGATGAGAAAATATTTCAGATGCAATTTGGTACAACTCTACTAGAAAAATTAAAGGAGACTCAGCTTCAGGACGAAGAATGTAAAAAGGTGACAAAGAAGATATTTGAAGGAACTGAACCGAGGTTTAAGATGTATAAGGAAGGAATACTGAGATTTGAGAGTAGAATTTACGTACCGCCAGTACAAGAGATTAAGGAAGAAATTTTGAGCGAGGCTCATAGTTCAAGATATTTGATTCACCCTGGTAGTTCCAAAATGTACCAAGATCTTTGACAACATTTCTGGTGGCCGAATTTAAAACGTGATGTTGCAGAATATGTTGCCAAGTGTCTGACCTGTCAGAAAGTGAAGGCAGAACATCAGAGACCGAGTGGATTGCTACAACCATTAGAGATCCCAGAATAGAAATGGGAACATATTACAATGGACTTGGTGGTTGGCCTTCCGACGGCTCAGAAAGGCTACGACGCAGTATTGTTTATCGTTGACCGACTGACGAAATCCGCACACTTCCTTCCGATCAAAATCAGATTCAACTTAGATCAGTTGGCAAGGTTATACGTAAAAGAGATTGTTTCGAGGCACGGAGTTATGATGTCAATTGTTTCTGATAGAGATCCGCGCTTCACATTGAATTTTTGGAAACATCTTCAGGAATGCATGGGTACGCAATTGCGAATGAGTACAACATACCACCCTCAAACAGAAGGATAGAGCGAAAGAACGATTCAGACATTATAATATATGCTAAGAGCCTGTGTGATGGACTTTAAAGGAAATTGGGATGATCACCTACCGTTAGTAGAGTTCGGCTACAACAACAGTTACCACGCTAGTATAGGCATGCCGTCTTATGAAGCGTTATATGGTAGAAAGTGTAGAACTCCGCTTTACTGGGATGAAGTTGGTGAAAGGCAATTGCTAGGGCCAGAATTAGTATAGCAGACGGCAGAAATAGTCAAAGTGATCCAAGCACGACTGGTAGCGGCTCAAGATCGACAGAAGAAATACGCTGATCCACATCGTAAAAATATTGAGTTTGAATCAGGTAGTTATGTTTTCTTGAAGGTCTCTCCCTAGAAGGGGAAGATCGGGTTCAGAAAGAAAGGGAAATTGAGCCCATGATTCATTGGACCATTTGAAGTATTACATTGAATCGAAGAAGTCGCGTACGAGGTAGCCTTACCTCTTGCACTCAAAAATGTCCACAACATCTTCCATGTTACTGTGTTACGACCCTACAAAGCCGATTACAAGCATGTAATTGAATACGAAATCCTGCATTTTGAAAAAGACTTATCTTACGAAGAAATTCCTGTCCAAATTGTCGACCGAAAAGAACTAGTTCTCAGAAATAAAGTTATACCTTCTGTTAAGGTAATTTGGAGGAACCACAACGCTGAAGAAATTAATTATATGACTATGTGAAATAATGAGAAGTTATTATATTTTATTTATATTAAATAAGATATATGAATTATTGTGCAAGTGGGTGTGACATGATTTAAACTATAGTATAAGAGGTTTTATTAAATTAATTGGGTATAAGTCTTTTATACTAGCCAAACTTGGCCTTAGTGGGAGTTATGGACAGTTACCCATGACTGGGTTAACTAACCATAATGCGCCAGTTCTTATATCGACGTCTTCTTCATTCATTCTATTATTGCTAAGTCTAAAGAGCTTTCACAGAGAGAGATACAGATTATTAGTTGAGAAGTTAGAGAGAAATTGATATTCATCTTTTATTAAAATCTACATTACGCTTTGGGTAATATCCTCCTTCCCAATTTCTATTTTACGTCATTTAAATTCCATGAACATGGCTTTCAAAGTTTTTGGTTTAACCTCTGTAATTGGGATAGGAGTAATGATTATGGGTTGTGTATGTGTTATGACATATCACATCGTATTTAATTATATATATTATGTAAACTATATCATCAGTTTCATGAAAACACATGTCGTATATGTTTTTCAAAAACTTATAAAGTTTGGGTTTTGGCCATATGGCCTTATACGTGATATTTCATGTGTTGATCATATATTATCCCTAAATTTTACACTCGTATTTTATTATGCATGTTGATACGAAGAGATCAATGTTTAAATGATCGGATTCGGTGTTATAACAAATCCGTAGTGACAATTTTCATGATTTATTTTCAAAACCTTCAAGAACATCAAAGTCAGTGAAATTGCATGCTTTAATTCTGTAATTAAGTGTTTAAATTGGTCAAAGTCATTATATAAATGTTGGGTTATGTTTATGCATGAATTACATCATATGGGTATGTCTAATTTTGAGTAGAAAATAAGAAATTGGAAGAAATTGGCATGTTCATGATTTTTCATAGCCCGCCATTTTGTGCTGATCGTACGCCGCATATGAACGCCGATTACTCGCCTATTTCCTTTCCATGATGCCATATCTATACAATGAGCATCATGTCTCAAGTCATAACACCATGGCGTCATAGATGCGAGTTCAATTTATGCGGGCCATCATGTATTACATACAGCCGCGAAAGACTATAATGTGATGTGCCATGCACCACTCTCCAGAAAGTTTAGAAATGGGATTTTTAAATTGATTAAGTCTAGCAATGTGAAAGCAACTTAATGTAATGAACATGGACATATGTTAAAAGTATAATGAGATGTAAAATAGTTGTTTAACATGTAAATAACATAATTGCATTTGAATTGAATTATTGAATACATAATTAACTTGTTATTCATTAAGTGTTATTTTGGGACAACGAATGTAGTAATTTGACTAAGTATAGTCATAACCGAAGTTAGACAAAGAGAATGAGTTATAATGATTAGTTAAGTTATAATTAACTGGTATTGTGAATGTGAATTGTATGTAGGATTAAATTCAAAGAATGTGCTTAGTTAAAGTGTAATCTACGCACGAGGCAAGTTTCCTAACCCTACTTGTCATTATTGTTCAATTTTATTATTTACCTCGAGTAAATTATCATTGTTATTATTCAAGTTCGAATTATTATATTAAAGATTGATTATCTTTTCAAAGTATGATTTTGTTATACAATAATCGTTCTATTGTATACTTCTTGAGATTATTATTCAGATTGATATATTATTGTTTGAACCTTGTTAGACTAGTGAACCTTATTGATTCAACTAGTCCATAGTCGATGAACGCTTCTAAATTTCGTAACCTTGATGAATTATCCAAACCAAACTTCCTTTGGTGCGGACTTGAATGTCAAACTGAGATGAACAACCCTGTAAAGGGATTTACTTATGTGTTAGCATTAAGATATTGTGCACAGTATGGTACTAAGGGCTGACCCCCCTAAGTACTAGAAGAAAGGTCCATAGTCTTATGACTGTTAAAGGTTTCAAGTATAACCCTTGATAACCTAGGACATAGTTCAAGGTCTTATGACCCTCAGAATTCTTTTGATTCTTGTTATTCATTCTTGATTCAAAAGTTGAGCTTTTATTCAGATGTCTTTGATTCACTCGCATGTTATTATACTATTATTTCATTGTTATACTTGTGGGCAATAGTGCTCACTCTTTCTTATTAATAACATTGCAGTTAAGAACGAAAGAACCGATGAACCTTCCATTAACAAAGGCAAGAGCAAGATTAACAAGTGATGAAGACTTGTTGTTTTATATGATGATGTATTTCTGTTTAAGACTTAAGTTAATGATGATGTTTAAGACTTATTTATTTATGTTTCCGCACAAATGTTTAAGGTTAGCTTAACCTAGGAGTGTATTATTATTATTCGGATGTTGTAACCCTTAAGGGGATGATTTTTATTCTATCTATTGCATGGCTTGCATTTATTATGGGTAGATAGATAGATGATATTTGTATAGTGAACACCAAATCCCGTGCAATTGAAGTACCAGAATTTAGAGGTGTCACAACTATAGAACATAAGTATTCAATAGAATGAACTAAATGGTTAACCTTTGCTTGAACAATAAAATAAGATAGGTTAAGGGTTTTATAATATTAGAAATGAAATTCCTAAACTTTAAGAAACTTGCTTAACTGTAAACAAGTTGGAATGAATCAAGAAATGGAGAATTTCCAATAACATTAGAGTTTGAGTTTGCTCAAATGGATTTTAGGAACAATTTACTTATTCAATAATAGTTGAGATAAAAACTTGCTCAATCAAAAGCATGCATTTATAATAATAGAACTAACTCAATGAAAATGTAGAGTTAAAACTTGTACAATATAATAAATGAACTAGCTCAACGAAAGTGTAGAGTTAGAAAACTTGCCTTGAGCGTAAGCTATAAAATTAAACTCACGATCACCTACACATAATTTTAGAACCACAATACCTATTAGACATGCTAACATATCATAACATGTCCATTACCATTCACATTTCAGAAACTCTAAGTGTTTTACTTCACAACACTTGTCTAACTTTCATTATGTATACTAATTACCACATAACGCGTTTTTTATTTACTAATCACTTTTGCAACTTTGATCGTACTAACCACAACTCACTATGTTATGTTAACCTTAACATTACACATTTAATATGCTAACACAATTTCAGACCACGTTGTGACACTTTCCCAAGTCTGCTGTAATAGCAGAAGTTAGAATCTCAAACTGTAGGGTAAAGTAAATTGCTACCATACAAAGGCTTACGCGTTTTTGCCTTGTACACGTGGCAAAAATTCTTGCCGATGTTCGATTAAACGCAGAGTCTGCTATGAACAGTAGCCAACTTTAGCCCAACTAACACGAATTTCACCCACAAAACAGTGAAATTAACACGTAGAAAAAATATAACAATATCATAAACATGATTGCTCATATTTACAACCAATTAGCACAATTTAACACTAACTAAAACTATTTTAATTTCTCCAAATTCAAGTTTTCAAACAAAAACTCCATTTTCGAGTTCCTTCACAAAATTAAACACTATGATTTCAATTCTTGTTCAAATTACCTAATTCAAATTACGTTATACTCATATCTCGTTGAAATAATATATGCAAGCCTCAATTTACAGTTTAACATAAGAATTGGTCACTAAAATTGTTACTTTTACTCAAGCCATATGAAGAACACAAACACTGTCAAAATTTATTCCAATGTCAAACGAATTTAGCATGCGATTTCTTGTTTGAACATAAACTCTAGCATTACAAACATGTATAACCACAATTACCAACTATATATCCACAATTAACCAATTTGATTCACAGAACATAAGCCAAAATTGTGACGCCCCCAAAATTAGGTATACGTCACCCATCTTGGGTCGCCACTTACATGG
Organism: Panax quinquefolius; assembly: GCA_020205615.1. Taxonomy (NCBI): domain Eukaryota; kingdom Viridiplantae; phylum Streptophyta; class Magnoliopsida; order Apiales; family Araliaceae; genus Panax; species Panax quinquefolius. The sequence continues at coordinate 56,878,677 of CM035164.1, read as the reverse complement.
TACATAAATTCAAATACAAACTTAATTATACATCTGTCGTGTAACATACGACAATACATAAACTGAGAGTTCAAATAGGAATATAGTCATTTAGACAATATCCATACTCAAGGAGTCCTCATTACATTTATTGTCACACTATTTAACAGAATAGTGAGGACTACTAATGTTATCTTCGGGACCATCACTCTTTTCCCCGACTCATCCCAGCTATATTCTCATTTCCTGAAGAGAACAGTGAAAGAAAGGGTGAGCTCAACTAGCCCGGTAAGAAATATTATAACTAAGATAAAGCAGAATAAATTATCAATAGTCTTCAACAATGTTAAACTAATAGAATACAATAGACAACCAGTTTAACTACAGCGGAATATGCAATCCATTAAAAGAGTCAAGTAGAAAATAAAGTCTACTATCTTTTAGGTTTTAAAAGGTTTTCATCAATTTTTATCACTAAGACTCAGTTTAATGAATAAACCACAATATCTAATCATCCATGTACCACGGTCAAGGATTTTCATCAAATTATCAATGGTCAAGACTATACCGAATCACCCCTGGTCATAATCATACCAAAAACTATCCATCAACGCATTACAAAAGCCACCGAGGACTTTTGTCACATCATTTATATGAAAGCCATGATTATACCGAATGATCCCTGGTCATAATCATACTAAGTTCATCTATGCACGTAAGCCAAAGATAACATAATATAACATGAGGATGATGACAATGACATAATAATTTAATAAAACAAGTTCACGAATTAATTTATTCAGGAACTAATAACGTCCAAATTGTCAACATGATCTTTGCTTTGTAGAGTAAAATTCAAGAATGATCAGAAGAATATTTCCATGAAAAGATACTGGATGAAACACAAATATCAAGAATATTCTACTAATTTCATAGAGTATAGAAGTCAAAGTTTTAACCAACTAGGTATAATAAAGAATGGAATAACAAAGGAAATCACCATGCATGTGGTACTTGCAGATGACAAAGTTATTCCAATGTAATAATAATAATGTAACCGTGTCGTGAAATTCACAATCGGAGTGATGTTCCAATGTAATAATAAAGATGGAACCAGATCCGGTTTAAAACACACGATAGGATATTCCAATGTAATGATAAAGATTTTAACCAGTCCTCCTGTAAACACACACGCATGTGATGTTCCAACAGTAATAATAATAAAGACGGAACCAGTCCTCCTGTAAAACACACATGCAAACGAGGATGTTCCAATGTAATAATAAAGACGAAATAATATAAGGATTTCACCAAGTATAGGGAGTCCACGTATCAAAGTTATTCCAATGTAATAAATAAGAATGGAATAACATAAGGATTTTACCAAGTATAGGGTATGCCACATATACAAAAGTTATTCCAACCTAATAATAAAGAATGGAATAATGTAAGTTCTCTTCGTGAATAAGAAAGAATAACACCCTTACGAGCAACAACAAATAATATCCCTTACCTTAGAAGAACCTGAATATTGGAAAAGTGAAGTAGCGTAATACTTTTCTTCTTTTTCTCTCTATAGTTTCTCTCTGAGAGTTTCAATGAATTCGTAAGAAATAATGAAGGAATGAGCTTTCTATTTATAGAAAAAACCGAGGGTGGCTCTTGGTTTTAACGAAGGGTCAAAATGACTCTTGGTAATATCAAGAGACAACTACTATTTGCGAAGGGGGTAATTAACTCTTGGTAATATCAAGGGACAACTACTATTTGCGTAGGGTAATTACTATTGTAAGGTAATTACTATCGACGAAGGTAATTACTATTGAAGAAGGTAATTACTATTGACGAAGGTAAATACTATTGACGAAGGTAATTACTATTCACAAAGGTAATTACTATTCACAAAGGTAATTACTATTGACGAAGGTAAATACTATTGACGAAGGTAATTACTATTCACAAAGGTAAATACTATTGACGAAGGTAATTACTATTCACAAAGGTAATTACTATTCACAAAGGTAAATACTATTGACGAAGGTAATTACTATTCACGAAGGTAATTACTATTCACAAAGGTAAATACTATTGACGAAGGTAAATACTATTGACGAAGAGACTCTTAGATGATGACATATGGGCCCCCCATAAAATAATCAAACTTACCACAAACGTCTCATAATGTACTCTTTATATACATCAAGGATTGAATAAATATTACCACAAATCATTTTATTTTTAATCAACACATATTTAATCTTTCAACAATTATTAATCATTTATAACTTGTCGTCTCAATTAATAATATAACATATTATACAGATGATATGGTGACAATAATTGAATCAATAATATAAGAGATATGATGCGATAATTCCATCAGAGTAATAATTGAGCATAGGTGAAAGTGACTTCTCACGTAAGCATCAATAATCAATATCGTATGCTACTATACAACTACGCCAGACATCGTACTTTTACTACCGGGTAGTTTAACAGTTTTAATTGTAACACCTCCGTCGTTATTTTTATAGAAAGATAATTTTGTCGCTTTTCTAACTACGACAATACTTCCGCTAGGGGGTCCACTAATGATTGAGTAGTCGTCAGAATATTCCCCGAACAAAAAGAATATTCCCCAGACCAAACGAATATTTTATAACAACTTGCTTACTTTGCAAAATTTATAAATATTACCCACAACTATAACATTATATCAAATTTATTCCATAATATTCAAAAATAATATTTATAAAAATTCATCTTTATTTATAAAAGCTGGGGTCTTACAACCTCCCCTTCTTATGAAATTTCGCCCTCGAAATTAGGGTACGTACCTGATATGATAAAGAGGTGAGGATACCTTGAATACCTTTATCGTAAAAAATATTAAATTCATCTTCGCAATCCTCTAAAGATATTCATTAACAATTCATCTTTGCACTACAGGCTAAAGATATACAACTATAAAACCAATAATGTTGAGACGCAGCTTAATAGTATCACGACCACGAATTATCCATGCACTACTGGCCAAGGATATTCGTGTTTTCAATTACGGTCATGATTATACCGAATAATCCTTGGTCATAATCATACCAAGTCTATCAATGCACTACGGCCAAAGATGACTTTTACCACATCCATGAATTAATATTTCATTCTTTGAGACTCAAATTTCAATAATTAATCCATATCATCGAATCATCCCCGCACTACAAAGTGCCAAGGATATTCATTAGTATCACGACCACGAATTATCCATGCACTACTACCAAAGATAATCGTGTATTCATTAGTATCACGAACACAAATTATCCATGCACTACTACCAAAGATAATCGTGTATTCATTAGTATCACGACCACAAATTATCCATGCACTACTACCAAAGATAATCGTGTATTCATTAGTATCACGACCATAAATTATCCATGCACTATGGCCAAAGATAATCGTGTATTCATTAGTATCACGACCACAAATTATCCATGCACTACTACCAAAGATAATCGTGTATTCATTAGTATCACGACCACAAATTATCCATGCACTACTACCAAAGATAATCGTGTATTCATTAGTATCACGACCACAAATTATCCATGCATTACATTAAAAGATAATCGTGTTTTTTCAATTACGGTTATGATTATCTAACAACAATCCTCATTCATAATCATACCAAGTCCATCTATACTACAAAGCCATGAGATGACTTTCAACATAATATAAGCACGAGGATAATGATATAAAGAATCAATCAAATGAGATAAAGGATAAATATTAAACATTTATAATATAATTTATCCGAGATTCAAGAATATCCCTTGTTATCAATCACTTAATAATCTCATAATCTAATATCATTAATATTATAACAATATTTTAATCACTTCTTAAATTTATAAACAATTTATCTCAATTGTTTACGCTTTACCATATAATGCATTTAATCATTCAAAATGCCATACTCATAAGATATCATCACCAATTATCAAATCCTCATCAAAAAATATGCATATACTCTATATAGGATTCTCTAGCCATAAAATCCTATTTTCAACTTTGTTACTTCACATAACATATTTAACTCATATGTTCAGAAACTAAACTATTTTCATGAAAAATACCAAATTAGTCCCAAAAATATTTCTTTTATGGGATTTAGCATAATATAGTCCCATAATGAAAATATATTTTTCTCGAAATTTTTAAAATTCATTTACTATTTTTCAAAAATCAATTTCTAATTAATTCCTTAAGAAATTTGCTACCTCAAGTTTAACTCCAGAAATTCCCAAATCTTGGCAGGACCTTACACATGTTAATGTGAGCCTCCAGTTTAAATTTCATGGTCATCGGAGTTATAGAACTCTAGTTATAGCATTTTTCGTCAAAAAAACCTAAATATTGAAATGGTCATAACTTGTTCATTTTAAGTCAGAATGAGCTCATTTTTAGACAGAAGGTACTTTATAACATATACATTCATGTCCCAAAAGGGCAAAAATTTTCACATAAATTTAGTGGCCGAAACAGCCCTTACAAAAACGTGGCAGCAGCATTTTGGACATTTTGAATTTTTGACTCCTTTGCTAAAATCAGTCCACACGAAAATCTACAACACCTTTTTCATTGATTCCACTTGGACTAGTTAGGTAACTCATAGATCTAACTCTAGGACTTAACCACACTCAAAAATTCAAAATATAATAGGAGATTTGGTCAATTGAATTTCATGTTACGTTTTTCACCAAAATTTGGTTTTTAACTCCTTGTGATTTTTAAGAAACTTTCATGTTTTCACATACTAACCAACATAACTCATCATAACACTTACTAATACCACGTATACCCATGATTTTCATTAGTCCAATGCTTTTATTATGACTTTCATCATAAACCACGTAAACTGTTCATTTTAGTTGAAGAAATATTTAAGGGTTTAAGAAATGGGTTTTTGTACTGGGGTCAATACAAAATTTGATTTAACGCTCTAGGGTAGGCTAGGAAATCTTCAAGAATACGTCAAGAAATTTATTAATGATAGAAATATCATTCAAAACTGCTACTCTTATCCAAGACTTGGATAGTACGTTACATTGATACCAACTGTGACTTCTATCCTTTAACCTGAGATAAGACCTCACAATGATACCTATCAACTTGTCATCGTCATTCACGACGTCGCCTACAGAAAGTCTGGCTTCGGTGCATTCCACACAAGGAAGTCAACAACGAAAGGATCGGGGCTCTTTACTTATTGCTTGATATAACAGTAATTGACTTTAGTAGTTTGGTTACTTGAATTCGCACAACAAGTTGGTTATGAATATAAAAGCTAACAACCTTACGAAAAGCATGATGAGTAGTTAACCAATTGATTCCTAAAATCACATCAAAGGCAAGTATTTTCAAAAAGATAAGATCGACAGGTAACATGAAAGTGTTTATTTGAATCAAACAAGATTTAAAAATAGTAGCGGTAACGAAGGCTCCTACTAACGAAGTTTCAACCAATAAGTCAAAGTTTAACTTCTTCGAAGTCAAATTTAAACGTTGAATACAACTAAGTGAAATAAAAGAGTGGGTAGAACTGGTATCTAACACGGTATAGACTTCGCAAGAGCTTATGATTAACTTACCCGTGATAATTTTATTCGTGTTCCTCGTCACGAGAAAAAAACGCCTCTCTTAAACTACGGCTTTGGTTTGTGGGGGATGACCTTTGGTGCCTCCATCCTAGTTGAATTTGTCTTCTGTGAACGACAAAAAATCGAGCTAAGTGACCTTCTCTTCCACAATTATAACATGCTTTGACTGGCATGGCGCATTCGAATGATGATGTATCCCTCTCCTCCGCATTTGAAGCATATGATAGGTGGTCTTTCTCCTTCCTTAACAACGGCTGCTGGTGCTGACGTCTTTCCATCATTGTTGAATCTAATTTTCTTGAAATGTCCATTCTTATTGCTTTGACCCTGATTACCACCGAAGTGGTTACCATATCTGGCCTGTTGATTCCCTCCACGCTTGTTGTCACCGCTTCAATGACTACTCTCGCTGGTATTATAATTTTGCCACCGCTCTCTTTTTAGTTAAGTTGACTCGTTATCGTGCTCCACTAACTGAGCCCTATTTACAACATCTGAGTACAAACACAGTTTATGAGATATAAGATGTTGACGTATCTCCGGCTTCAAACCTCTTAAAAACATTCGCGTCATTCTCTCTTCATTATCCACCAAGTGGGACGCAAATCGTGATAACTCCGCAAATTTTGCCTCGTATTGCGACACGGTCATATTGTTTTGTTCCAACTTGATAAACTCCACCTCCTTCATGTGGCGAATACTTTCAGGAAAGTATTTGTCGTTGAACCAGCTCCTGGAACTTCTCCCAAGATATCTTCAAGACAAAGAAGTTGAGTACATTTTACCAATTCCCACCAAGAATCCGCCTCTCCGCATGAACATAAAAGGCGGCGGAGGGAACCTTTTGCTCCTCGGAGCATCCCAAGACATCAAATATCTTGGTAATCTGCTTTATCCATGCTTCCGCCGTAAGTAGTTTTGTCTCTCCCTTAAACTCCGTGGTCCCAGCTCCTTGAATTGTTTAGCGGTGACCGCCGAGAGTTTTCCGTGTTTCCACCTACGTTTTGGATGTAAGTCGCTTTACCGATGTTGCATGAATTCTAAAACCTCTTAAACGCATCTGCCGTCGTTCAATCAATTGATCGATGTTGTTGTTTACGGAGGAGGATTATCGCCATCCTGTTGCACATTGTCCCGATTATTGATCCGTGGAGAATCAACAGGTCTCGTGCTCCATTGCTATTCTCAACATTCTGGATGCCATTTTCAAACACCGCCACAAAATAAGGGTTAATTGACATGCAACATATTATCACTATACTCGTCAATCGACCAATCAAATACCAAATAAACTTAGGTAGGTCATACTAGCGAAGGAATTCCCTATTTCTCCCCTCCTAGTTCTAATCTCACATCTTAGCCAGGGATCATATCCCTAAGCTCTGATACCAACTGTGACGCCCCCAAAATTAGGTATACGTCACCCATCTTGGGTCGCCACTTACATGGTACATAAATTCAAATACAAACTTAATTATACATCTGTCGTGTAACATACGACAATACATAAACTGAGAGTTCTAATAGAAATATTGTCATTTAGACAATATCCATACTCAAGGAGTCCTCATTACATTTATTGTCACACTATTTAATGTAATAGTGAGGACTACTAATGCTATCTTCTGGATCATCACTCTTTTCCCCACTCGTCCCAAACTATATTCTCATTTCACAAGAGAACGGTGAAAGAAAGGGTGAGCTCAACTAGCCCAAAGAAGAAATATTATAACTAAGATAAAGCGTAATAAATTATCAATAGTCTTCAACAATGTTAAACCGATAGAATACAATAGACAACTAGTTTAATCATAGTGAATATGCAATCCATTAAAAGAGTCAAGTAGAAAATAAAGTCTACTATCATTTAGGTTTTAAAAGGTTTTCATCAATTTTATCACTAAGACTCAGTTTAATGAATAAACCACAATATCTAATCATCCCTATACCACGGTCAAGGATTTTCATCAAATTATCAATGGTCATGACTATACCGAATCACCCCTGGTCATAATCATACCAAAAACTATCCATCACTGCATTACAGGCCACTGAGGACTTTTGTCACATCATTTATATCAAGCCATGATTATACCGAATGATCCCTGGTCATAATCATACTAAGTTCATATATGCACGTAAGCCAAAGATAACATAATATAACATGAGGATGATGACAATGACATAATAATTCAATAAAACAAGTTCACGAATTAATTTATTTAGGAACTAATAACGTCCAAATTGTCAACATGATACTGTTTGTAGAGTAAAATTCAAGAATGATCGTAAGAATATTTCCATGAAAAGATCTTTGGATGAAACACAAATATCAAGAATATTCTACTAATTTCATGGAGTATAGAAGTCAAAGTTTTAACCAACTGGGTATAATAAAGAATGGAATAACAAAGGAAATCACCATGCATGCGGTACTTTGCATAGATGAGTTATTCCAATGTAATAATAATAATAGAACTAGGTCGTGAAATTCACAAGCGGGATGTTCCAATGAAATAATAAAGATGGAACCGGATCCTGTAAAAACACATGAATAGGATATTCCAACGAGAATGATAAAGATTTTAACCAGTCCTGTGTAAAACACACGCATGGAAGTTCCAATGTAATAATAATAAAGATTTTAACCAGTCCGTGTAAAACACATGCATGATGTTCCAACGTAATAATAAAGACGAAATAATATAAGGATTTCACCAAGTATAGGGAGTCCATATACAAAGTTATTCCAATGTAATAAATAAGAATGGAATAACATAAGGATTTCACCAAGTATAGGGTATGCCAGCATATCAAAGTTATTCCAACCGAATAATAAAGAATGGAATAACGTAAGTTCTCTTCGTGAATAAGAAAAATAATAACACCCTTACGTACAACAAATAATATCCCTTACCTTAGAAGAACCTAATATTGGAAAAGTGAAGTAGCGAGAATACTTTTCTTCTTTCTCTCTATAGTTTCTCTCTCTAGTTTCAATAAATTCGTAAGAAATAATGAAGGAATGAGCTTTCTATTTATAGAAAAAGCGAGGGTGGCTCTTGGTCTTAACGAAGGGTCAAAATGACTCTTGGTAATATCAAGAGAAAACTACTATTCATGAAGGGGTAATTAACCCTTGGAACACCGAAGAGGCAATTAACTCTTGGTAATATTGAAGGGACAACTACTATTTGCGAAGGGGTAATTACTATTGATGAAGGTAATTACTATTGACGAAGGTAATTACTATTGAAAAAGGTAATTACTATTGACGAAGGTAAATACTATTGACGAAGGTAATTACTATTCACAAAGGTAATTACTATTCATAAAGGTAATTACTATTGACGAAGGTAAATACTATTGACGAAGGTAATTACTATTCACAAAGGTAAATACTATTGACGAAGGTAATTACTATTCACAAAGGTAATTACTATTCACAAAGGTAAATACTATTGACGAAGGTAATTACTATTCACAAAGGTAAATACTATTGACGAAGGTAATTACTATTCACAAAGGTAATTACTATTCACAAAGGTAAATACTATTGACGAAGGTAAATACTATTAACGAAGAGACTCTTAGATGATGACATGTGGCCCCCCCATAAAATAATCAAACTTACCACAAACGTCTCATAACAGACTCTTTATATACATCAAGGATTGAATAAATATTACCACAAATCATTTTATTTTTAATCAACACATATTTAATCTTTCAACAATTATTAATCATTTATAACTTGTCGTCTCAATTAATAATATAACATATTATACGAGATGATCTTGTGACAATAATTGAATCAATAATATAAGAGATATGATGTAGCAATTCTTGTGATAATAATCGAAGCATAGTGTGAGTGACTTCTCACGTAAGCATCAATGATCAATATCGCGTCTACTATACAACTCTGGCGACATTCTTGTACTTTTTTTACTAATTAGTTCAACAGTTTTTAATGAGAACACCTCCGTAGTTATTTTTATAGAAAGATAATTTTGTCGTTTTTCTACTACGACAATACTTCCGTTAATGGGGTCCACTTAATGATTGAGCCGTCGTCATTTAATATTCCCAAACAAAAAGAATATTCCCCACCAAACGAATATTTTATAACAACTTGCTTACTTTGCAAAATTTATAAATATTACCCACAACTATAACATTATATCAAATTTATTCCATAATATTCAAAAATAATATTTATAAAAATTCATCTTTATTTATAAAAGTGGGGTCTTACAAAAACTATGTAAATAAGTTCATATATGAATACACACACACACACACACACACACACACACACACACAATATATATATATATATATATATATATATATATATATATATATATATATATATATATAAAATACAAAGTTGTGAAACATACCTTTAATTTGTTAATATAATCTTTGCTAAATGCTGGAAATTTCTTGATTTCTCTCACAATTCTATGTAATTTTTCTTTGTCAAGCTCTCACCTCTTCTTTCTTAGTATAGGCTCAATTGAACGTAAACTAATATTGATATTAATAGTAATACGTATATTAAACACAATATCAGTTATAACGCTTAGGTTATAAATATATTATATTAATTATTTGATATTATTTTATTTATCTAGAAATCTCAAAAGTCGTAAGGCTTGTTTGGCAAATCATTTAAATTTAAAGAATTAATATATTAAGCCTTGTTTGTTAAAAACTAAATTAAACTATTTTAATTTATTTTAATAACTCCTTATAATATAGTTATTTGTGTTACACTATATTAATCAAGCTTTCATATTTATTTTAAATTAATTCAAATAACAATTAATTAAATAATTCATTTAATCACATAACACAATACAAATAATTAATCATTTAAAATGAAATATCAATACAATAATCATTTCCTTAATTCATCAATTATTTATTTAACAAACAATTCTCCCAAATAATATTAAATCAATTAAACAAATATTCATTTATCGATAATCACATCAATTAAATATTTATATAACTCAATAAATATTTAAAATTAAATTTAAAAAATCTGGAATGTTACACATAAGACTATAGGGACTCCTCGTACTTAGGGGGATCAGTGATAAGTGTATTTTATATACACGAATCAATATTCATTTCAAGTTTAAATTCATAGTTATCTTCGTGTTTTGTGTTCGTTTTCACTCGTTTCGTGTTATTTTATGTATAAGGTGGTCATGGATGTAAGAGATGAAGAATGGCGGAGTTTTGGAGCAAAAATGGAAAAACTCATGAAAACAGAATAATCAGAGTCGTAGCCTAGCCTAGCCACGGGCGACCTTTTTAACCAAAAGACTCCAGCATGGAAGGGGTCCCGTTTCCTGTAGTCTCCTGTTTGATTTTGATGTTTGTTAATGCATGGTTTTTGGGACTTTATTAGGCGCCTGGACTTTATAATAGCAGGTTTCGGCTGGAATATAAAAGAGAGCTGAATATTACGTAGAATACAACTAATCACACAACACAAGGAGCATATTACAAAAAAAATTAGAGGATTCAAGTGAGCTTTGGAGGAATAATTTTCAGAGATTATCGTGATGGTTGCAAATCGAGGCTACGTAAAGGGGTTTTCATTATTCTTCTTCTATTTAGTTCTTTATTTAAAATCGAAAGGATGTTTTCAGTATGTTATTCAGTTTTTAATTCATTCGTTATGAACTAATTCACTTATTAGACTTGTGATGGATCTTTGGGCGAAACGATGATTATATAACTTTGATTTCCAATTCAATAATATATTCTTAGTTTATCTATGTTAATTCGAGCGTGAACTTATGAATTGCCTGATCAACAATTCCTTGTGGATTTGAATGGAATCGAGAGAGGAGATTCAATTCTAGACCTAGTTAATATAGCATGTGTCATGAATTTTGTCAATAGTAGATTTTTGATTATTGTTAAAGTAGAGATATGCTTAACATCATATGAAATCGAATAGAAAACTTAAGCTTAAACCTTCTTTAATTGCTGTTCACATAGAGATATAGTGAGTTGGTTGATTTCGGTGTTTAACGAATTTATATCTTAATTGTGGATTGACGTTAATACGGTATTAGGGCATCGAGAGGTGGTTAGTATTACTTTCGTGTTCTTGATTAATAAACTGGGATATTAAATTAAGTTGGAATAAAGGTTTGCAAAATAGAGTGAAGATAAGGGTGAAATCATAAGTCTAATTCTGTATTAATTGTTTGAAATTCTAGATTTTGATATTAGCGGTTGTTTTTGTGATAGTTTACTTATTTATTAATTTAGTTTATATAATTTTAAACCATTGATTTGAGTAGTTTAATAGAATTTGGATTAATAGAAAATTGATAATTGTGAAGTTAAAATTCTTGATAATTTGTCCTCGTGGGAACGATACTTTATTCACTACTATATTACTTGTTGACCACGTACACTTGCGTGTTTTGCGCGTATTGATTTTACCCAACAAGTTTTTGGCGCCGTTGCTGAGGAACAATTTAGCCGAGATTTTAAATATTTTTACGATATCAGTTTAATTAGTCTAGTTTTACTTAAACAGTTTTTGTTTTTGTTTTTCCTATTTCAGGTTTTCGACATTGGTTTATGCAAACACGATCGAAATATCCAGACTTGCTTCCTTTTGAGGACGACATTGAAAGGAAATTTCAGAGGTTAAGTAAGTGGATTGAAAAAACGAGGAACGAATTCGAAAATTCTGATAAGGTGGAAACAATGGCTGCCGAAGACCAGAAAGCGTTGAAAGATTTTGCAATACCTAAGGTAACTGTTCTGCAGTCGAGCATCACTAGGCCTTCAATAGCTGCAAATACTTTTGAAATCAAGCCCGAAACCATTCAGATGATGCAGAACTCATGTCAGTTTGGGGGAATGACAAACGACGATCCGAATGAGCATTTAATCAGTTTTCTGGAAATGTGTGACACGTTCAAGTACAATGGGGTGTCGGATGAGGCAGTTAGACTTCGCTTGTTCCCGTTCACTTTACGGGACAAGGCGAAGAGTTGGTTACATTCTCTGCCACCGGGGTCGATTACTACGTGGGAAGACTTGGCTCAAAAATTTCTGGCCAAATTTTTCCCACCGGCGAAGACTGCTAAAATGAGGAATGACATAACGATGTTTGAGCAACAGAATGGGGAGTCGCTATATGAGGCATGGGAGCGTTACAAGGAATTACTTAGAAAGTGCCCACATCACGGATTGCCCAAGTGGCTGCAACTGAACACCTTTTACAACGGACTAAATGGGAATGTCAGAACCAATATTGATGCGGCGTCGGGCGGTGAATTCATGGCTAAGAGTTACGAGGAAGCCTACAATTTGATCGAAATCATGTCGGCAAATAACTACCAGTGGCCCACAACAAGAATGACACAGGTAAAGGCAACTGAGATTTTGGAATTAGATGGGGTGACAGCTATACAAGCACAGATTTCTGCATTATCCAAGAAGTTTGATACTATGAATGATAAGGTTGATACTATGATAGGGGCCCAAGTTCAGCAGGTTGCGGTAGTATATGAATTATATGCGGGTGATCATCCTTCAGATCAATGCGCAATTAATCCAGCATCCGTCCAGTTCATCGGTAACTACAATAGAATTTCGCAAAATACATACCAAAACACCTACAACCAGGGGAATAGGAACCACCCAAACCTCTCATGGAGCAATAACCAGCAAACTCAAGCTCCACGACCATCATATCCCCCTGGTTTTCAGAGTCACCAACAACCGGTTCAACATCAGGAAAGGAAATTAGATTTTGAGGAAATGGTGTCAAAATTCATAACAAGTACTGAGGCATCAATAAAAAAATCAAGCAATGGTGATGAAAAGTCAAGAGATGTTGATCAAGAATTTGGAAAATCAGATTGGATAGATGGCGTTAGCGTTGAATAATAGACCACAAGGAACATTACCTAGCGACACTAAGAGAAATCTGAAGGGTAGTCATGAGCAATGACAAGCAGTTATGTTGAGAAGTGGAAAACATCTCGGGGATAATAATACAGAAAATTCAGCGACACCGAAGGAAAAAGTTGAAAACAGTAACGTGGTGGAAGGTAACAAGGACGAGGAAATAAAGTTAAACAATAAGCCAATTGTTTACCCTCCACCACCGTTTCAGCAGAGGGTTCAAAAACAGAAGTCAGATAAGCAGTTCACAAGGTTTTTAGATGTGTTCAAGAAACTCCAGATTAACATCCCATTCGCGGAGGCCCTATAGCAAATGCCGAGTTATGCAAAGTTTATGATAGGAATTCTGTCAAGGAAAAAGAAATGGGAAGAATTTGAAATAGTGGCACTAACAAAGGAATGTAGTGCGGTGTTATAGAAGAAGCTACCACCAAATATTAAAAACTCAAGGAGCTTTACTATCCCATGCACGATCGGGAAAATGTCGTTCAACAAATGTCTATGTGATTTGGGGGCGAGTGTTAATCTCATGTCATTGTCGGTATACACAGGATTGGGTTTGCCCGCGCCAAAGCCTATGAATATTTCATTCCAGTTGGTGGATAGGTCACTCACATATCTGAGAGGCATAGTAGAGGATATTCTGGTGAAAGTGGATAAGTTTATATTCCCGGCAGACTTTATCATTCGGGATTTCGAGGAGGATAAGAACTTACCGATTATCTTAGGGAGACCTTTCTTGGCTACGTGAAGGACACTCATAGACGTGCGAAAAAGAGAACTTACTATGAGAGTCCAAGATCAAGAAATCAAATTTAATATGTTCAAGGCCATGAAATTCCCTATGGATGAAGAAGAATGTTTTCGGATGGATTTAATTGAGCAAATCATCAGTGAAGATATGAGCAAGAGTTTGGTCAACGATCCATTAAAAATAACCTTATTGGGAGATAAAGAAAAGGATGACCCAGAATTTGTGGAACTCTTACAGATGCTAGACTCATTGCCACGGGTTAGCCGATTCAGAGCACCGTTTAAACCATTGCACACTGAGGAAATAGCTGCAGAAAAACTGAAACCATTTTTGGAGGAGCTGCTAACATTGGAACTTAAACCACTCCCTAAACATCTCAGGTATGCATACCTAGGCAATTCAAATTTTTTACCCTTAATTATTTCTGCTGCACTTAACGAATTGCAGGAAGAAAAGTTGCTATGGGTGCTTAGGGATCACAAATCAGCAATTGGATCGTCATTTTGCATGCACAAGATTCTGATGGAGGATGATGCGAGACCGTCAGCCGAGCATCAACGTCGACTTAACCCAATTATGAAGGAAGTGGTAAAGAAGAAAATTCTAAAATTATTGGATGCCGGTATTATATATCCAATTTCCGACAGTAAATGGGTTAGTCCGGTTCATTGTGTGCCAAAAAAGGGGGGAGTGACTGTGGTACAGAATGAGGACAACGAGTTAATTCCAACAAGAACAGTTATAGGATTGAGGGTGTGCATCGATTATAGGAGATTGAACAAGGCAACCCAAAAAGATCATTTCCCGCTGCCCTTTATTGATCAAATGTTAGACAGACTAGCGGAACATGAGTATTACTGTTTATTGGATGGATACTCGGGCTATAACCAGATCGCCATCGCTCTTGAGGATCAAGAAAAGACAACATTTACATGCCCTTACGGCACATTTGAATTCAGGAGGATGTCATTCAGGATATGCAATGCACCAGCAACTTTCCAACGGTGTATGATGGCTATTTTTTCAGATATGGTGGAAAAGAATGTTGAAGTCTTCATGGACAATTTCTCGGTTTATGGAGACAATTTTGATACTTACCTAGAGAATCTGGTCATGGTTTTGCAGTGATGTAAGGATACAAACCTCATACTCAATTGGGAAAAATGTCACTTCATGGTTGAAGAGGGAATAATTTTAGGCTATAAGGTGTCGGCTCAAGGATTAGAGGTGGACAAAGAAAAGCTGGATACGATCGAGAAACTGCCTCCACTGAGCTTAGTTAAGGGTATTAGAAATTTTCTAGGGCATGTTGGGTTCTACAGAAGGTTCATAAAAGATTTCTCTAAGATTGCAAAACCTCTATGCAGTCTTTTAGAGAAGGATACCACTTTCAGTTTTTACTGTGGAATGCAAGTTCACGTTTGAATTGTTGAAGAAGAAATTAACTACCGCCCCCGTGATAGTCGTACCAGACTGGAATATGCCATTCAAGCTTATGTGTGATGTAACGACTATGCGGTTGGGGCTATTTTGGGACAAAGAGGAGACAAAGTTTTTCACGCCATATACTATGCAAGCAAAACACTCACAGAGACTCAAATGAATTACACTACCACGGAAAAGGAATTGCTTGCAGTGGTGTACGCGTTTGACAAATTCCGGGCTTACTTGATCGGGACCAAGGTGAGAGTATACACGGATCATTCGGCGATTCGGTACCTAATAGCGAAAAAAGATGCTAAGCCACGCCTTATCCGATGGATTCTCCTACTTTAAGAGTTTGACTTAGAAATTAAATATAGAAAGGGGATGGAGAATCAAGTTGCCGACCATTTATCAAGGCTAGAAAATCTGGAGAAAAAGAATGAAGATAGATGCGCAATTAATGAGTCATTCCCGGATGAACAATTATTTGGGTTAAATGCTGAATTTCTTTGGTATACTAACTTTGCAAATTATCTGGTGAGCAACATGCTTCCCCCTGATCTTACAAGACAATAGAAAAAGAAGTTTCTTCATGATGTCAAGTGGTACATGTGGGACGAGCCTTACATATTCAAACAGTGCACCGACAAGATGATTAGAAGGTGTATCCTCTATAGCGAAGTGCACAACATACTGTAGGAATGCCACTCATCGGCATATGGGGGACATTATGGGAGTGAGCGCACCACGAAAAAAGTGCTTCAAGCCGGGTTTTATTGGCCGACATTGTTCAAAGACGCCCACCAATTCGTGAAAATATGTGATAGATGCCAAAGGGTGTGCAACATCTCTAAACGGAATGAGATGCCCCTACAGACAATTCTTGAAGTAGAAATCTTTGATGTATGGGGCATCGATTTCATGGGGCCATTTCCTTCGTCTTTGAGCAATCAGTATATTCTACTAGCTATAGATTATCTCTCGAAGTAGGTTAAAGCTGCCGCATTACCATCTAACGATGCCAAGGTGGTCCTCAAATTCTTACAGAAAAACATTTTCACGAGGTTTGGCACGCCAAGAGAAATAATCAGTGATGAAGGTAGTCACTTCTACAATAAGTCATTTATAGCTCTTTTGGCTAAGTATGGGGTTAACCACAAGGTAGCTACAACGTATCATCCTCAAATAAATGGACAGGCTGAGGTCTCAAACAGAGAAGTTAAGAAGATATTAGAGAAAGTCGTCAATCTGAGTCAGAAAGATTGGTTACTTCGATTGGATGACGCATTATGGGCATACCGGATTGCATACAAAACACCAATCAGGATGTCACCAAATCAACTCTTGTACGGAAAAGCATGTCACTTACCGGTGGAGCTACAGCACAAGGCCTACTGGGCAATACAGAAATTGAATTTTGATCATGTCGCGGTAGGAGAAAATAGGCTACTCCAACTAAATGAGATCGACGAATTCCAACTCCAAGCCTACGAGAACGCCAAACTATACAAAGAAAATGTTAAAAGATGGCATGACCAGAAAATTGTGCAACGAACATTCGAGCTGGGCCAATCAGTCCTCTTGTTCAACTCATGGCTGCGATTATTCCCAAGAAAGCTTAAGTCGAGATGGTCGGGACCATTCACTATAAAGAGAGTATTTCCTCATGGCGCCGTTGAACTCTACAGTCGTAATCCATTAGAGATGTTCAAAGTCAATGGTCAACGGGTAAAGCATTACTGGGGTGGCGAGTCAAATCGGGACTCGATTTACATTACCCTTGCCACCTACATAAAAACGAGGAGTAATCGAATTTGAACGACTTAAAATCAAGCGCTATTTAGGAGGCAACCCAACATTTCATTATTTTTCGTAGTTACATATTTAATTGCTAGGATGTAGTTTTATTAAGCATTAGGTAGGTCTTAACAAGTAAAAGTTTTGCTAAAACTCTCAATGACACTCCAAGTCGTCACTAATCTGACATCTTGCTTATTTATGGGTGCAAGAGGGTTTCAAGGTGCGTAAGAACAATAACGGGCAAGAAAGGGAGGAAAATCGGAGAATTTTGCATCACAAAATTTTGGACCAAAAAGTGATTATGATGGGCTTGCCTCACGAAAGTGACGTTTTTAGCACTTTTACCCATGGAAGTGGGTCCCAAATCTGAAGCGATAAAACCGTTACACATACTACCTTTTATATCTATCCCATACACCCATACACGCATCTCTTTCTCTCATTCTCCCTCAAGCACACTACCTAGCCTCAATAACAAGAACACTTTCTACCCACGATACCAACTTCCTCCTACCCACTACCTAAATCCATTGCACCCACTTGCCACCCCACGATTTCCATTACTTCACACATTCAAGTACACCACTTCCTCTCCCATTCATCACTTCTATATAAACCATACAACATACCTCCAATATTCATCACCACTAAATTCGAATTCATCCAGAAATTGGGAAACACATAGCGCACTTGAGAGTAAGTACACTTCTATTGGGTTTTCTTCTTTTCTCTACTGAATTCCATAGAAACAACCTAAGTTTAGGGGAAGAACGGACTGTGCACACCAAGTGTTTGACAAAGTGAGTTAACCAAGTGTAAAGGGAAGGTTGTGTGTGCGAACATTCGAAAATCAATTGATTCTCAACTGACATCCAAACTCCAATGGGGGGAGAGTTCAAGCTCCGCTCAACCGACACGAACATACGCTCGACGAAAATTTATGAGTGCTGCCGCCGCCGATTGGTATAAATACATGACAACCAAAGCCCTTACACCGGAACGTGGATTGGCCCCCGAGGGAAATGATGGGGAGATAATGTCTCAAATATATCAAAAGGGGTGGCTCAAACTCACCGAACATCCAGTACCCACCGTTGTCAACATCGTCAAAGAATTTTATGCAAATGCCGAAGACAAAGCACCATTCAATGCATTTGTGCGGGGTCGCATGGTCCCGTTCAGT
This sequence comes from Panax quinquefolius, assembly GCA_020205615.1. NCBI lineage: Eukaryota > Viridiplantae > Streptophyta > Magnoliopsida > Apiales > Araliaceae > Panax > Panax quinquefolius. Next base: position 56,859,923 of record CM035164.1, on the reverse strand, counting down.
GATGATGCCATTAATGCATATTATCAGTTGCGGGTGCCATGGTAGTGTCAGTATGCATAATTGAGAGATTTTGACCCGGACAACGAGGAAGTTATCACGAACATGACAAAGCCGGGAATTTCTTGGATCAAAGGTCGAAAGGGAGGTACAGTGTTCCATACCAAGGACCTTAACCGGTATGGCAAAATATGGTACACCTTCTTATGTGCTAAATTGCTTCCATCCCAACACACTTCGGACGACACCAAAGAGAAGGCGTTACTATTGTACATAATTGTGCAAGATTTCATCATTGACGTCGGGGCAATTATCACTTTTTCCATCCGTCGGTGCCTACGTGGAAATTTTTTGGGCGGCTTGCCACACCCATCGCTCATCTGTCAGTTGTGCCGCAATGCAGGGGTGAGATGGTCCGATGATGAGCCTACTCAAATACCTCTCGCTTTGCTTGACTCGAGAATGATAGTGCGGTATTCTGTATGGGCAAGAGGCGAGTCACATCCACGAGGTCTAGGTTTTATTTTTCCATCGGCGTCGGAAGATGAAGTCACTGCAGAAGATACCTCGGGGGATGAGGATGAACCTATGGGGGATCACGTCCTCAGTTCCTTGAGTTCCAAAATTAAATGAATGCACACAATAGGGCAACACGCCAGGAAATACGGCGATTGGCGATGCGACAAGATCACATGTTTGATGCTGTGAACGCATCTTTTGCCTCACTCAACACATCACTCCAAAGTTTCAACCCGGCGGCTCACTATCCATATCAACAACCCGGACCACTACCTCGATTTCCTCCAAGTGATTCCGATGATGAAGAGCACCAACCACCTCCCCAGACTTAGACGATTCCAGGGAAGTCCTCATGCACATTATGTTATTTTTATCCAATGAGGACATTGTGTTATTTAAGTTTGGGGGATTTATTTGTTTAGTCGCATGCATTTGCATAGTAATTAGGCATTTGCATAGTAATCTAGGATTTTACATTTTTGATAATTATGTATTTACATAAAAATAAAAAAAAATAAAAAAAATTATTTAAATAATGTGTTTGCATATGTCTAACGGTGTCGTATTTTCATGTTCTTTGTGGGCCAATGATGAGATTGTAATCAAGTTAACCAATATAGTATTGATTATTAGAACTGTGATACAATTTCTGAAATGAATTGACTCTTGAATTTGTTTAAAACTGTTATAAAAAGGTTAGCACTAATAACATCTTTGTTGACCGGTCAGTTCAAATTGATACATAAATAGTTTCTAAAGGATAATGCTAGGGTGAACCAGAAAACAATAAGGATAGGTAGTAAAGGCTTAAATTAGGGAAGAACCTAAGTTTGGGGGAGTATATGTGGGGTACATAAGCTTTGAAAAAAAAAAGTGAAAAAAAGTATGATGAAACATGTTGAGTCTTGTGGTGGGTTGAGGAGAAACACTCCCCAAAAACACAAGCGTGAGATGGAGCGTAAAACGCAATCACCAACCATCTATCTAAAAAAACAAGAATAATGATGGGAAAAAAGAAAAAAGCCCCGTGTAAAAAAAAGAAAAGAAAAAGAAAGTATAAGTATCCTGCATGTACCCTTGAATTTGGTATTGTTTAATTTTAGTTGAGTTGTGCCTATCTTTGGAATTTTTAAGTTTGCACTGTACGATTCCTTCTAAGAAGTTGCTTATATATTGAATTTCGGTCCATATCAGTTATCTTAGATGTTGATCACACACGCACGCTATACCAGTAATAATTGTTCAAGATTTGAGAATTGGTTTTGAGAATTGTTCAAGATTAAATAATTGTTCAAGATTTGAGGATTGGTTTTGGTAATTCATATCAGTGTGGATTGGTTTTGGTAATTCGTATTGTAAAGTTGCTTGTTTTCTCTGAGGCCGATGGATAATTTAGTTTTTGTGATATTGTTGGATTTTTAGGCATTTAGATTTTATTTATTTATTTTAGCTCATTATATTGCATAGCATGTAGTTTATTTTGTGCTCGAGGACTAGCATGGTTTAAGTTTGGGAGATTTTGATAAGTGGATTTGATATACACGAATCAATATTCATTTCAAGTTTAAATTCATAGTTATCTTCATGTTGTGTTCGTTTTCACTCGTTTCGTGTTATTTTATGTATAGGGTGGTCATGGATGCAAGAGGTGAAGAATGGCAGAGTTTTGGAACAAAAGTGGAAAAACTCATGAAATCGGAAAAAATCCGAAGTCAGTAGCCTAGCCACGGCGGGCCCTTTTTTTAACCGATACCCCCACCCCCAAAGCGGGGTCCCGCTTCTATGATCTCTGTTTGATTTTGATGTCTGCTGGTGCATGGTTTTTGGTACTTTGTTAGGCACCTGGATTCTATAATAGCAGGTTTCGGCTGGAACATAAAAGGGAGCTAAATATTACGTAGAATACAACTGATCACACAACATAAGGAGCATATTATAAGAAAAATTTGAGGATTCAAGTGAGCTTTGGAGGAGTAATTTTCAGAGATTATCGTGACGGTTACAAATCGAGGCTACGTGAAGGGGTTTTCATTATTCTTCTTCTATTTAGTTCTTTATTTGTAATCGAAAGGATGTTTTTAGTATATTATTCAGTTTTTAATTCATTCGTTATGAACTAATTCACTTATTAGACTTGTGATGAATCTTTGGGCAAAACGATGATTTTATAACTTTGATTTCCAATTCAATAATATATTCTTAGTTTATCTATGTTAATTCGAGCGTGAACTTATGAATCGCCTGATCAACAATTCCTTGTGGATTTGAATGTAATCGAGAGATGAGATTCAATTCTAGACCTAGTTAATATAACATGTGTCATGAATTTTGTCAATAGCAGATTTTTGATTATTGTTAAGGTAGAGATATGCTTAACATCATATGTAATCGAATAGAGAACTTAAGCTTAAACCTTCTTTAATTGCAGTTCACATAGAGATATAGTGAGTTGGTTGATTTAGGTGTTTAACGGATTTCTATCTTAATTGTGGATTGACGTTAATACAGTATTAGTGCATCGAGAGGTGGCTAGTATTACTTTCGTGTTCTTGATTAATAAACTGGGATATTAAATTGAGTTAGAATAAATGTTTGCAAATCAGAGTGAAGCTCGGGGTGAAATCATAAGTCTAATTCTCCATTAATTGTTTGAAATTCCAGATTTTGATATTAGCAGTTGTTTTTGTGATAGTTTACTTATTTATTAATTTAGTTTCTATAATTTTAAACCATTGATTTGAGTAGTTTAATAGAATTAGGATTAATAGATAATTGATAATTGTGAAGTTAAAATTCTTTATAATTTGTCCTCGTGGGAACGATACTTTATTTAATACTATATTACTTGTTGACCACGTACACTTGCTTGTTTTTTGCGTATTGATTTTACCCAACTATCAGCCCTTCGTACAATGTATTGTGCACAAATATTTCAACGCTAAGCGTAAACCCCTAATAATTGGGTTGTTCATCTCAGTATTTAGAGTACAAGTCCGCACCAAAGTAAGTTTGGTTTGGATACATTTCAAGGTAATTTGAAATTCAACGAACATCAACTAAGGATTAGTTGAATAAAAGAGTAATCACATTATGCTATGGAATAAATCATAAGTGAATTAACATTGTGTATTAAAGTTATGCTTTAGGAATAATCTAAGAGCATAAATATTGAATAACTATAACATACCTTGCTTGAACAATATTAAGTCAAGATTATTTAGAATTGAATATTAAGCATGCATAACGAATAACAATTTGAACAATAAATTCTATTCAACATTAGTATATCATATTGTATAAACTTGCATGCTAATTTAACAAGTTAAAGACAAGAATAACTTGCTCAACATAAAAAATAAGGTTTTAGAAATTTTGCATCATCATGAACAAACTAGATACAAGAGCTTGTGAAATTATAATTGAAATAGGACAAGTAAACTTGCAAAAAAATAAACAAACTAGCTCAACGAAAGTGTAGAGTTAGAAAACTTGCCTTGCGTATAAGCTAAACAGAATTAACTCGAATCACAATACCATATATTCATGTCATCATGACATAATTAGTCATTACCAATACTCTATATATATCTACATAAGTATTTACATCATGTAAGTTTGATTTTTAAATCACATAATCAAACTACATTAATAATAATACTAGTTAATCGTTAATAACATGCTCATTCTTATTATAGCACTACAAAAAAATCATGACTTAATAGTCCTACTATTAACACATAACAACTTTTTCAGACTTTGTGTAATTAAAACACACTGTCTGACCATTCTACTAACTCGCGCTGCGGTGCCACAGTTTACACTGTGGACTGGCGTTACGCTGGCGTTGCGGTGCGAAACACAGGAAAACGAGTGGCACTGCGGCGTTTCTCATAGGTCTTTCTCCTGGTGGCATTGAAAATACATTGTTGAAATTGCTGCTGCGGCGCCAGACTCCGGTTCTCGGCGACCCGGCCTACAACAATATGATGAACAAAAAAAAAAATTGGCCTACAAGCTACATTCTAACAACCTAATTAACATGTAATATGTACATAGACTTCATATAAACATAATTTAAAGACTCTTAACATGATTTTACTCATATAACAACATAAAAATTGAATTTAAAACAACCAATTTCACTATTTTTGATAAAACTTCACTTTTTGACATTTTCAGGGAAAATCATCACTGTAACTTTGTTTTTTAACCAAAACAGTTAATTCAAAGTACCTTGTTTATGTTTATTCATCCTCTTTCAAATTCAATAGTCAGTTTATAAATTAAATAACTAATTAAACCTTAATTTTACTTTAAACTAAGCAATATTCATACATATTCATATAAACATACTATAATATGGTTTCTTTCATAAAATACATACATACGCGAATTAGTTTATCTATACTCATATATAAACTTATGAAAACAATCTTATAACAAATAATCTATCATATAAAGCTATATACAACACACAATTCAAGTTTCACAAAGTTTTTATAGAGAATTTTGGAAGAGAAGACAACCACAACTTTTATAAAAATAGAAGTAAGATGATACCTTAAACTTTAGAAGATGATCGCTATATTTGATTCTCAAGCTTCTCTTCTCCAATTTCTCTCTAAAATTCTCTAGCCTTTCTTTTTCTCTTCTTTTTCTTCTTCCGAGTTCCTTCTTCCCAACTCTAACTCTAACTTACGTACAAACAAAATATAACGTATAATAATAATATATGTATTAAGTATATAATATAATTATAACTTTAACTGACATCAGTTATAATTTTTGAAAATCAAAAGGCATAAGACTTGTTTGGCTACCATAATTAAAATAACCCATTAAATCTTACACGTTGTTTGGTAAAACACAATTAGATTAAAGACTTAATATGCATTAAGCATTGTTTGGCAAAATAAAATTAAACTCATTTACTTTATTTTAATAACTCCTTTATAGTAAGGTTATTTGTCACACTTTTATTTAATTAAAATTTAATAATCAATTTAATTAATGTTAATAACAATTTATTAAATTACTTTAACACATAAATCAATACAACATAATTATAATTTTCTTTATAATTATAACTTTACTTAATCAACTAACACATCATTTTAATTACAAATTCAAATGAAAATATAATAATTCATTTAATCATTATAAACTCTCTAACTTAATTATTAAATTAAATTAGTATATTATCTCATAATAATTAATTTCTTAACTCCTTAATTATTTATTTAGCAAATAATTAACCAATCAAATCAAATCAAAATAAAATTTATTAAATATTTATTCAACAATAAACACATCCATTAAATATTTATATAATTCAATAAATATTAAAAAATATCAATTTAAAATTCTAGATTGTTACATCATTCCCTCCTTATAATGATTCTGTCCCCAGAATCACAACTCAAACAAATCATTCGTTACATTCTTACCCTACTTACAAAGATTCTGTCCCTAGAATCGAAGACACGGATTAAACAAATAACTCAGGGAAATCTTTTATCATTTTATCTTCGAGTTCCCACATAGCTTCTTCAGCATTGTGGTTCCTCCATAACACCTTCACGGAAGGTATTACCTTATTTCTAAGCACTTGTTCTTTCTTGTCGACTATCTGGATAGGAACCTCTTCATAGGACAAGTCTTTATCAAACTGTAATGGTTCGTACTCGATCACGTGCTTGTAATCTGGTTTATATGGTCGTAACACCGAAATGTGACAAACATTGTGAACATTTTCCAATTCTGAAGGTAAAGCTACCTCGTAAGCCACTTTTCCAACTCATCGCAACACTTCGAAGGTTCCGATATACCTCGGGCTTAACTTTCCCTTTTTACTTTCCCCTTCCAAGGAGAAACTTTTAGGAATACGTAATTTCCTACGTCGAATGCACGATCTTGTATGTGTTGATCAACATACTTCTTCTATCAATCTTGAGCAACTACCAATCTTGTCCTGATGAGTTTGACAACTTCAGCAGTCTGTTGTATCAGTTCTGGTCCTAACAGTTGGCGTTCACCGACTTCATCCCAGCATAGCGGAGTTCTGCACTTTTTGCCGTATAATGTTTCGTAAGGTGGCATGCTGATGCTCGTGTGGTAAGTGTTATTGTAGGTAAATTCCACCAACGGTAAATGTTCTTCTCAGCTCCCTTTGAAATCCATGATGCATGCTCTCAGCATATCTTCCAACGTTTGGATTTTTCGGTTACTTTAGCCATCTTTTTGTGGATGGTATGCCGTGCTCATTCGCAACTGTGTTCCCATACATTCTTGTAATCTCTTCTAGAAGTTTGGCGTAAATCGTGGATCTCTATCTAACACAATTGACACTGGCACTCCATGTCTCGAAACGATCTCTTTAACGTACAATCTTTCCAACCGATCAAGATTGAACCTAATCTTTATTGGCAAAAAGTGTGGTGATTTTTTCAGTCTGTACTATTACCCAAATCGCACCGCAGCCTCTCTGAGTAGTTAGAAGACCCACCACAAAATCCATTGTGATGTGTTCCCACTTCCATTCTGGTATTTCTAACAGTTGAAGTAATCCACTTAGTCTTTGATGTTCGGCCTTGACTCTTTGACATGTCAAGCATTTCGCGACACATTCTGCAACATCTCTTTTCATGTTTGGCCACCAAAAATGTCGTTGTAAATCCAGATACATCTTCGTACTTCCTGGATGAATCAAATATCTTGTGTTATGTGATTCGGTCAAGATTTCTTCATTAATTTTTGGTACTGATCGAACCCAAATTCTTTCCTCGAACCGTAGTAGCCCTTCGGTATCGATCTTGTATTTCACCTATTTACCTTCGTTCACACCTTCCTTTATTTTTCTGCATTCTTCATCCTGTAGTTGAGCATTCTTCACCTTGTCCACTAAAGTTGGACCAGCTTCTATCTGGAATAGTCGTTCATCGGATTCCTTTGGAAATTTTATTTCCAACTCTAGCTTTGTCATTGCTAAAATAAGTTCCTCCTGAGTTGTTATCAGCATCAACTTTTCCTAACCTTTCCTGCTTAAAGCATCTGCAACCACATTTACTTTTCCCGGATGATAAAAGATCTCACAATCGTAATCTTTTATCAATTCCATCCAACTTCTTTAATGCATGTTTAGGTCCTTCTGAGTGAAAATATACTTCATACTCTTATGATCTGTGTAGATTTCACATTTCTCTCCATAGAGATAGTGTCTCCATATATTCAGAGCAAATACTACTGCAACCAACTCTAAATCATGAGTCGGATACCCTTTCTTATAATCCTTCAATTGTCTTGATGCATACACAATAACTTTGATGTTCTGCATAAGAACACAACCAAACCCATTATGTGAGGCATCACTATACAACACAAAGTTTCATGTATTATCTGGTAATTACAACACATGTGACATACTTAACTTCTTCTTTAAATCTTGAAAACTTTCTTCACACTTCTCCGTCCAAACAAATTTTACAGCTGTAACGCCCCGAGAAAATCGATTTTTTGAGAATTAAATTTTTATTTTTATTAAATGAATTTAATTAATTATTTACGGAGCAAGCTAATCGAAGGTCGTTCTATGACCTAGAAATGTCAGAACGTTATAGTATTTTGGCTACATGGTAGAATTAAAGTGTTTGATTTTTCAAGACGAAAATAAAAGCTTTCCGAGAAAGTTTTTGAAAAACACTATTCACGCATTTCTGCTCGGGAATTTTTTTTTGAACTTTCGAGAAATACGTTACGATAGAATATCGAGGTGAGATGGAATATCCAATAATATTTCAGTTATGGAAAACATAATATTTTGCCTGTGGACTTAAAACCTAATGTTTAGGGAAAATGATTTATGAGAAGGAAATATAATACGATTAATAAAGTAAAGCGATGATCGTATTATACGTATGTATTGTACGAGGTAATGAATACGAATACTACATGAGGTAGTATACGAGAATGTATGAATGATGGTATATCGTATATGAGTAATAATTATATGAGATAGAATACGAGAATTATACGTGGAGTATATGTTGTAAGGCTTTAAGCCAATTGTAATGAATTAGTAGGATTGTGTATGAAATGGTTAAGTCCAATAGAATTAATGTGCAAGCCTAAGTGTTTATAATGTGAAGCCCAATGTAAATTAATGTGAAGCCCAAAATAAGTTAAGGATCAAAGCACAAGTGTTTGATAATGTAAGCCCAAATGAGTTAAGTAAGTTAATTAAGCTAAGGCCCAAAGTAAATATCCAATGGGTTAAGAGTTGGTTTAAACCTATGAGGCAAACCATGGATGATCCAAATTAGGGAACAAGTAAACTTAGAGGCTAAATAAGTGTGATGAGCACACAAAGTGATTAATGTGATTAACAAAGAAACTTAAGGGCTAAGTGTAGTAATGATCAAGTATACCTAATAATTAAGTAAGTGTGATGACCAAGTGTGGTGGTGAGCAAGTAAGGTGACTTAATGGCTAAGAGGAGTGGTGAGCAAGAGTTATGATGGCCAACCAAAATGTGTGGAGGCCTAGTAACTTAATGAGCAAGTAGTGAATAGTAAGGAGGTGATTAAGGAGGTGGAGTGGCCTTATGACCCTTTTACCCTCACTTTGGAATGCCTATAAATAAAGAGCTTCAATTCATTTTGTTGGTTGTTCATTTCCTCTCAAGCTAAGCAACTTATTTGGTTGAGAGAATAAGCACATATAAGTTAGACTTTCCTTGTTAGATTTTCCACCAACCACTTATAAGTTGAGAGCTTAGTGGCTTGAGGGAAAAAGCTAGAAAGCTAGAGTACTTATTTCAAGAGGCAAGACGAAGATTAAGGATTAGTCAAGTGATCATCAAAGGGTTTGAACTTAAACCATGATTTCTTTTCTTCCTTTAGTAGAGAATGGAGTATTGGTAGAATAGCATGCTAAGAAAGAAGTTGGAATGATAAATCAAAGGGCTTAAGTCTCAATAAGCCGGATAAGTCATGAATATGTAATTCATTCATAAATAAGTTATGAAATTATAATGGAAGTATAAGAACTTGTTAGAATTTGTAACATGTTTACATTAAAAAAGTTAGCATGATTAATAAGATGTAAGAATAAGTATTTAAGGACTTAACTCGTTAATAAGTAATATGAAAAGAAGACATAAGTTAAATGGAAATATAAGTAGTTTATATTTTCATAAGTTACAAATTCACAATGAACTAGTAATAACTTATCATGGTTATAAGTTAACAAAGCATGTATGTCAAGATGTTGGTATAATGGATTGAAACCAAGTGAAATGGTCTAAAAATCTTAAGTAACGAAGTTTTGCCGGAATTCACACGATTAGACGACGATCGTCGAATTCGTGAAATTCTCGGAATAAAAGTAGAATTTTGATATTGAGCTTGGAAACATTGGTTTTCAATGGAGACAAGTTGTATTTGTAATTATAGAGTTGCGAACTCGAAAATGGCCGGATTCCGACTTAGAAAGAAGAAACGAGCGTTGAACGTTCACGAACGTTTATCTTTTTCGTTAAAAATGGACTAATAGGTGAAATTATAGCAAATGAAGTTGAATAGATAAAATTCTTGCATGAACGCATAGAGTACGTAAATTATGAATCTTAGGCTCTTGAACGAGCCAATTCGGACTTATAACGAAGAAGTTACGAGTCCGGGAATCTCGCAAAGTTGAAAATCAGTCAAAACTATCTGTGGCTCAGAGTCCGCGCCGTGGCGCGACTCCAAGCTTAAATGACCGGCGCCGCAACGCCAAAGGGAGCTTCAGACTCTGCAAACTCGCGCCACAGTGTGATAGTTAACAAAGGGACTCGCGCCGCAATGCCGAGTCTGGTCTCTAAGCCCAATAAGGCGGCCATGCATATGAAGACAACAAAGATCACCGTGACTGCAGTATTTCAATATTAAAAACTTAGGCAATGAAGAATGGTTACAAGTGGAACATGAAGGGAAATTGTTTAGTAACGAACAAAGGGACTTAATAAAATAGTATTAAGTCATAAATAAAACTCAAGTATGATCACTTAGGGTTAAAAGAAAGTTAATTGAAGATGAACGCAAATGATATTCAATGTTAATACTTCACCAATGACGATCGAGTTTTGATTAATAATGTACGGACGTTTGCAAGCCGTGAGGAAGGATAATTAACTCGAACCGAGTTGTATTAATGAAATAATTTCACTTAAGTATAAGAGAACGAAGTTAGTAAGAATGATGTAAAAGAACGACGGAAAGCCGGAACCAATAAATAACAAATCTAATACGGGATTAGATTGAGAAGAAGGGTAAGATTATTTAGGAAATAAGTATGTTCATTCATGACCTAATGTGGTATGTTATGTGCTTATGTGTTGTAGAAATTGTAAAGGCTCAAAGGAAATGTAATTGTACTGTAGCAGACGCTGAATACAAGTTTTTCTTCAACCTTTGTCTAACCTTCGTGTTAGCCAGGTTTTCAAATGATTCAAATTATAAAATGCATGTATGATTTTGAAGAAAGAGTCGATGCCAGTTTTAGCTCGGCTAGACTAATCTTGATAGATTAATTGAACTGTTTACAAGTCTTTTAATATAGAATTATGAACACTATCCTAAGCCAACTAATTGGTACGGATTCAAGGTAAGCTTGAATATGAATAAATAAATGTATTTTCATCGAGTATTCGATGGGCACAAGAGGTTGCCACAAATTAAACGTAATAGGATGATCACCTAGATGTACTTGTAAGCTATGCCGGACTTACGGACTTCGTAGCGTGTTGTCCTTTTTAAAGAAACTATAAGACGTTCACGTCTTGAACTAGAATTGCTGATTCATGGAATATTGTTATTGAAAAATGTTTTGAAGGAAAATGGAAAGCTATTTTGAATTATTTATAGTACTTCGTAACTATCATCCAGTTATTGAAGATATAAAATTCCTATGTTTCAAGCATGCTTTTAAAATGAAATTGTTGTATTTGCTGAGCTTGTTATGCTCATTCTTGCTTGAACCATATGAATGCAGCTTAGAAGATATGACCAAGAGATTTGACAAGGATAAAGTGAAGGCTAAAGCGAACTTGTAGATTACCTATGTAATAGTATAGGTTTGAAATGATATATTTGATATTATGACAAGAACAAATGTAACGGTTATAAAGAACTTAGGGAATGTTAGTATTGTTTTGGAATATATATAAGATATATTCGTTCTTTTGAGGCATTTCAATGAATGTTTGTGTGAACTGTAGCACCGTGGAGCACCATCTGTCGGGTTGGAAGAGACCCGGATATGGGGGCGTCACAGGTTGGTATCAAAGCGTTAGGTTATAAAACTTATGGGGGGAAGAACCTTAGGCTAATAACCTCGATAAGGAAGAGAAATCCGAAGGAAGTAAACTCGAGCTTTACTTAAGTTGAATGAGTTAATAAGGTATTGAGGAATATCAGTACCGAAAGATTTAAAAGATGGAAAGTAACCCTAAATAAATTAAATATGATTTGTGCTTATACGATTATGTGTTATGTACTAATCAACCTACGTGTTATTGTAGGATGTCGATCGATAGCTTGATGTATAGAGATATACACGCGGTAAGCGAAGAGCTTGTGAACCGAGTAGAGCCTGTACCTATGCCGGTGGCGGAGGTACCATTAGTGATTCTAGCGGAGTCTGAGGCAGAGGAGTACTTTTTCGAGGAAGACTACTCAGAGGGAGAGATGGATATATCGTCATACCTTATTATGATGAACGATGGGGAGGAAGAAAGAGAGGTAACATGGATTTCTACAGTGGTACCTACATTGGAGTCATCACCTCTAGATGCAATGAAAGCATTGTATCTGGCAGCGCTTGACAGGAATGTGCAACTGGGTACAGTTGTGCAGAATCAGTGTGAAGAGATTAGTTATCTCCATGAAGCTAAGATGTCCGCAGAAGCAAATTTTGAGTTAGAGCACGATAAGCAGGTGCTTATGGCAGAGCATGCTAGGAATTTTAAGGCAGAGGCCGATGAGCTTCGTAGAGAACTGGGGGAGAAGGGCCGGAAGATATCGCAGATGTCTTACATCCATGAGAGTGCACATAAGGATTTCAAGCTGAAGGTTGCTTGTTATTCCATTGAGTCAGGACAAACCCGTTATATGATTAGTCGGGATACTGTAGCAATGATTGTGGATGAGAAACATGAGGATGCCGTTATGCATTATTAGAAATCCAAAGTTATAAGTATGTGTGTAGTGACATAAAACCTTCTATTGTATAACAGGGTAGTCTTTTGTAAACCTCAACTTTTGTGAGGTACTATTTCGGAATAAAAAAATGCAATAGCTTTTGGCTATGAACGCAAATTGTAAATAGTTTCAAACTATGAAGAAGCATATGAATATAAAGAAGTTTTTATTAAATGTGATTTGTATGGTATGAGTTGTATGTGGCGATTAATAACGAAGTAAGTAAATAGATAATAATGAAATTTTATTTATTTAATCAGGAAATGCCGCTAAGGAAAAGATAACGCAATCAGGAAGCAGAATCACATAATGATAATTAATGGGGTCAACACAACCCTATGCAAGAGTTCGTTAATTTATTAACGGCTGCATTAACCGAACTGGGGGTAGAATACCTGCGGAACCTAGGGTAGCTAGAACGATTACCTATAAATAGTTTAAAAGCGTAGGTCCGCCGGAGTTCAAAGGAACGACGGACCTAATAGAGTCCCAGACATGGGTAAAAGTAATAGAGAAGGCGTTTTGTTATTACGAACGTAGGTGAGCCGCAGAAGTTTTCTTTTGTGACTTACCTAAGGAAGAGTAAAGCCAACTTTTGGTGGGAGGCTCACTGTGGTGAATGGAATAGAGGTAGTAACGTGGGAACAATTCAAGAAGGTTTTCTTCGAGAATTAATTTCCCTATAAGACATGTGAGGGAGGATAGACACTGAGTTCTTAGAACTTAAGCAAGGGGACATGACATTTCCCCAGTACGCGACCAAATTCAACGAACGGGCAAGGTTTGCTCCACACTAAGTGGACACTGAGGAGATGAAGGCTCGTAGGTTTGAGCAGGGCCTGAAACCCTAACTCTATAGTGGGATTTCGGTGTTCTAGAGTGTTTCGTATGGGATCATTCTGGAGAAGGTGATTATACCAGGGGGTGGTAGTGAGATGTAGACTCAATACCATAAAGAGGAAAAGAATGAGAGTAAGAGAGAGGGAGGGATCAAGGTAGAAAAAGCCAACGGAAGTATGGCAAAACGAAAAAGATTTGAACTCCGGGAATACTGGAGTGGGACAAGGGGACCCTAAGCGTAAGATCGAAGAGTGTAAGATAGGTGAAAAGACTCATCTAGGAGTCTGTCTGGAAGGGATTATAAACACCTTTAAAACATTAAGGTAGAGAAGGAAGAAATAACTTTCGTTGAATTATATTCGTGAAAATTATTTCATGGATAATAGAAGTAAGTAGGTATCAGTAGATAAGTACTGTTCATGTTGAGAGAATTTGAGGAAATTCTCGGTATGAATGGGTTGATTAACCATGGAGCTTTAACAAATAGTTATAAGAAAAGTGTGAACCTTTAGTGTTCTCAGAAAATCTAAGGTAGTAATTTACGGTAATAAAACACCGAGACGCCTTGTCGTCTAACCTGGGCGTAAGTCAGGAGGATGTTAAGGAAGAAGATGAGTCGTTACGGTTGTGTATTGACCATTGTAATAGGAGTAAGCTAGCGGTTAAGGATAAATACCCATGGCCCAGGATCGATGATCTACTTGATCAGTTGAGAAGGGCAAATAATTGTTTGCATGAGGATTGTCGCCTTCCTGATGCACATTATCCTGATTATTGATATATGGTGAATCAACGATCGCCTGTGCTCCATTGCTATTCTCAACATTCTCAGATGTCATTTTCAGATACTGCCACAAAACAAAAGATTAATTGACATGTAACAATTATCTTTACATTTTGACCGACCAATAAAATAGCACATAAACTTAGGTAGGTCATACTAGCGAAGGTATTCCCCGTCTCTCCCCTCCTAGTACTATTCTCACATCTTAGCCAGGGATCATATCCCTAAGCTCTGATACCAACTGTGACGCCCCCAAAATTAGGTATACATCACCCATCTTGGGTGAGTCGGATCATAGTGTAATTTAAATACAACTTACTAATATAATCACGTGGTATAATATCGACATAAATCGTGAGTTTGAATACAAATAATGTCTACTAGATATTATACAAACTCAAAAGGAGTCCTCATTACAATTATTATCACACTATTTCACGTAATAGTGAGGGACTACTAATGCTATCCTCCGGACCATTACTCCGTTCCCAGACTTCGTCCCGGCTATGTTCTCATTTCACGAAGAATAACGGTGAAAGAAAGGGTGAGCTCAACTAGCCCAAGAAGAAATATTATGACTAAGATAATGCGAGAATAAATTATCAATAGCCTTGAACATTGTTAAACCGATAAATTATAATAAACATCAAGTTTAATGCTGCAATGAACAAACAATCCATTAAAAGAGTCAAGTAGAAAATAAAATCTACTATCTTTTATGATTTAAAAGGTTTTTCATCATTGTTATAAATTTGAGACTCGACTTTAATAAATAATCCACATCATCGAATCACCCATACACTACTGCCAAGGATATTCTTTAGTATCACGACCACAATTATTCTTCACCTTTTCTACGGGCGAAGAATAGTTGTGTATTCATTAATGGTCATGATCATGCCAACAATCGTCCATCAATGCACTACTGACCCTTCGAGGACTTTTACCACATCATTTGTAACATTACGGTCATGATTACATCGAATAATCCTCGGTCATAATCATACCAAGTCCATCCATGCTCTACTACGCCCACGAGATGACTTAAAAAAAACATGAGGATGATGACAATGATATAAGAATTCAATAAAACAAGTTCAAGAATTAAGTTATTCAGAACTAATAACATCCAAACTGTCAACATGATCTTGCTTTGTAGAGTAAAATTCAAGAATGATCGGAAGAATATTTCCATGAAAGATCTTCGGATGAAACGCAAATATCAAGGATATTCTACTAATTTCATGGAGTATAGAAGTCAAAGTTTTAACTTATTGGGTATAATAAAGAATGGAATAACAAAAGAAATCACCATGCATGCGATAGATCCGCATGTGCGGTTATTCCAACAGAATAATAAATAACGGAACCAGTGTCGTGAAATTCACATCGGGGATGTTCCAACGTAATAATAAAGATGGAACCGGATCCTGTAAAACACACGATAGGATATTCCAACGAGAATGATAAAAAGCGGAACCAGTCCCAATTGTAAAACACACGAATGTGGATGTTCCAAATGTAATAATAGAAGAATGGAATAAAAGAAGAAGATCACCAAGTATAGGGGATTCCGCGTGATACAGGTTATTCCAACAGAATAAATAAGAATGGAATAACAAAAGAAGTTCTCTTCATGAATACAAAAGAATAACACCCCTTACGGATACAACAAATAATATTCCCTACCTTAGAAGAACTGAATATTGGCAAAGTGAAGTAGCGTAATACTTTTCTTATTTCTCTCTATAGTTTCTCTCTACAGAGTTTCAAAGTGAATTCGTAAAAAAATAATGAATGAATGAGCTTCTATTTATAGGAAAATAGAATGCATAGTAATTAATCCATGAAACTAGTCTAGATTGATTTACTTTAATCTAACTATCCATATTTAAAGCAAAATCTTTTAAATAAAATATAATATATTCTATTTATATAAAAATATTTTACTATGCAAACACTATGCAACACTATGCAAAACACTATGCATAATAAAATATAATATATTTTATTTATGTAATAACTTTAATAAAGTATTACATTTTATATAAAAAGATGTTTACATTTTATTACGTTAATAATACGAATAAAACAAAACATCATTATCGCTATAATAATTCATATTATTAATCGACAATAATGGAATCAAATTGAGTGACTTCTCACATAAGCATCAATAATCAATACCGGTGTGCTACTATGCAACCACACGACATTATTGTTTTTACTACTAGAAGTAGTTTAACAAAGATCAACCAGTAAAACTTCCGCCGTTATTTTAATAAAATATTTTTGTCGTTTTCAATCCGACAATAATTACATTGTGGGGTCCACCAATGATTGAGTAGTTGTACGAATATTCCCTCGCTAAACCGAATATTCCCCGACCAATCGAATATAATATAACCACTTGCATATTTTGCAAAATTTATAAATATTACCCACAACTATAACATTATATCAAATTATTCCATAATATTCAAAAATAATATTTATAAAAAATTCATCTTTATTTATAAAAGCTGGGGTCTTACAGTTATGACAAGTTTCTGGTTATGTCATTTAGGTTAACTAATGTGCGGAAGTAGGTTTTTCCGTAAGGGGCGCCAATCAAGTCGGTGGCCAATTTGATAGTTACCCTTGTGGGATGCTATGGTTGAAGGTACCATTAGCGTCACATGATTTAAAAGAAAGGTTGATTAAGGCACATGTATTATCTTTATCAGATGATACGAGGAAGTTTTGTAGTGTATCTCGATGTTCGCATAGATGACATGATTGCGTGCTCTTATAGCATGGCAATGTCATTGTGTATGCATCACGCCAGTTAGAGGATTATAAGGAGGTCTATCCTACTTATGATCTAGAATTGACAGTTGTAGTTTTTGAATTAAAAAATCTGAAGATAGTAATTATACGGGGAGAAACGTGAGATATACAAGGACTCTAGGAGTCCGAGATATATCTCCACACAGAAGGAGTTGAATATGCAGTAGAGAGAGGACTGGGATATCTTATATCATTCAGGGAAGGTAAACGTTGTAGTCGATGCGTTAAGTAGGAGGGGTAGGGATAGCTATAGATGCTAACGACTTAGAATGAGTTAATAACGGAAATGGTAAGATCAGAGTTAGAAGTTAAATTACGGAATGAAGGGGGTAGAATTGTTATTTAAAACGTAGACTCAATTCACGATAATGAAACGAGTTAATGAAGTACAACTAGGTAATGAGGAATGTAAGCAAATGAAGAAGATGACGCAGGATAAGTAGAAGACTAAGTATAGTCTTATTTTGAGGGAGGAATTTGAGTTCCAGATAAGTACGAGTTAAAAGAAGAATTAATAAAAGAAAGATCGCGTAATGTGTTAGTAAGTGTTTAACTTCCAACTCAAATTGTTAACCGGAAGTGATAAGTCATGTGTGAAAAGATAATACCTTCTATGAAAGTGAAATGGAAGAACCCCAATGTCGAAGAAGCATTGTGGGAACTCGAGATTAAAATAAAGGAAAAATTATCCTCTGTGGTGTAGGTATTATTAGCGAGATTAGGGGATGAGAATCCTTATAAGGATGGAAGAGTGTAACGCATGAGAAAATCGGATTTTGAGAATAAAATTTTATTTTTATTAAATGAATTTAATTAATTATTTATGGAGCAAGCTAATCGAAGGTCGTTCTATGACCTAGAAATGTCAGAACGTTGTAGTATTTTGGCTACATGGTAGAATTAAAGTATTTGAATTTTCAAGATGAAAATAAAAGCTTTCCGAGAAAGTTTCTGAAAAACACTATTCACGTATTTCTGCTCGGGAATTTTTTTTTGAACTTCCGAGAAATACGTAGCGATGGAATATCGAGGTGAGATGGAATATCCAATAATATTTCAGTTATGGAAAACATAATATTTTGCATGTGGACTTAAAACATAACGTTTAGGGAAAATTATTTACGAGAAGGAAATATAATACGATTAATAAAGTAAAGCGATGATCGTATTATACGTATGTATTGTACTAGGTAATGAATACGAATACTACATGAGGTAGTATACGAGAATGTATGAATGATGGTGTATCGTATATGAGTAATAAGTATACGAGTTAGAATACGAGAATTATACGTGGAGTATATGTTGTAAGGCTTTAAGCCAATTGTAATGAATTAGTAGGATTGTGTAGGAAATGGTTAAGTCCAATAGAATTAATGTGCAAGCCTAAGTGTTTGTAATGTGAAACGCAATATAAATTAATGTGAAGCCCAAAATAAGTTAAGGATCAAAGCCCAATTGTTTGATAATGCAAGCCCAAATGAGTTAAGTAAGTTAATTAAGCTAAGGCCCAAAGTAAATATCCAATTGGTTAAGAGTTGGTTTAAACCTATGAGGCAAACCATGGATAATCCAAATTAGGGAGCAAGTAAACTTAGAGGCTAAGTAAGTGTGATGAACACACAAAGTGATTAATGTGATTAACAAAGAAACTTAAGGGCTAAATGTAGTAATGATCAAGTATACTTAATAATTAAGTAAGTGTGATGACCAAGTGTGGTGGTGAGCAAGTAAGGTGACTTAATGGCTAAGAGGAGTGGTGATCAAGAGTTGGGATGGCCAAGCAAAATGTGTGGAGGCCAAGTAACTTAATGAGCAAGTAGTGAATAGTAAGGAGGTGATTAAGGAGGTGGATTGGCCTTATGACCCTTTTACCCTCACTTTGGAATGCCTATAAATAGAGAGCTTCAATTCATTTTGTTGGTTGTTCATTTCCTCTCAAGCTAAGCAACTTATTTGGTTGAGAGAATAAGCACATATAAGTTAGACTTTCCTTGTTAGATTTTCCACCAACCACTTATAAGTTGAGAGCTTAGTGGCTTGAGGGAAAAAGCTAGAAAGCTAGAGTTCTTATTTCAAGAGGCAAGAAGAAGATTAAGGATTAGTCAAGTGATCATCAAAGGGTAAGAACTTAAACCATGATTTCTTTCTCTTCCTTTAGTAGAGAAGGGGGTATTGGTAGAATAGCATGCTAAGAAGAAGTTGGAATGATAAACCAAAGGGCTTAAGTCTTAATAAGTCGGATAAGTCATGAATAAGTAATTCACTCATAAATAAGTTATGAACTTATAATGGAAGTATAAGAACTTATAACAAGTTTACATTAAAAAGTTAGCATGATTAATAAGATGTAAGAATAAGTATTTAAGGACTTAACTCATTAATAAGTCACATGAAAAGAAGACATAAGTTAAATGGAAATATAAGTAGTTTATATTTTCATAAGTTACAAATTCACAATAAACTAGTAATAACTTATCATGGTTATAAGTTAACAAAGCATGCATGTCAAGATGTTGGTATAATGGATTGAATCCAAGTGAAATGGTCTAAAAATCTCAAGTAACGAAGTTTCGCCGGAATTCACACGATTAGACGACGATCGTCGAATTCGTGAAATTCTCGGAATGGAAGTTGAATTTTTATATTGAGCTTGGAAACAATGGTTTTCAATGGAGACATGTTGTATTTGTCATTATAGAGTTGCGGACTCAAAAATGGCCGGATTCTGACTTAGAACGAAGAAAGGAGCGTTGAACGTTCACGAACGTTTATCGTTTTCGTTAAAAATGGACTAATAGGTGAAATTTTAGCAAATAAAGTCGAATAGATAAAATTCATGCACGAACGGATAGAGTACGTAAATTGTGAACCGTAGGCTCTTGAACGAGCCAATTCGGACTTATAACGAAGAAGTTACGAGTCCGGGAATTTCGCAAAGTTGAAAATCTGTCAAAACTATATGTGGCTCAGAGTCCGCGCCGCGGCGCGACTCCAAGCTTAAATTATCGGTGCCGCATTGCCAAAGAAAGCTTCGACTGAAAACTTGCTTAGCAAATACGAAGTCCCGGCCTCCAAGCCCTATTAGGCGACGCCATAGCGCAAGACAACAAAGGATCACCGTAAGCAAACACAAATTTTTAAAACTTAGACAATGAAGAATGGTTACAAGTGGAACATGAAGGGAAATTGTTTAGTAATGAACAAAGGGACTTAATAAAATATTATTAAGTCATAATTAAAACTCAAGTATGATCACTTAGGGTTAAAAAAAAAGTTAATTGAAGATGAACGCAAATGATATTCAATGTTAATACTTCACCAATGACGATCGAGTTTCGATTAATAACGTACGAACGTTAGTAAGCCATGAGGAAGGATAATTAACTCGAACCGAGTTGTATTAATGAAATAATTTCACTTAAGTATAAGAGAACAAAGCTAGTAAGAATGATGTAAAAGAACAACGGAAAGTCGGAACCAATAAATAACAAATCTGATACGGGATTAGATTGAGAAGAAGGGTAAGATTATTTAGGAACTAAATATGTTCATTCATGACCTAATGTGGTATGTTATGTGCTTATGTGTTATAGAAACTATAAAGGCTCAAAGGAAACGTAATTGTACTGTAGCTGACGCTGAAGGCAAGTTTTTCTTAAACCCTTGTCTAACCTTCGTGTTAGCCAGGTTTTCAAATGATTCAAATTATGAAATGCATGTATGGTTTTGAATAAAGAGTCGATGCCAGTTTTAGCTCGGCTAGACTAATCTTGATGGATTGATTGAACTGTTTACAAGTCTTTCAATATAGAATTGCTAACGCTATCCTAAGCCAACTAATTGGTACGGATTCAAGGTAAGCTTGAATATGAATAAACAAATGTATTTTCATTAAGTATTCGATGGGCACGTGAGGTTGGCACAAATTAAACATACACATATTTAATGGATGTAGTGTTGATCAACATAGGGTACTATAGGCTGATCACCTAGATGTACTCATAAGCTATGCCGGACTTACTGACTTCGTGCCGGGTTGTCCTTTTCAATGAAACTATAAGACGTTCACGTCTTGAACTAGAATTGATGATTCATGGAATATTATTATTGAAAAATGTTTTGAAGGAAAAAGGAAAGCTATTTTGAATTATTGATAGTACTTCGTAACTATCATCCAGTTATTGAAGATATAAAATTCCTATGTTTCAAGCATGCTTTTAAAATGAAATTGTTGTACTTGCTGAGCTTGTTATGCTCATTCTTGCTTGAACCATATGAATGCAGCTTAGACGATATGACCAAGAGATTCGACAAGGATAAAGTGAAGGCTAAAGCGAACTTGTAGATTACCTATGTAATAGTATAGGTTTGAAATGATATGTTTGATATTATGACAAGAACAAATGTAACGGTTATAAAGAACTTGGGGAATGTTAGTATTGTTTTGGAATATATATAAGATATATTCGTCCTTTTGAGGCATTTCAATGAATGTTTGTGTGAACTGTAGCACCGTGGAGCACCATCTGTCGGGTTGGAAGAGACCCGGATTTGGGGGCGTCACAACAGCCTTCTTTGTCAAATTTGTTAACGGAGTGGCTATCTTGGAAAAATCTTGAATAAATCATCTGTAATAACTGGCCAGTCCCAAGAAACTCCTCACCTCTGAAGGTGTCCTTGGTTTTTCCCAATTGATTACAGCTTCCACTTTCGATGGATCCACTAAAATCCCATCTTTGTCAATCACATGACCCAAAAATTGTACACGATCGAGCCAAAATTTGCACTTAGAGAATTTTGAGTACAACTTTTCCTTTCTTAGTGTCTCCAATGTCAAACATAAATGTTCCACGTGTTCTTCTTGAGTTTTGGAAAACACCAGAATGTCTTCGATAAATACCACCACACACTTGTCTAAGAATGGTTTAAACACAATGTTCAACAAATCCATGAATGCAGTAGGGGCATTGGTCAAACCAAAAGACATCACCAGAAACTCATAATGTCTATACCGAGTTCTGAATGCCATTCAAGGTATATCCTCCTTCTTTACCTTCAATTGGTGATACCCACTTCTCAAATCTATTTTTGAGAAGTATTTAGCACCCTTCAACTGATCAAACAAGTCATCTATTCTTGGCAACGGGTATTTATTCTTAATAGTGACTTTGTTTAATTCCCTATAATTAATGTAGAGATGCATTAACCCATCCTTCTTCTTCATAAATAACACCGGCGCTCCCCACGGTGACACGCTTGGTTAAATATACTTCTTGTCTAACAGCTCTTGCAGTTGTACCATCAGTTCCTTCATCTCTATCGGAGCCATTCTGTACGAGGCATTCGATATCGGTGATATTCCTGGCGCTAAGTCGATCACGAACTCAATCTCTCGGTCAGGCGAAAGTCCTGGCAAATCCTCCGTAAACACATCATCAAACTCCCTAACCACAGGCATCTCTTCCAATTTCACACCCTTCTTCTGAGTATCAACTATGTAAGCTATATAACCCATACAGCCTTGACTCAACAACTTCTTGGCATGCATAATCGTCAGACATCTCATTTGTCTAGGCGATTTACTACTATAGAAAACTACCTTTGACGGAGTCATAAGGTTTACACACTTCTTTTGGCAATCAATTACCGCTCCATAATTGAACAACCAATCCATTCCCAAAATAACATCAAACTCTCTGAGTCTAATTGGGATTAAATCTACCATTATGATATTCCCCTTAATATTCACCCTACAGTTCTTGTATACGAACCTAACAGGAATTACTTCCTTATTCGCAATTTCTATGTTTAAAGGGAAATTCAATTCTTCTCTAGGCAATTCTAACCTCTTAGATAATTCATCAGATATAAACGAGCAAGTAGCACCCGAATCGAATAATACATAATCATCAATATCATTGATTGGGATAATACCTGACACCACATCTTTTGATTGCACAACATTTTGCACAGTTATGTTGAAGGTTCTGGCTGTGGGTTTGTTTGATGTCGTTGGTCCAACAATGGCCCATGTACCTCCACTGCTACCTCCATTGCTTCTTGTTGTCTCTTCAGCCTTCTTCTTAGGGCATTCACGAGAAAAGTGATCCTTGGACCCGCACGTGAATCACACGTTCTTCTTGGTTTGAGTGCAATTTGGGGCGATGTGACCCTCCTGGCCACAATTGAAGCATACTCCTTTCCCCATCAAGCACACACCCTTGTGAAACTTTCCGCATGTAGCACATGCTTCGAACTTCTTATTCTGCTGGTTACCCTGCTGACTTCCAGCACTCACATTTCCAGTCCATTTCCTCTTCAGATTGTTGTTGTCGTTTCCACTACTACCATCTCCATTCTTAATCTCCACTTCATTCTTCTTCTTTTTCTATTCTTAATTGAATTTAGTTACAGCCTTGCCCCAACCTTCAGCAAAAATTGCATTCTTCATTACCGCTGCAAACGTCTTTAGCTGGAACATGGAGACCCTACTATACAACCTGGGCTTCAGTCCCTATTCAAACCTCTTCGCCTTGCATTCATCTGTACTGACTTGATATGGCATAAACCTCGCCAACTGGTTGAATTTCACGGCATACTCAGACACCGTCATCGTTCCTCTTGATTCTAAAATCGCACTTCTAGTGACTCTTCAAACTCTCTCGGGAAATAGGTCTCGAAGAATATCTCCTTAAACCTATCCCAGGTCATCACCCCAGGCCCTTCTCGAGTTTTATTGGCCTGCCACCAATAACTAGCCTCTGCTTTCAACATGAATGTTGCAAAAGCAGTTTTCTAATCCTCCCCTACTCTCGCAACATCGAATACTTTCTCTACTTCCATAATCCAGGTCTGTGCCTCCACTAGATTCATGGACCCACAATATTCAGGTGGTCCAACCGCCTTGAAATCCTTAAATGTTATACCTTGATTCTGAGGTTAATTTTTCAATGCTCATGTCAATAATGTTACTAGTTTTTAAACGGGGTTAGCTTCAACATTATTGATATTGGTTCCTTCAGTGGTTCTCTGTCGTGGTGGTTGACGTCTTGGAGGCATTTTCTGTTAAAATATACACTCATTAGATTATTACTCAACTTCTTTAAGTATTTTCTACTTAACCTGCCTCCATAAATGAAATAATCACATAACACATAACATTTTAAAAAAAAATAATAACTTTTATTTATTCATAATCTCTTTTAAAATATAAAACAATAGCATCACTGCTATTTACATTACTTTCCTGAACTACAAAAGTTTCAGGATAACATCATTGTCATATCCCATAGGTTTACATAACACTTGGGATTTACTTTTCATTTAACATTTTATTAATCGTATACATTCCCTATGATGTCCTACTAAGATACTACGTAGCCTTTCGACGCTCTTCTTCCATAATCCTGAACATTGTTCGGCGATCTAACACGTACGATGGTAGAGTCTCGAACTAAATCGGATAACCCATGACCCGATCTTGAGCTCAATTGATCACGGTGTTGAATACTTTATCTTACTCCTCCATCTTCATCCTCTTTGCTTATGCGTCTCTTGCTGTTATCCTGGTTCGTTGATAGGCTTCCTCATATACATCTTCAGCTCCTGCCCTCTTAGTGTCTTCTTCCTTCAGCTTGTTCTTCAGTTCTGCGATCACCTCGATCAGTTGTTCATTCACTCCTTCAGTGTGTACCAGCTTCTCTTCGACATTAGTCAGACGTTCATCTCGATCCTAGATCTCGTCGTCCTTCTGTGCCATCGAGGTCTGTTGTTCAGCTATTATCTCCTGTAACTCCTGTACGGTATCCTAAAGTTCCACATTGCGGTCGTAGACTTCATCGTACATACGAGCGACGATCGAGTTCAATGGAATCTTTTCCTCCTCCTCCTCGTCCTCATCATCCTCATTCTACTGTGGCAGCTCAATGGGATCCTCCTCATCCGTTTCCACATCATCAGCCTCATCTTCAACCACTGTAACCAACGGGGCCGACTCCCGTGGCAGTAGTTTTTCCCAAAACACCTGAATGTCACGAGACTCCTCATCTCTAGGCATCTGAGGTCCTTCCTCCTTAGCTTGACTGGATTCTCTGATATTAGTCATCCTGACAACAAAATTTTATATTTTAATTATTAATCATTATTACTCTACACTCACGAGCACATAAGTTGTAATCACATAAGCACATAAGTGTTTTATTACTTTTTCCTTAAAAACACGATAAGAATTTATCGTTATCTTTTCAAAGGTTACTTCCTAAGGCTTTTCCCCCACCTAAGGATCATAACCTAAAGCTTTGATACCAACTTGTGACACCCCCAAATCCAGGTACATCATTCCCACATGATTTAGTGTTCACTTTATAAAAACATTCATATCCAACTACCCAATCATAATAAAATTGAATAATAAAACCTTCTCATTAAGGGATTACATTAATAAAATCTTCCAGGTTATCTAACCTTTAAATACAATTATTCAAATGCGGAAATTAAATAACTTCATTACAATCATTCAAACTAAAGTCTGATAATAAAATAAAAAAATGATTACAAGTCTTCAATACTTGTTCATCTTTCCCTTTCCGTTACTGGTGCTAGGCACATCGACCTTCTCATCCTTAGCTGTAATAGTTTTATAAGCAAGAGTGAGCAAACAAAGCTCACTTGAAATAACAATGAATAAAACCTTTACAACAACTGTCAAATAATTAGGCTCAATAGAAATGAACAAAATGCATTATCAATGATAATCAGAATCATGGAATATTTGTCTGAGGGTCATAAGACCACGAACTATGTCCATAGTTATAAGTAATCTTTCAACTTAAACTTTAACAGTCATAAGACTATAGGGACTCCTCGTACTTAGGGGGGTCAGCGCTTCGTACAATGTATTGTGCACAAACATTTAAACGCTAAGCGTAAACCGCTAATAATAGGGTTGTTCATCTCAGTATATTTAGAGTACAAGTCCGCACCAAAGTAAGTTTGGTTTGGATATATTTCAAGGTAATTTGGAATTCAACGAACATCAAATAAGGAGTAGTTGAATAAAAGAGTAATCACATTATGCTATGGAATAAATCATAAGTGAATTAACATTGTATATTAAAGTTATGCTTTAGGAATAATCTAAGAGCATAAATATTGAATAACTATAACATACCTTGCTTGACCAATATGAAGTCAAGATTATTTAGAATTGAATATTAAGCATGCATAACGAATAACAATTTGAACAATAAAAGCTATACAACATTAGTATATCATATTGTATAAACGTGCATGCTAATTTAACAAGTTACAGACAAGAATAACTTGCTCAACATCAAAAATAAGGTTTTAGAAAATTTGCATCATCATGAACAAACTAGATACAAGAGCTTGCGAAATTATAATTGAAATAGGACAAGTAAACTTGCACAATAATAAACAAACTAGCTCAACGAAAGTGTAGAGTTAGAAAACTTGCCTTGCGTATAAGCTAAACCGAATTAACTCGAATCACAATACCCTATATACATGTCATCATGACATAATTAGTCATTACCAATACTCTATATATCTACATAAGTATTAACATCATGTAAGTTTGATTTTTAAATCGCATAATCAAACTACATTAATAATAATACTAGTTAATCGTTAATAACATGCTCATTCTTAGTATATCACTACCAAAAATCATGACTTAATAGTTCTACTATTAACACATAACAACTTTTTCAGACTTTGTGTAATTAAAACACACTGTCTGACCATTCTACTAACTTTCATGCAAGCGGTGCCACGATTTACTACATCATGGATCAAGCTTCTATCAAGGCGTAAGTGCAAAAATCATCATCATGTGGCTACACGGTTTTACTATTTTTGATAAAACATCACTTTTTTTTCATTTTCTGTGAAAATCATCACTGTAACTTTGTTTTTCAACCAAAACAGTTAATTCAAAGTACCTTGTTTATGTTTGTTCATCCTCTTTCAAATTCAATAGTCAATTTATAAATTAAACAACTAATTAAACCTTAATTTTACTTTAAACTAAGCCATATTCATACATATTCATATAAACCCACTGTAATATGGTTTCTTTCACAAAATATATATACATACATACATGAATTAGTTTATCTATACTCATATATAAACTTATGAAAATTGTGACACCTCCAAATCCGGGTACTTAAATTTCCACATGATTTGGTGTTCACTATACAAATATCATCTATCTATCTACCCATAATAAATGCAAATCATGCAATAGTTAGAAATGAATCCTCCCCTTATGGGTTTACAACATCTGAATAATAAATACAATCCCAGGACAACTAACCTGAAACATCTGTGCGAAAACATAAACAAATAATAAGTCTTAAACAACATCAAATCTTAACAATAACATTCTTTAAATTAAATAACAAGTCTTCATCACTTATTAGCTTTGCCCTTGCCTTTGCTAGTAGAAGGCTCGTCGTACCTTTTGTTCTTAACTGCAATGTTATTATTCCGCAAGAGTGAGCATTATTGCCCACAAGTATAAAAATGAAATAACAATATATAATAACATGCGAGTGAATCAAAGACTTCTAAAATAAAAGTTCAACTTTTGAATCAAGAATGAATAACAAGAATTCAAAAGATTTCTGAGGGTCATAAGACCTTGAACTATGTCCTAGGTTATCAAGGGTTATACTTGAAACCTTTAACAGTCAAAGACTATAGACTCGTCTACTCATACTTAGGGGGATTAGCCCTTAGTACCATACTGTGCACAATATCTTAACGCTAACGCATAAGAAATCCCTATACAGGGTTGTTCATCTCACTTTGACATCAGAGTCAGCATCAATGGAAGTTTGGTTTGGATAATTCAATAAGGGTTCTGAAATTTAGAACGTTCATCAACTATGGACTAGTCGAATCAAATAATGGTTCGCTAGTCTAATAAGGTTCAACAATAAATGATAATTAACTTGAATAACAATCTTAAGAGGTATACAATAGAACAAGTAGTGTATAATAGAATCATACTTTGAAATGATAGATAATCTTTAATATAACAAACTGAACTTGATTTATAAACTTGAATAATGATAACAAGTAGGGTTAGGAAACTTGCCTCGTACGTAGATTACACGATAATTATACACGTTCTTCGATATAATCCTATATACCATTTCCATTAACAACTCTAGTTAATTATAATGTAACTAGTCATCATAAGTTCATTCTTTTGTCTAAACTTAGGTTATGACTATACTTAGTCAAATTATCACACTTATTGTCATATAATATACACTTCATGAACAATAAGTTAACTATGTGTTTAATAATTCAATTCACAAATAAATGCGTTATTGGCATGTTAAGCATCTATTTTAATATCTCATTATACTTCTAACATATTTTTATGTTCATTAGATTAGGTTAACATCACATTCATAGACTTGAACACTTTAAAAAATTTCGTTTCTGAACATTCGGGAGAGTGGGGTTGCGGCACCACTGTTGTGCTTTCTTTCTAGCTACAATGGCAATGTTATCGCATCAAGGCGCGACGAAACCGCACTTCGTACTCCGCAGCTCAGAAAATTGTAGAACATTCTAATTCTACCAATTTCTTAAATCAATACATGAAATTAAGCATAACCAGATATTGTAATACACATATACTTACTACTCAACCCTTCTAACATGATTTTAATATGTTAAAACAAATACTTTGTAGAATCAACACATGTAATTTACTGTTCTTGATGTTCTTGAAAGTTTTTAAAACAAAACATGCAAATCAATACTACAGGTTCGTTATAACACCGAATCCGTTCATTTGAAGTTTGGTCTCTTCGTTTTAATATACATAACTATATTCAGGTATAAAATTTATGACACAATATATGTTTGACGTATTAAAATTGCGAGTAAGGGCCATATGGCCATATTTCTATACTCTATAATTTTGTAGAAAGTATATACGACATGTTTTATGAAACTGATGATATGGTTTATACAATATATATAATCAAATACGATATGATAACATTTATCACATAATTAACACATAATCGTTACTCCTTTTTCCACTACAGAGCTTTTACAGAACATAAAAGCCATCTTTATGAAAAACTTAAACAACGTGATAAAAATTTAAGTTTAAGGGTTTACACGTGATTGCTCTACTTGGATTACACAAGGTTGATCACAACTTAGTATCTCTCACCAACCTTCTCTTTTACTCTCAAAATTTCAAAATTCTCTTTGTGATTTTCTTTGAAAACTTAAAAAATAGGAAGAAGAATAATACGTATTAATTTTTATAAATGAAAGTTGAGCGCAGACTGGTGGTCAGTTAACCCAGTAATGGTTAACTGCTCTCAACCTCCACTAAGGCCTTGTTTGGCAAGCCTAAAATGGCTCAAAACCATTTAATTTAATAAATCCTTTATACCATAGTTTAATAATGTCACACTCATTTATACAATAACTCAAATATATTATTTAATTTAATTTGAATAAAATATAATAATTTCTCATTAATTCACATAGTCATATAATTAATTTTCTCATTAATTATAAAATAATATTAGGCTTATTCTCCACATTAATTTAATAAATATAACACATATAATCAAATTAATCTATCACAATTGCATCAATTAATTATTTAATCTAATAATTAAATCATCGAAAATATTTATTTAATTCAATAAATATTAAAATTAAATCACAAAAATCTCGTTCATCACATCCTTCCCCCCTTAAAAGGATTCTGTCCTCAGAATCACTTACACATAATTTAAGTAAATAAATGAGGGTAATTCTTCATCATATTCTCTTCGAGTTCCCACGTTGCTTCTTCAGCGTTGTGATTCCTCCAAATTACCTTAACATAAGGTATTACTTTATTTATGAGAACTTGTTCTTTTTTGTCGACAATTTGAATCAGAATTTCTTCGTAAGATAAGTCTTTTTTCAAAATGTAGCAGTTTGTATTCAATTACATGCTTGTAATCGGGTTTGTAGGTTCGTAATATAGAGAAATGGAAGACGTTGTGGACATTCTCAAGTGCTGGAGGTAAGGCTACCTCATACGCAACTTCACCGATTCTTCGCAGTACTTCAAAGGGTCCAATGAATCTTGGGCTTAATTTCTCATTCTTTCCGAACCTGATCTTTCCCTTCCAGGGAGAGACTTTCAAGAATGCATAACTGCCCGATTCAAACTCAACATTTTTATGGTGTGGATCAGCGTATTTCTTCTGCCTATCTTTAGCAGCTACAAGTCTTGTTCGGATCACTTTAACTATCTCTAATGTCTGTTGTACCAATTATGTGCCTAGTAATTATCTCTCGTCAACTTCATCCCAGTATAGCGGGGTTCTGCACTTTCTGCCGTATAACGCTTCATAAGGCGGCATACCAATACTAGCGTGTTAACTATTGTTTAGCCGAACTCTACGAGCGGTAGGTGATCATCCCAATTTCCTTTAAAGTCCATCACACAGGCTCTTGGCATATCTTCTAATGTCTGAATCGTTCTTTCGCTCTGTCCATCTGTCTGAGGGTTATATGTTGTACTCATTTGCAATTGCGTACCCATGAATTCCTGTAGACGTTTCCAGAAGTTCGATGTAAAGCGCGGATCCCTATCGGAAACATTTGACACCGGCACTCCGTGCCTCAAAACAATCTCTATCACATATATCCTTGCCAACTGATTTAAGTTGAATCTGATTTTGATCAAAAGGAAGTGTGCGGATTTCGTCAATCGGTCAACGATAACCCATACTGCGTCATAGCCTTTTTGAGTTGTCGGAAGGCCAACCACGAAGTCCATCGTAATATGTTCCCATTTCCATTCTGGGATCTCCAACGGTTATAGCAATCCACTCGGCCTTTGATTTTCTACTTTCACTTTCTGACAAGTTAGACATTTGGCAACACACTCTGCAACATCTCGTTTCAAATTTGGCCACCAGAAATGATGTCTAAGATCTTGGTACATCTTGGTACTACCAGGGTGAATCGAATATCGTGAGCTATGTGCCTCGTTCAAAATGTCTTCCTTAATATCTCCGTGATCGGTGGTACCCAAATTCGGTTCTCAAATCTCAGTATTCCTTCCTTGTCCATCTTGAACCTCGGTTCGGTTCCTTCAGATATCTTCTTTATCACCTTTTTACATTCTTCGTCCTAAGTTGAGCCTCCTTAACTTTATCTAGTAGGGTTGTACCAGATTGCATCTGGAATAGCTTCTCATCAATTTCCATAGGATACTTCTGTTGGGAGAATGCATATTATGATTTGATGTTTTAATGTATATGCTCATGATTATTTGTAAAGTCCTTCAATGAATATATGTACAAGGACTTAGAGATAGATCAAATCTGTTAGGTTGATCTAAGCTCTTAACGTGTATCATTCTCTAATAGAATGTATAGATAGAAAGATCAAAGCTGTTAGGTTGATCTTGAGATGTAATAGAAAGGCTTCGAAGAAATCGTAGTGTATAAATCTGATCAACATTGCAGAAGTCAAGGCAGAAACATAGAGCTTCAAAGATCGTAGTGTGCCTGCCTTGAAGGACCTCTTCGGAAATCGTAGAGTGGTCCCAACGTTTGCCAAGCCAAGTCAACGATCGTAGTTTGCTCTCAAAAATGTAGAGTTTACAAGTCAATGATCGTAGTGTGCTCTCGAAAACGTAGAGTTTACAACTCAAGCAAGCAAAGATCGTAGTGTGAAAATACATAAAGAGAAATCGTAGTGCTCTCGGCTGATAGCATCAGACCAGGCACCAAGGCGACAAGTCACCACGATTTGTATTGTAGAGTATCATTTGTCTTGTGTCAGAAAACGTCGAGCCTCATGATTTGTGTGGAGACAGATTCCAGCACAAGAGGAATGGATTCTAAATGCTACAGTACTCACCAGTCCCAAAGTCAAAAGAAATATCCTTAGTATGTAACAAAGAAGTATATTGAAGAAGCTATGGAAAGTACCATTGGTAAGGGGGAAAACACCTTTTTAGGTGTTACATTAGAAAGCAGTATGCAGTGTCAGTGGGCCAGAATGAAGTTCAGAAGATGTGCAGAAATGTCTCCATCAAAGAACATAAAGGTCAAACGCATTTAACGCTTCAACGGATGGATCCAACGGATAGTTTTCAAGATCACATATATGCAAATCAAGCAGATGAGAGAGAAGTAAGCAAGCATTGAACAAACAACGTGAAAAACTCTCAAAGCTCAATTCTACGATCTGAGAAATAGCAAAGCTTGCTCAGCTACTCAGTCCTATCGAACAAGTGTTTAAACAACAACTGAGTAGCAACCATCAAGAACTCAACATCTACCAATCAACTGAAGAAGAGTACCAAGTCTGTTGGACTTGAAGAGTTCTAAGTGAACTGTAAGAGAGCCAAGTCTGCTGAACTTGAAGAGTTCAAGAGTTAACTAAGAAGTTCCTAGACTGCTGGTCTAGAAGGAATCTGTGTGATTCAGAATTTGTTAAAGACATCCTTAGTGGATTTCCTACTCAAGGAGTTGAAGAGTGGACTAAGAGCTTTAAGTGCGCTGAACCACTTAAAACGACCGTGTCTTTTACGTTCATACTATAACTGCTAAATCTGCCATAACTGCTATAACTTCCTCACTATCATAACTCCACTACTTCGTAAAGGAGATTAAAACAAACATTAATTCCGTTAAGTTTTAATCATCATCAACGAACAAGTTTAAAACGAAAAGATTTTTTAATATCTATTCAACCCCCCTCCCCCTTCTAGATAACTATTGTGCCAACTAGGAACAAACAATTGGTATCAAAGTAGGTTCTATTATACAACTTACAAGCTTTAGTAGATCTAATGGCACACGTACCAAGCGAATCTAGGACTGGAGGAGGCAGCAAGCAACTAATGTGCAACAAGGATAAATTTGCAAACTGGAAAGTCAGGATGCAATCATACATGGACACAATAGATGAAGATCTATTTGAGACCAACCACTGACGATCCAAACAGAATATAAATCAAGGTTAAAGAAGAGTGGACAGACAATAAGAAGATAGCTGTCCAACTTGATAAAAAGGCCAAGAACATCCTGTTCCAATCCTTAGAAGACAATCTGTTCGTAAACGTTGTCAACAACAAAACAGCTAAGGAGGTTTGGGAAGCACTGCTAATCATGCACGAAGGAACTGAAGAAGTAAGAGAAAATAAACAATCACTCCTGACACAGTAGTATGAGATGTTTGCTCATGTTCAAGGAGAAAATGTAACTACCACCTATGAGAGATTCAACGTTCTGCTCAACTCTCTACGAGCATATAGGAAGATCTATCCTAACAAAGATCTGATCATAAAGGTCATGAGAACCCTACCGAGGTGGGATGCCAAAACCACTGCTATAAGAGAGTCAAAGAATCTTCACGAGATGATAGTTCAACAGCTATATGGAAATCTCCTAACATGCGAATTGGAGCTGACTCAACGAGCTGAAACCCTATCAGAAAGAAGAAGGAAGGATAAGGGTTTTGCTCTCAAGGAAACTAAAGGTGCATCAAAGGTCAACACTGAGATTGACTCTGATTATGATGATGACGATGATGAAGACCTTGCTATGCTGGTAAAAAGACTAAGAAGGTTCATGCGTCAAGGCAAAACCAGCAAGCCAAAGATGGTCAGCATCTACAGCAGCCAGGAGAAAATAAATGATCTATGCTACAACTGCAAGAAGCCTGGCCACTTCATTGCCAACTGCAACAAACCTCTCAGAGAAGAACTAAAGAAGAAATCACATGCAAAGAAGGAATACAAATTCAACAAAAGGACTCAGAAGAGAGACAAAGGTCTGGTAGCTGGAGGATCGTGGAGTGATTCAGAAAATGACTCCAATCCTGACTCCGGAGATGATGAAGAGCCACAAATGGCTAATCTATGCCTAATGGCCAAACATGCAAAGGACAAACAAAATCTCAATATGCATGATGTAAGTCTCGATGAGGTATTTGACTTCAACTCACCTAATGTAGACAAATGGTTTAAGAACTGCACTGCATGGCATAACCACTGATCTACATCAATACATGAAGTGGTTCAGAGTTTTGTCTAAGGATCATTCACTTCTTCATCAGGAGAAGAAGAAAGTTTAAGAAGAGCTTGAAACAGCCCTTCTAAGTACTAACCTTCTCTCCAAGCTTGAGGCTGAGAATGAGATCTTAAAACAGACAAATAAACTCAATGCACAAAGAGAGTCTAATCTAACCTCTAAAATTGAGGATCTAGAAAAGACTATATCTACATTGAACAAATCCTCATCATCCATGGACTCCCTGCTCTCTAGTCAGAGAAGTACATTCCACAGAACATGCTTAGGCTTTGAGGAATCCATCTTAGAGCCATGTGTGGAAAAGACAAAGGAAACTAGCTCTAGTAATGCCTCAAGTTTTAGTAAAAGCATTACCTTTGTGAAATCCTCATAGAAGGAAGAACCAGTTCAACCATGTTCTACTGTTTCCATCCACACTCAAAGGAGTAAAGGATCTCATGCTGCCCTGGGCTTCATAAAAGAGAAGAGTAACCTAACCTCTACTCACCAACCTCGAAGAATCGTAGAGTCAAGCAAGATCAACTCTACGAATCATCTGGGAAGGTACAGTAGAGGTAAGGCACACTCATCACTATTTATGAAATTAAAGGACACGTGGAAGAATAAGAATTAGTTTAACAGAAGGACAACTAAAGAACCACACAAGTCCTAATGGAGGATGAATCATCATACACACACAGGCATGCATCATACTAGATGTTTTATATGCAATAAATATGGTCACAAGGATGCCAAGTGTTATTATAATTCCATGCATGTGAGACCCAAGATTAAACAGATTTGGGTCCCCAAAGGCACTAACAAAGAAGGACCCATGCAAATATGGGTACCAAAATGAAGGTTCAATGTTTTGACAGGAAAAGAGCTCCACGATCACAACATGGTATCTGAACAGTGGATGCTCATGGCACATGACAGGGAACAAAGCCCTTCTATCTAACTACATAGAAAAGGAGGGTCCCTCAGTCATCTTTGGAGACAACGGCTCGGGCAAGACAAGAGGATACGGCTCTGCTGGCAATGGTGCAGTATCTTTAAGCAAAGTAGCATATGTGGAAGGTTTCCAACACAACCTATTAAGCATCAGCCAACTTTGTGACAAGGGTCATCAAGTAACATTCCTCAACAACCAGTGTCAAGTCAGAGATCTGAAGACTTCTATTGTAAAGCTAACCGGGACAAGAGAAGGAAATGTCTACACAGTGAATCTTGGTCAACTAAGCTCAGACGAGACAATATGTTTTCTGGAAAAAGCATATGAGGAAATAAGTTGGCTATGGCATAGACGGTCGTCCCACTTAAACTTCAAAAGCATGTCCAAATTGGCATCAAAAGATCTCGAAGCTGGCCTACCTAAGTTCAACTTCGTAAAAGAAAGGCCATGCAATGTCTGTCAGCTTGGAAAGCAAACCAGAAGCTCATTCAAGAGCAGAACTGCCAACTCTATCGACAAGCCCTTACAGTTTCTCCACATGGATCTATTTGGGCCAATTCCAACAACTAGTCTTGGAGGAAAAAGATACTCTCTAGTTATAGTCGATGACTACACCAGATTCACATGGGTATTTCCTAACTTCAAAGGATGAAACGAGCTCTAAGTTAATCAAGATGTTCAGACTAGTGATAAACGAGAAAGGAGAGAAAATCAAGGCCATAAGGAGTGATCATGGAAGAGAATTCGACTTCTCAGAAATGGACCATGTCTGCACAGACAATGGCATCAGTCATAACTTCTCAGCTCCACGAACTCCTCAACAAAACGGAGTAGCTAAAAGAAAGAATAGAACCTTGATAGAGGCTAGAAGAACTCTACTAGCAGCAGCTCATCTGCCTGAATACTTCTGGGCAGAAGCTGTCAACACTGCATGTTACACTAAGAACAGATCATTGATACACTCTACGATCAAAAAGACGCCCTACAAACTGTGGAAAAAAAGAAAGCCAAGTGTCAGCTACTTTCATGTTTTCGGTTGTGCATGCTACATTCTCAACAATAGAAAGCAGTACCTGACAAAATTTCAGCCCAAGTCAGATGAAAGAATCTTTCTTGGATATGCCACAAACAGTAAGGTCTACAGAGTGTTCAACAAGAAGACATTAAGTGTTGAAGTCTCGATTCACATCATCTTTGATGAAATAGACTTTGACAACACAGTGCTTCAAGACACTTCGACCGATAGTGCAGACACTACGAATGAAATCGTTGAGCTCAACACTACGATCGTAGTGCCAGATAGTGAAATCGTTGAGCACGAAAATGAGATCGTAGAGAGGTCTATGCAAGACAACGAACCTCCACACCAAGAAGAAGAAAAAGATCTTGAAGACTTAAGACAAGAAGGCATCAGGACCGATGTCCCAACCGATAATAGATGGGCCAGAGATCACACTCAGGATCTAATCATTGGAGATTCGAGTGCTAGAGTCAAAACAAGAGCTGCCAACCAAAATGAATGCTTTTATCTAAGCTTCCTATCACAAATAGAACCAAAGAAGATAGAGGATGCTATGGAAGACTCCAGTTGGATAGAAGCCATGCTGGAAGAACTCAACCAATTTGAATGAAACAAAGTATGGAGATTGGTACAAAGACCAAAGAGTCATTCTGTCATTGGAACTAAGTGGGTCATCAGAAACAAAATGGATGAAGATGGAGTTATAACCAGGAACAATGCAAGATTAGAGGTAAAGGGATACTCTCAAAAAGAAGGCATTGACTACGATGAGACATTTACACATGTTGCCAGACTAGAAGCCATCAGAATCTTTCTTGCCTTTGCTGCTCACATGAAGTTCAAAGTCTTTCAGATGGATGTCAAAAGTGCATTGCTAAATGGAGAACTCCAAGAAGAAGTTTATGTAGAGCAACCTCCAGGTTTCATCAATCCATCTCTTTCCAATTATGTTTATAGATTAGACAAAGCCTTATATTGACTTAAACAAGCACCTAGAGCATGGTATGAAACACTAACTAACTTCTTAATTGAAAATGGGTTCACTAGAGGTAGAGTAGATACCACATTATTTCTTAGAAAGCATAAAGACAAAGTCTTATTAGTTCAAATAAATGTTGATGATATTATTTTTGGTTCTACTGACGAAAAGTTATGCAAGAGATTCTCTAAGCTGATGCATAGCAACTTTGAAATGAGCATGATGGGTGAGCTGAATTTCTTCCTTGGACTGCAAGTAAAGCAGACTGATGAAGGAATTTTCATAAACCAAGCCAAGTATGTCAAAGACTTACTCAAGAAGTATGGCATGGAATCAACCTCTCCCATGAAAACACCAATTGCTCCTCCAACCAAGCTTGACAAAGATGAAAAATGTAAAAGTATTGATAGAACTCAATATAGAGGTATGATAGTTCTCTTTTATATCTAATCGCAAGTAGACCCGACGTACATAATGTTTGGCAACATGCATATGTGCTAGATTTCCGCCAACCCTAAAGAGTCACATTTATCTGTCAGAAAGAGGATCTTTAGGTATCTCAAGGTACTTTCCTTACTGGGGCTTTGGTACCCCCAAGGAATCCTCATTTGAACTAACAGATACACGATGCTAATTTTGCGGATGCAAAATAGATAGAAAGAGTACCAAAGGCACTTTTCACAATTACTAGAAAATGTACTTGTGTCTGGTTTAGCAAAAAGCAAAACTCAATTGTTCACTTCAACCGCAGAAGTCGAATACATTGCAAATTGGCAAGTGATGTGCTCGAGATCCTATAGATGAAAATCACTAATGACTATGGGTTTGATTTCAAATCTATTCCCATTCACCGTGATAACACAAGTGCCATAGCAATAACTCATAATCTCAAGTTATGCATTCTAGACTAAGCATATAGAAATAAGGTATCACTTTATTAGGGATCATGTGCAAAATAGAACTATATCTTTACAATATATCCTTACTGAAAATCAACTTGCTGATGTTTTTACAAAACCTTTAGATGAATCCAGATTTAATAAGTTAATAAGTGAGCTAGGCATGCTAAATCTACAAC
Organism: Panax quinquefolius; assembly: GCA_020205615.1. Taxonomy (NCBI): domain Eukaryota; kingdom Viridiplantae; phylum Streptophyta; class Magnoliopsida; order Apiales; family Araliaceae; genus Panax; species Panax quinquefolius. Next base: position 56,821,589 of record CM035164.1, on the reverse strand, counting down.
CATAAAATATATGGTCTAGATTGTGCTAACCATAACAGATATAAAGGCGAAACTCAAAATCGTAGACATGATCAAGGGAAATCCACGATCGTAGAGTTGAAGAGACAAAACTACCTCAACGATCGTAGCAAAGACTCAACCATCATAGTGCAGACTCAACAATGACAAAAGCCCCACCAACAAAGCAAGAATGCATCCTGTGATGATAAGCTTCAAAACACAGCAATCCCTCTAATAAATGCCTCAGGAACAAACCTAACCCTTGACTCACTCCAAGTGGTTGGCCCTTCTTAAGTTACCTTAAAATAATGCTTTGTCAAAAACTCATCACAAGGATCTGGTTAAACTCGACGATCGTAGATCAGACACGACGAATGCTGGACAGACTCGACGATCGTAGCTCAGACACGACAAATGCAGGACAGACTCGACGATCGTAGCTCAGACTCGATAAATGCAAAGCACTCAACGATCACAAAACTACCTCAACGATCGTTGTCCTCCAAAAGGACACCTCAGCTCTGCAGGAGCCAAGGGCAAATCAATACAATCCTTATCAGTCAAAATCGTAGAGCCAAGCAAAAGTTGAGACCTGTCCCACAAAGTAAAAAGGAGAGAGGTAAGTTACAAGTACAAATTGAAATCATATTTTTGAAATCAGAAGTTCAAAAGATTATCTCTATCTCATCCTCGTTCAAAGAAGAAACTCTAAATCAGAAGAAAGCTCAGTTAAATCTCACTTCCAACAAGAAAATCAATGGCGACTTCTAGTGTAATCTCCTACTACAGAATCTATTTTGACGAGTTCAAAATAGCTGAACCCATATTCCACAAGACTTTGGCCTTACTGAAGAAGGCAGGTCTCAAAGAAGCCTTGAGCACAGATACATTGATCTATCCCATGTTAGTGAAAGAATTCTACAGGAATGGTGTGTTTGAAAATGACACCATCACTACGAGAATAAGGCAAGTGGAAATCAGACTGAAGGCCAAAGACATCAACCTAGGTCTCAAAAATGAAGGGCATCCAGTCATAGATAGCGTAGACTTCCAAGAGGGACTTAGAAGAATGCATCACAAGAAACTCCCCTCTGTGAAAGGGTATAAGAAGAAGGAGTTCCCATAGAGGTATGAATTTCTAGCTGATATAGTTGGGAAATGTATATGCTGTAAGAGCTCAGGTCATGACTCTATGAATGAAGTACAACTTAAGCTCATAACTGTCATGTGTTATGGAATACAACTCAACTATGGAACCCTATTGCTCGATTGGATTGGTAAGTGGATCATCAACTCAAAGAAGTCAAAAAGCCCTCAAAAGATGCTCTACGAGCGATTCATAAGTATCATTCTACAGTCTGCCCTGGGTGACAAAATTGGGGATGAAGAAGGAGAAGCTATCAACCCAAACATATGAATGACCCAACAACTGTTTGAAAATTTGAAGAGGAACCTAGCTGAGTATGTTCGCATGATGACCGAGTCCAGTGGAAGAACTAGTGATCTTGAGGATTTAGCCCAATCCCAAATCCTGAAGAAGAACAAAGTATACATCACCATCGATCTCATTCGTAGAGTCTGTCAGAGACCATGCATGTCAAAAAGGAAGTACAACTTTATTATTACAACATTAGGTTCATGAAAGCTGGTGAGTTTAAATCAAGATATTGTCCTTTAAAATGAAAAAGTACTCAGACAATATCCACAAGCAAATAAATCCCCATCATATAGAGAATTATTGATACATTATTTTACAAAATGGTGAGGACTACTAAACAACTCTCTTCTAGAACCTTCAACTTAACATTATTACAACAAGAAATCTGAGTTTGAATACAAATATTATCTTCTACATCTATACTCTAAATCCTCATCACATTTATTGATCATTATTTTACAAAATGGTGAGGACTACTAAACAACTCTCTCTAAAAATGGAACAAAAAGGAAAAGGGTGAGCTCAACTAGCCCAATAAAGAATATTATGACTAAGATAATATACAACAAATTATCGTTAGTCTTCAACAGGAAAAATCTAATAGAATATAATAGACAACAAGTTTTTAAATCAATATTCATGATGAAATAATAATTCATTAGAAGAGTTAAGTAGAGAATGCAAACTACTATCTTCTATGTATGAATTTAAAAGTTCATCGCCTATCTTTTATCCTGTAATATCAATCAATATATATCTAGAATCAAATATTCATCTTTTGTACTCAGGGCCAAAGATATTCATCGATTTAGTCATGTTCATCTAAACACTGTTCATCTTTTACTACGGGCGAAAGATATTCATCGAAATTCATTCATCTTTGAACTACAGCCAAAGATATTCCATAATATCATCATTTAAGATTGAGGGATGATGAAAAATATTTTTAAAAAACGAATCGGTGAAAAACAAAATGATAAGGATTAAGGATTAAGGATTAGTACTTTGTTTTATCCATGTCCAAAAATACCTCAAAAATAATCTATAGTGGTGTAAAATTCAAGAATGATCAAAACATGGATACAATCAAAGCTAGTATCCGAATAGATATTTTGAGACGAAAAAGAAAATTTTTCATTTTTCAATGAATAGTCTTATATTAAGTGAATAATCTGTATATCGTAAATAGTCTTGAGTATCGTAAATAGTCTTGATATCGTGAATAGTAACTCAAACCAAAAGTTCCAAATTTGATAAAAAACTTGAGATCAATATTTCAACATAATGATATTGAAGAAATAATATCATTCTGAAAAAAATAATATCCCTTACCTCGAAAGATCGATGATTTAAAATTGAAACAGGATATAGGCTATGACTTGAACTTGCACCATATAGCAATACTCAAATATACTCAAAATACTCACAAGAATACGCTCGATAATATAGAGAGAAAACTTGATTTTAAATTGTGATTTTCAATTTTAACCTAAGCACCCTATTTATAGGAAATTGCTTAGAACACCAAAGCGAAAAAATTTAATAAAATATTAATAAATTTATATAAATCATACGCCCACACTTGGAAATTCTGATTTCAATATATTCTAACATACATTGTGACCTACAATAACCACAAAAACGTTTTTTGTTATTTTAAACAATTAAAACTTCCAAAATCAATTATTTGAAACTTTGAAACTTCAATAATTCACAATAAATAGCCCTTTTGTCAAAAAAATTTGAAACTCATAACTTTTTATAGGAAATTCAATTCTCTACAACTTTACGGAAGAAAGTTTTCCAAATTCCAAACAAAAATTGACCAAAATCCACAAGCAGGCGATTTTACAATTATAATCAAATTTCGATTCGATAAATGGGGTCCATCTAACATGTTTAACATGTTTTAAACATTTATTGCAACAAAAATACTCTTCCTCCTCGTATACTCATATATCCCACATTAGTTGTAAAAAATATCACCATTATTATATTATTAAAATAATATATATAAATGAATTATTTTATCGAGAAAAAGATAAAATATTAATTTTCAACAATTGTCATTTAAAAATTTTCTCCATCTATATCTACATAAAATCAATATTTTCCTCATCATATAAATCAATAATTAATTATTCACAAATAATATTTTAGAATCACAATATTGACAACGGTAGTTTCCGTGAAAGAGGGGCTTTCGATAAAATTTCTCCTTCTTGGCGCGATTAGGTGACCAAACCTCTCCTTAGACGAACTTTCTAGACATTGCCAATAATGTTATCTAATAATATTATTCGGATAATATGAATTATTAGCCGATAATGAAAAATACTGTGTAATGACAATTATTGAAATAACATCAATATAAAATATCAATGCAACAATTATTAAATCAATAAAATCTTTGAGCAAGTAATTCTCATAACCATTATTGAGTAGTGCCTTCTTACGTAAGAATCAATAATTGGTGCAATCTGGTAATACTCTTGTGTTTTTAACCATCGAGTATTTTAACGATAATACTTGAATAACAACTTCTATTTGTTATTTTTAAACAACTTATATTTGTCGTTTTCTTCATCCAATCACTTTCCGTTATGGGGCCCACAAAAAGGCTAGCCAGTCGTCGAATATTCCCAACGATGAGAATATTCCATGACCAAAACGAATATTCCCCGACAACAATGAATATTTTATAACCACTTGCTTATTTTGAAATATTTAAATATTTTACCCATAACTATCCACATTAATCAAATCAACCCTTACTATTTCAAAATAATAAATAGAAAAAATTAAATTTCATTAATAATAAGTTGGGGTCTTACAACCTCCCTCCTTATGAAATTTTGTCCTCGAAATTGGCGTGCGTGCACAGTGTTTCAAAAGGTGAGGATACCTCGCTTTCATTTCTATTTCCAATTCCCGTCGTTTCCTCTATAGCATGATTCCTCCACAAAACTTTAACTTGTGGTATGACCTTTGCTTGCGTGGGACATGCTCCTTCCTATCCAAGATCTTGGCAGTACCTCCTCATCGTTAAGTCTTGGCTATCTCGTCCTGTTCTAACTCTATATAACGTGGTTCGGTCTTTCACATATTTACTGAAATGCGGATATGTGAAACACATTATGAACACGAGACATACTCGGAGGTAACGCATGAGTCTATAGGCTACATTTCCTACTCGGTCAAGAATTTGAAATGGACCAATAAATCGTGGATTGAGTTTTCCTCTCTTCCCAAATCTTGTAACTCCCTTCCATGGAGCAACTCATGACAATACATGATCCCCCCTATACTAAATTCCACGTCCTTTCGATGAAGATCCGCATAACTCTTTTGTCGATCTTTTGCCGTTTGTATCGTTGTCGAATCATTTGGATCTTTTCGGTGATCATACGTACTCAACTCGGGTCCCAACAATGTTGCTTCACCCACCTCATCCCAATATATTGGAGAGCGACATTTTCGTCCATATAATGCTTCAAATGGAGCCACACCTATACTTGCGATAAGCTGTTGTTGTAGGAGAATTCCACCAATGGTAAATACTTATCCAAACGCCTTGAAGTCTAGGACACGAGTCTTAATAGATCTTGAGAGTTTGAATAGTCCTCTCGATTGTCCGTCCGTTTGGGGATGGTATGTCGAACTAAATCGCAAATCTGGTGCCCATAGCTTTTTGCAAGCTAACCCAAAATCTTGAAGTGAATCTTGGGTCACGATCCAAAACTATGGATCTTGGCATGCCATACAACCTCACAATCTCATTCACGTATATACTACTAGAAGGCGTTCAAGGAATAAGTCTCCGTGTCGTCGAAAAAAATGAGGAACTTGGTTAATCTATCAACAATAACCCAAATAGCATTGATGCCTTGAGAAACCGTAGGAAGACCCGTAACGAAATCCATGGTAATGTGTTCCCACTTCCATTTCGGAATCTCAAGTGGTTGCAACGGACCCTTAGGTACTAGATGCTCCGCCTTTACACGTTGACAAGTTAAACACATCGAGATAAACTTTGCAATCTCTCTCTTCATATTGTTCCACCAAAATGTATGTCGAAGATCACGATACATTTTAGTACTTCCAGATGGATTGCAAATGGTGTATTGTGTGCCTCCATCATAATCTTGTACTTCAAATCAGAGTCGTTAGGAACACAAAGTCTAGAGTGGACTCGAAGTATTCCTTCTTCATCAATTCTCGCTTCCGGAATAGCTCCTTCTTGTACTTTCTTCTTCATACGCATCCATTTCACGATTCGGTGGCAAGCAACCTTAACTTTTTCTATTAAAGTTGGCTCTGTCGTATACTTGACATCATCCTTTCGTTCCGCATATGATCTTCTACTCAACGCGTCACTACCACGTTCACTTTTACTAGGATGGTATTGAATAGTGTGGTCGTAGTCTTTCAATAGCTCGAGCCAACGTCATTGCCAGCGTGTTGAGTTCTTTTTTTAGTGAAGAAATATTTAAGGCTTTTATGGTGCGAATATATCTCCACTTTCTCCCCATATAGATAGTGCCTCCATATCTTTAGCGTGAAAGCATCTGCCGCCAACTCTAGATCATGAGTAGGATAATTCCTCTCATACTCTTTAAGTTGTCATGAGGCATAGAAAATGACTTTCCCACGTTGCATGAGAACACATCCTAACCCTTTGCTTGAAGCATCGTTGTAGATAACAAATCCATCCGATCCGGATGGTATTGTTAGAAACAGTCTTAGAAATAAGTCTCCTCTTAAGCTCTTGGAAACTCTTCTCGCATTCTTCACTCCAAACGAATTTTGTATCCTTCCGAGTTAAATTTGAGTTAATGGAGTAGCGATTCGAGAAAACCCTTCCACGAATCTCAGATAATAACCAACTAAGTCCAAAAAGCTACGTACTTGATCCGCAAACTTGGTTGCTCCCAACTTTGTATTGCTTCAATCTTGGCGGATCATGAGATACTCCATGTTTTGACACCACGTGCCCAAGGAATGCTACTTCCTCAAGCCGAACTCGCATTTCTTCAATTTGGCATATAGTTTGTTTTCACGAAGCCTTTGGAGTACCGACTTCAAATGGTGCTCATGATCTTCACGACTTTTGGAATATATGAGGATGTCATCAATAAAAACAACAACGAATGATCCAAATATTCCTTGAATACTCGGTTCATCATATCCATGAAAGCCGCAGAGCATTAGTCGATCCAAAAGACATGACTAAGAATTCATAATGCCCATACCAAGGAGTTCTAAAGGCAGTCTTTGGAATATCCTCGATTATAATCTTCACCGATGATATCCGAGCGAAGATCGATCTTTGAAAAAATTTGTGCCCCTTACAATCGGTCAAACAAGTCATCAATACAAGGTAGAGGATACCTATTCTTGATGGTGACATGGTTCAATTCCGATAGTCAATACAAAATCGCATACTCCGTCTTTCTTCTTTACGAATAAAATAGGAGCACCCCGAGGAGATGTACTTGGGGCCGAATAAAATCGATGTCCAACAATTCTCATGTAGTTGGACCTTTAACTCTGAAGTTCAATAGGAGCCATTTGATATGGGGTTTTAGAAATGGGCTTTGTACCGGGTTCAAGATCAATAAAAAATTCAACTTCACGTTACGGGGGTAGGCCGGGAAGTTCTTGAGAAAATCGTCGGAAAATCGATAACAACATGAATATTATTCAAATTTGGCGTGTCTTTATTCAAATCCATAACATGGGCTAAGAAAGCTTGACATCCATTTTTCAATAAGCGAATAGCTTTATGATTAGATATGAGCGGTGATTGATTTTAATGGTTTAGTTGCTTGAATTAAATCAACGGAGTTGTTTAGGAATATGAAAGCTAACAACCTTACAAAAATAATCAATTTTGGCATGATGTGTAGTTATCCAATCAATCCCTAAAATCACATCAAAAGCAAGTATCTTTAAAGAGATAAGGTCAACAGGTATGGTGATGGTGCCAACTTGAATCAAACAAGATTTATAAACAGTGGATGTGATGAAAGTTTCTCCTAACGGAGTTTCCACAGATAGGTCAAAGTCTAATTTCTCCGGAGTTAAGTTTAAATGTTGAGCACAAGCAAGAGAGATAAATGAATGAGTAGCACCGGTATCAAGTAAGGTATAAACTTCGCAAGAATTTATAAATAGCTTACAAGTGATCACCTCGTTTGGGTTCCTCGCATTTTGACCATCCACAACAAACGCTCTTCCCGAAATCGTTGACTTTGACTTTTACGGAACGATCTTTTGAGTCACCGTCCCCATTGAACTAGGTTTTTCTACTGATACAATCTCGGCGATATGTCCTTCCTTTCCACAATTATAGCATACCTTGAACTGTTGTGGACGGTTTGGTGATATGTCCCTCCTTCCGCATTTATAGCATATGATGGGTGGTCGTTCTCCTCCCTTAGAACCCGATTATTCTTGCGAAGACCGCATCGTCTTCACATGGTCGTTGTTAAATCTCTATTTTTAAAATCTCCTCGACTCGCTTCTTCTATTTTCATGGCCATGATTACCACGAGAGTGGTTACCATTTTTGTCCGTCTTTTTCTTTCTCCGCTGGTTATCATTATTTTGTTGACTACCATCTCCGTTATGATCCTGGTTGTGGTCCCTCGGTTGGCCGTACTAAGTTATCTCGCTCTAATAATTGAGCCACTGTTTACAACATCTGAATAGAGAGAAAATTTATGAGATATGAGATCTTGTGGCGTATGTCGGGTTTCAAACCTCTAAAAAACATCCGTCATCGTTCCTCATTCTCCACCAAATGAGGTGCAAACACGGATAACTCTGCAAACTTTGCCTCGTATTGAGACACCGTCATGTTGTTTTTACTCTAATCTAATAAACTCCACTTCCTTCATATGACGTAACACTTTCAGAAAGTATTTGTCATTAAATAGTTTTTAAAACGTCTCCCAAGACATGCTTGAGAGTGCTTGGTGGATGGAGTGCACGCTTCACAGACTCCCACCGATGATCTCGCTTCGCCACTAACATAAAGGTGGCGAATGGAACCTTCGTCCTCCTCGTGCATCCCAAGACATCGAATATCTTGGTAATTTGCTTGACCCATGTTTCCGCCATGATCGGATCTCGCTTTCCCTTAAATTCAGTGGTCCCAACTCTTTGAATCCTTGTTTGTGACAACCCGGTGAATTGCTATCATTTCCTCATGTATTTTGAACACGAGTCTCCTCGTGCGATTTTGCATGAATCAAAAAGTTTCTAAACATCCCTCGTTCATCATCTGCTTTCGGTGGTGTTGTTCACGGGAGGAACATTGCCACGACTGTTGCGTTCTCCTCATTGGTGAGTACTGAGAGCGTCTCCACGGTCTCATTTCCATTGTTAATATTCTCGGTCGACATTCTCAAATCTCGTCGTAAAAAAAAGGGTTAATTAAGGAAATCAATATATCACATAATATCCATATATCTTGACCAACCAACAAATAAGCTTAGGTAGGACACACTAGCGAAGGGATTTACTCGTCTCTCCCTCCTAGTTCTATTCCCCGATCTCCACCGGAGATCATATCCTAAGCTCGATATACCAACTATGACACCCCCAAAATAGGTATACATCACCCATTATAAGTTGTCAATACATGATGCGAAAACAACTATAACTTTATTATTACAACATATAAACTGTGAGTTTAAATACAAATATTGCCATCTAGACAATATCCACACTCAAATAAATCCCATCATAATTATTGATACATTATTTTACAAAAATGGTGAGGACTACTAAACAACTCTCTCTAGAAACTTCATTCCATACCCCCAGCTAGTACTGCTTACATTCTCGCCTCCCGAGAAGTAAAATGGAACAACAAGGAAAAGGGTGAGCTCAACTAGCCCAGTAAAGAATATTATGACTAAGATAATGTACAACAAATTATCGTTAGTTTTCAACAGGGAAAAATCTAATAGAATACAATAGACAACAAGTTTTTAAATCAATATTCATGATGAAATAATAATTCATTAGAAGAGTTAAGTAGAGAATGCAAACTACTATCTTCTATGTATGAATTTAAAAGTTCATCGCCTATCTTTTATCCTGTAATATCAATCAATATTTATCTAGAATCAAATATTCATCTTTTTACACTACAGGCCAAAGATATTCATCGATTGTTCATGTTCATCTAAACACTGTTCATCTTTTACTTTCTGGGCAAAAGATATTCATCGAAATCATTCATCTTTTGCTCTCTGCCAAAGATATTCAATAATATCATCATTTAAGGCCGAGGATGATGAAAAATTTTTTAAAGAAACGAATCCGGTGAAACAAAATGACAAGGATTAAGGATTAAAGATTCGTACTTTGTTTTACCAATGTCCAAAAACACCTCAAAAATAATCATAGTGGTGTAAAATTCAAGAGTGATCAAAACATGGATACAATCAAAATTAGTATCCGAATAGATATTTTGAACGAAAAGGAAAATTTTTATTTTTTCGATGAATAGTCTTAAGTATTCGTGAATAAGATCAGTATCGTAAATAGTATAAATATCGTGAATAGTAACTTCGACACCAAAAGTTCCAAATTTGATAAAAAAACTTGAGATCAATATTTCAACATAATGATATTGAAGAAATAATATCATTCTGAAAAAAAATATCCCTTACCTCGAAGATCATTATTTCTAAATTTGAAACACAGGATATAGGCTATGACTTGAACTTGCAATAGTATAGCAATACTCAAAGTATACTCAAAATACTCACAAGAATACACTCGATAATATAGAGAGAAAAAACTTGATTTAAATGTGATTTTCAATTCTAACCTAAGCACCTATTTATAGGAAATTACTTAGAACACCAAAGCGAAAAAATTAATAAAAATATTAATAAATTTATATAAATCATCGCCCAAACTTGGAAATTACGATTTCAGAATATTTTAAAACACATGTGCCCACCACCCAACCACAAAAACGTTTTTGTTATTTTAAACAATTAAAACTTCCAAAAATCAATTATTTCAACTCTTTGAAACTTCAATAATTCACAATAAATAACCCATTTGTCGAGAAAATTGAAACTCAAACTTCTTTTTATAGGAAATTCAATTCTCTACAACTTTGCGAAAGAAAGTTTTTCCAAATTCAAACAAAAATTGGCCAAAAATCCACAAACAGACGATTTTACGGTTTATAATCAAATTTCAATCAATAAATGGGGTCCACAAACATGTTTAACATGTTTTAAATATTTATTGCAACAAAAATACTCTTCCTCCTCGTATACTCTCATATCCCACATTCGTTGTAAAAATATCACCATTATTATATTATTAAAATAATATATTTAAATGAATTATTTTATCGAGAAAAAGATAAAATATTAATTTTCAACTATTGTCATTTAAAAATTTTCTCCATCTATATCCACATAAAATTAATATTTTCCTCATCATATAAATCAATAATTAATTATTCACAAATAATTTTACGAGAATCAATCTTGTGACCAGTAGTTCCGGGAAGAGGGGCTTTCAATAAGAATTTCTCCTTCTTGGCGCGCAATTAGGTGACCAAACCTCTCCTTAGATGTAACTTTCTAGACATTGCCAATAATGTTATCTAATAATATTATTCAAGTAATATGAATTATTGCCGATAATGAAAAATCGTGTGTAATGATAATTATTGAAACAACAATAATATAAAATATCAACGCAACAATTATTAAATCAATAAAATCTTGAGCGATAATTCACGTAACCATTATTGAGTAGTGCCTTTTTACGTAAGAATCAATAATTGGTGCAATACTGGTAATCTTCTTGTGTTTTAACCATAAGTATTTTAACGGTATTATTAGCAATAACAACTACTGTTGTTATGTTTAAACAACTTATATTTGTCGTTTTCTTCATCCAATCGCTTTCCATTATGGGGCCCACAAAAACTACGTGGTCGTCTATCGAAAATCGGATTTTGAGAATTAAATTTTTATTTTTATTAAATGAATTTAATTAATTATTTATGGAGCAAGCTAATCGAGGTCGTTTCTACGACCTAGAAATGTCGAAATGTCGTAGTATTTTGGCTACGTGGTAGAATTAAAGTGTTTGAATTTTCAAGACGAAAATAAAAGCTTTCCGAGAAATTTTCGAAAAAACACTATTCACGATTTCTACCGAATTTATTTTTGAACTTCCGAGAAATACGAACGATAGAATATCGATGTGAGATGGAATATCCAATAATATTTCATTATATGAAAACGTAATATTTCGCTGTGGACTTAAAACCTAACGCTTAGGGAAAATGATTTACGAGAAGGAAATATAATACGATTGATAAAGTAAAGCGATGATCGATTATACGTATGTATTATATGACGAGTAATGAATACGAATACTACATGAGGTAGTATACGAGAATGTATGAATGATGGTATATCATATATGAGTAATAAGTATACGAGTTAGAATACGAGAATTATACGTGGAGTATATGTTGTAAGGCTTTAAGCCAATTGTAATGAATTAGTAGGATTGTGTAGGAAATGGTTAAGTCCAATAGAATTAATGTGCAAGCCTAAGTGTTTGTAATGTGAAGCCCAATGTAAATTAATGTGAAGCCCAAAATAAGTTAAGGATCAAAGCCCAAGTGTTTGATAATGCAAGCCCAAATGAGTTAAGTAAGTTAATTAATCTAAGGCCCAAAGTAAATATCCAATGGGTTAAGAGTTGGTTTAAACCTATGAGGCAAACCATGGATGATCCAAATTAGGGAGCAAGTAAACTTAGAGGCTAAGTAAGTGTGGTGAGCACACAAAGTGATTAATGTGATTAACAAAGAAACTTAAGGGCTAAGTGTAGTAATGATCAAGTATACTTAATAATTAAGTAAGTGTGATGACCAAGTGTGGTGGTGAGCAAGTAAGGTGACTTAATGGCTAAGAGGAGTGGTGAGCAAGAGTTGTGATGGCCAAGCAAAATGTGTGGAGGCCAAGTAACTTAATGAGCAAGTAGTGAATAGTAAGGAGGTGATTAAGGAGGTGGAGTGGCCTTATGACCCTTTTACCCTCACTTTGGAATGCCTATAAATAGAGAGCTTCAATTCATTTTGTTGGTTGTTCATTTCCTCTCAAGCTAAGCAACTTATTTGGTTGAGAGAATAAGCACATATAAGTTAGACTTTCCTTGTTAGATTTTCCACCAACCACTTATAAGTTGAGAGCTTAGTGGCTTGAGGGAAAAAGCTAGAAAGCTAGAGTTCTTATTTCAAGAGGCAAGAAGAAGATTAAGGATTAGTCAAGTGATCATCAAAGGGTAAGAACTTAAACCATGATTTCTTTCTCTTCCTTTAGTAGAGAAGGGGGTATTGGTAGAATAGCATGCTAAGAAGAAGTTGGAATGATAAACCAAAGGGCTTAAGTCTTAATAAGCTGGATAAGTCATGAATAAGTAATTCATTCATAAATAAGTTATGAACTTATAATGGAAGTATAAGAACTTGTTAGAACTTGTAACATGTTTACATTAATAAAGTTAGCATGATTAATAAGATGTAAGAATAAGTATTTAAGGACTTAACTCATTAATAAGTCATATGAAAAGAAGACATAAGTTAAATGGAAATATAAGTAGTTTATATTTTCATAAGTTACAAATTCACAATGAACTAGTAATAACTTATCATGGTTATAAGTTAACAAAGCATGTATGTCAAGATGTTGGTATAATGGATTGAATCCAAGTGAAATGGTCTAAAAATCTCAAGTAACGAAGTTTCACTTTAATTCACACGATTAGATTTACGATCGTCGAATTCGTGAAATTCTCATAATGGAAGTCGAATTTTGATATTGAGCTTGGAAACATTGGTTTTCAATGGAGACAAGTCGTATTTGTCATTATAGAGTTGCGGACTCAAAAATGGCCGGATTCCGACTTAGAACGAAGAAACGAGCGTTGAACGTTCACGAACGTTTATCGTTTTCGTTAAAAATGGACTAATAGGTGAAATTTTAGCAAACGAAGTCGAATAGATAAAATTCTTGCATGAACACGTAGAGTACGTGATTTTTGAACCGTAGGCTCTTGAATGAGCCAATTCGGACTTATAACGAAAGAAGTTACGAGTCCGGAAATCTCGCAAAGTTGAAAATCATCAAAACTATATGTGGCTCGAGTCCGCACGTATGCAAGGCGACTCCAAGCTTAAATGACCCAAGCTACCGCAGCACCAAAAGTGAGCTCCAGACACTCGTGAACTCACACCACAACGCGATATAGTAACAAAGGACTCAGCCCATGCAATGCCGAAGTCCCGGCCTCCAAGCCCTAATGGGCGATGCCACAGCCACGCAAGACAAAAAAAGAAGAAAATAGCCAATGAGCGCCCAACCTTAAAAAGCTTAGACAAAGAAGAATGGTTATGAAGTAAAAATGAAAGGAAATTGTTTAGTAAAAACTTAATGAACTTAATAAATATTGTTAAGTTATAATTAAACCCCAAGTATGATCACTTAGGGTTAAAGAAAGTCAATTGAAGATGAACGCAAATGATATGCAATAAACGTACTTAATCAATGACGATCGAAGTTTCGATGATAACGTAAGGACGTTAGTAAGTCGCGTGAGAGGAAGGATAATTAACTTGAACCGAAGTTGTATTAATGAAATAACTTCACTTAAGTTATGGAAGAGACGTAAGTCAGTAAGAATGATGTAAAGAATAACGGAAAGTCGGAACTAATAAATAACAAATCTAATACGGATTAGATTGAGAAGTAGGTAAGATTCTTTAGAAACTATGTATGTTCATTCATGACCTAATGTGGTATATTATGTGATTATGTATTGTAGAGATTGTAAAGACTCAAAGGAAACGTAATTATTCTAGAGCGTATACGTTGAAGGCAAGTTTTTCTAAACCTTGTCTAACCTTCGTGTTAGTCGTGTTTTCAAATGATTCAAGTTATGAGATGCATGTATGGTTTTGAAAGAAAGGGTCGATGCCGCTTTTAACTTCTGCTAGACTAATCTTGATAGATTGATTGATTTCTTTACAAGTCTTTCAATATAGAATTGCTAACGCTATCCTATGCCAACTCTTTGGTACGGATTCAAGGTAAGCTCAATATGTATAAACAAATGTATTTTCATCGAGTATTCGATGGGCACGTGAGGTTGCCACAACTTAAACGTATACACGCTTAATGGATGTAGTGTTGATCAACATAGGTACTATAGGCGATCACCTAGATGTACTCTCGTAAGCTATGCCGGACTTACGGACTTCGTGGCTTCGTCAGGTTGTCCTTTTCAAAGAAACTATAAGACGCTCACGCCTTGAACCGTAATTGATGAATTGATGAATATTGTTATTGTAAAATGTTTTGAAGGAAAAAGGAAAGCTATTTTGAATTATTGATAGTACTTCAGTAACTATCATCCAGCTTATTGAAGATATACGATTCCTATGTTTCAAGCATGCTTTTAAAATGAAATTGTTGTACTTGCGAGCTTGTTATGCTCACTCTTGCGCTTGAACCATATGAATGCAACTTAGACCAATGGACCAAGGATTCTACAAGGATAAAGAGAAGGCTAAAGTGAACGTGTAGATTACCTATGTAATAGTATAGGTTTGTAATGATAATATTTGATATTATGACAAGAACAAATGTAACTGCTATAAAGAACCTCGGGGAATGGTAGTATTGTTTTGGAATATATATAAGACATATTCGTTCTTTTTTGAGGCATTTCAATTGAATGTTTGTGTGAATCAGAAGCACCGTGGAGCACCATATGTCGGGTTGAAAGAGACCCGATTTGGGGGCGCCACAGTGTTGGTATCAAAGCATTAGGTTATAAAACTTAAGGGGGAAGAACCTTAGGCTCATAACCTCATTAAGGAAGAAGAAAGTTCAAAGGAAGAAAAACTTGAGCTTTACTTGAGTTGAATGAGTCAATAAGGTATTGAGGAAACTCAGTATCAAAAGATTTAAAAGATGGAAAGTAACCCTAAATAAATTAAATGTGATTTGTGCTTATACGATTCTGTGTTATGTACTAATCAACATATGTGTTATTGTAGGATGTCGATCGATAGCTTGATGTATAGAGATATACACGCGGTGAGCGAAGAGCTTGTGAACCAAGTAGAGCCTGTACCTATGCCAGTGGCGGAGGTACCAATAGTGATTCTAGAGGAGTCGGAGGCAGAGGAGTACTTTTCTGAGGAAGACTACTCTGAGGGAGAGATGGATATATCGTCATACCTTAGTATGATGAACGATGTGGAGGAAGAAAGAGAGGTAACATCTGCATTACTACGGTGGTACCTACATTGAGTCATCACCTCCAGATGCAATGGAAGCATTGTATCTGGCAGTGCTTGACAGGAATGTGCAACTGGGTACAGTTGTGCAGAATCAGAGTGAAGAGATTAGTTATCTCCATGAAGCTAAGATGTCTGCAGAAGCAGATTTTGAGTTAGAGCACGATAAGCAGGTGCTTATGGCAGAGCAGGCTAGGAATTTTAAGGCAGAGGCCGATGAGCTTCGTAGAGAACTGGGGGAGAAGGACCGAAGATAGCACGGATGTCTTACATCCATGAGAGTGCACATAAGGATTTCAAGTCAAGGTTGCTTGTTATTCCATTGAGTCGTGACAAACCCGTCTATATGATTAGTCGGATACTCATAGCAATGATTGCAAATGAGAAACACGAGGATGTTGTTATGCATTATTAGAAATCTAAAGTTATAAATATGTGTAGTAGTGACGTAAAACCCTCTTTTAAAGGGTAGTCTTTTGTAAATCCCAACTTTTGTGAAGTTCAATTGTGGATAGAAAATGTAATAGCTTTTGGCTATGAAAAACGTAAATTGTAAATAGTTTCAAACTATGAAAGAAGCATATGAATATAAATAAGTTTTCATTGGAAATGATTTGTTATGATGCGATTTGGTATGTGGCGATTAATAACGAAGTAAGTAAATAGATAATAATGAAATTTTATTTATTTAATCTAAAAATGCCGCCAAGGAGAAGATAACGTAATCGGAAGGAAGCGGAATCACATAATGATAATTAATGGGGTCAACACAACCCTATGCAAGAGTTCGTTAATTTATTAACTACATCGCATTAACCAAACCGGGGTAGAATACCTACGCGAACCTAGGGTAGCTAGAACGATTACCTATAAATAGTTTAAAAGCGTAGGTCCGCCGGAGTTCAAAGGAACGACGGACCTAATAGAGTCCCAGACATGGGTAAAAGTAATAGAGAAGGCGTTTTGTTATTACAAACGTAGGTGAGCCGCAGAAAGTTTTTTTTGTGACTTACCTAAGGAAGAGTAAAGCCAACTTTTGTGGGAGGCTCACCAGGTGGGGGGGTGAACAGAGGGTAGTAACGTGGAAACAATTCAAGAAGGTTTTCTTTCGAGAATTATTTTCCTATAAGACATGTGAGGGAGGATAGAGATTGAATTCTTAGAACTTAAGCAAGGGGATATGATATTTCCTCAAAGACGCCACCAAATTCAAATGAATTGGCAAGGTTTGTTTCACATCAAGTGGACACGGAGGAGGT
The DNA here is from genome assembly GCA_020205615.1 of Panax quinquefolius. NCBI lineage: Eukaryota > Viridiplantae > Streptophyta > Magnoliopsida > Apiales > Araliaceae > Panax > Panax quinquefolius. The sequence continues at coordinate 56,804,527 of CM035164.1, read as the reverse complement.
GGTGGTGAAGGCTCAGAGGTTGGAGCAGGGCCCAACCCCTAGCTCTATAGTGGGATTTTTTGGTGATCTAGAGTGTTTCCTATGGGATCATTCTGGAGAAGGTGATTATAGCATAAGGTGATAGTGAGTTGTAGACTCAATACCACAAAGAGGGAAAAGATGAGAGCAAGAGAGAGGGAGGAACCAAGGTAGAGAATGGTAGTGGCAGTATGCCAAAGAGACATAAATTTTTAACTCCGAGAATACTGAAGTGGGACAAGGGGACCCTAAGTAAAGGATCGAAGAGTGTAAGACATGTGGAAAGACTCATCTAGGAGTCTGTCTGGAAGGGATTATAAATACCTTTAAAACATTAAGGTAGAGAAGGAGGAAATAACTTTCGTTAAATTATATTCGTGAAAATTATTTCATGGATAATAGAAGTAAGTAGGTATCGTAGATATAAGTATCGTTCATGTTGAGAGAATTTGAGGAAATTCTCAGGTATGAATGGGTTGATTAACCATAGAGCTATAAATAAATAGTTATAAGTAAAGTGTGAACCTTTAGTTTTCTCGTAAAATCTAAGGTAGTAATTTACTAATAATAAAATACCGCGACATTATTATTGTCGAACCATGACTCAAGTTAGGTTGGTGTTAAGGAAGAGGATGAGTTGTTACGGTTGCATATCGACTATCGTAATAGGAGTAAGATAGCGGTTAAGGATAAATACCCATGGCCCAGGATCGATGATCTATTTGGTCACTGAGAGGGGGCAAGAATTTTTATAAAGATAGATGTATGTATGGGGTATAGTCGGTTGGAAGTAAGGAAGAAGGAGGAGGTACCTAAGATGACGTTCAGAATTCGTTATGGTTATGACAAGTTTCTGGTTATGTCATTTAGGTTGACTAATGTGCGGAAGTAGGTTTTTCCGTAAGGGCGCCAATCAAGTCGGTGGCCAATTTGATAGTTACCTTTGTGGGGATGCTATGGTTGAAGGTACCATTAGCGCCACAGATTTAAAAGAAAGGTTGATTAAGGCACCAGATTATCTTTATCGATGATACGAGGAAGTTTTGTAGTGTATCTCGATGTTTGCATAGATGTTATGATTACGTGCTCTTTATAGCATGGCAATGTCATTGTATGCATCACGCCAGCTTAAAGGGTTATGAGGAGGTCTATCCTACTTATTATCTATAATCGGCAAAGTAGAGTTTTTGAATTAAAAATATGAAGATAGTATTTATACGAGAGAAAGCGTGAGATATACAAGGACTCTAAGAGTCTCAAATATATCTCCACACGTAAGAGTTGAATATGTAGTAGAGAGAGGACTGTGATATCTTATATCATTCAGTGGAAGGTAAACGTTGTAGCCGACGCGTTAAGTAAGTAGGGGGTAGGGAAAGCTATCGATGCTAACGACTCGTAATGAGTTAATAACGGAAATGGTAAGATCAGAGTTAGAAGTTAAATTACGGAATGAAGGGGTAGAATTGTTATTTAAAACGTAGACTCAATTCACGATAATGAAACGAGTTAAGTAAGTACAACTAAGTAACGAGGGATGCAAGCGAATGAAGAAGATGATGCAGGATAAGTAGAAGACTAAGTATAGTCTTATTTTGAGGGAGGAATTTGAGTTCCATATAAATATAAGTTAAAAGAATAAACTAAGATGATATAGAGATCGCGTAATGTGTTAATAAGTGTTTAACTTCCAACTCAGATTATTGATAGGAAGTGATAAGTCATGTGAATTAAGATAATACCTTCAATGAAGGTGAAATAAAAGAACCCCAATGTCAAAGAAGCATTGTGGGAACTCGAGATTAAAATAAAGGAAAAATTATCCTCTGTGGTGTAGGTATTATTAGCGAGATTCTGGGGACAAAATCCTTATAAGGAGGGAAGAGTGTAACGCCCCGAGAAAATCGGATTTTTGAGAATTAAATTTTTATTTTTATTAAATGAATTTAATTAATTATTTATGGAGCAAGCTAATCGAAGGTCGTTCTTATGACCTATAAATGTCAGAATGTCGTAGTATTTTGGCTACGTGGTAGAATTAAAGTGTTTGAATTTTCAAGACGAAAATAAAAGCTTTCCGAGAAATTTTTCGAAAAACACTATTCACGCATTTCGCTTCGACGAATTATTTTTGAACTTCCGAGAAATACGTAACGATAGAATATCGAGGTGAGATGGAATATCCAATAATATTTCAGTTATGGAAAACGTAATATTTCGCCTGTGGACTTAAAACCTAACGTTTAGGGAAAATGATTTACGAGAAGGAAATATAATACGATTGATAAAGTAAAGCGATGATCGATATATACGATGTATGTATTGTACGAGGTAATGAATACGAATACTACATGAGGTAGTATACGAGAATGTATGAATGATGGTATATCGTATATGAGTAATAAGTATACGAGTTAGAATACGAGAATTATACGTGGAGTATATGTTGTAAGGCTTTAAGCCAATTGTAATGAATTAGTAGGATTGTGTAGGAAATGGTTAAGTCCAATAGAATTAATGTGCAAGCCTAAGTGTTTGTAATGTGAAGCCCAATGTAAATTAATGTGAAGCCCAAAATAAGTTAAGGATCAAAGCCCAAGTGTTTGATAATGCAAGCCCAAATGAGTTAAGTAAGTTAATTAATCTAAGGCCCAAAGTAAATATCCAATGGGTTAAGAGTTGGTTTAAACCTATGAGGCAAACCATGGATGATCCAAATTAGGGAGCAAGTAAACTTAGAGGCTAAGTAAGTGTGGTGAGCACACAAAGTGATTAATGTGATTAACAAAGAAACTTAAGGGCTAAGTGTAGTAATGATCAAGTATACTTAATAATTAAGTAAGTGTGATGACCAAGTGTGGTGGTGAGCAAGTAAGGTGACTTAATGGCTAAGAGGAGTGGTGAGCAAGAGTTGTGATGGCCAAGCAAAATGTGTGGAGGCCAAGTAACTTAATGAGCAAGTAGTGAATAGTAAGGAGGTGATTAAGGAGGTGGAGTGGCCTTATGACCCTTTTACCCTCACTTTGGAATGCCTATAAATAGAGAGCTTCAATTCATTTTGTTGGTTGTTCATTTCCTCTCAAGCTAAGCAACTTATTTGGTTGAGAGAATAAGCACATATAAGTTAGACTTTCCTTGTTAGATTTTCCACCAACCACTTATAAGTTGAGAGCTTAGTGGCTTGAGGGAAAAAGCTAGAAAGCTAGAGTTCTTATTTCAAGAGGCAAGAAGAAGATTAAGGATTAGTCAAGTGATCATCAAAGGGTAAGAACTTAAACCATGATTTCTTTCTCTTCCTTTTGTAGAGAAGGGGTATTGGTAGAATAGCATGCTAAGAAGAAGTTGGAATGATAAACCAAAGGGCTTAAGTCTTAATAAGTTTGGATAAGTCATGAATAAGTAATTCATTCATAAATAAGTTATGAACTTATAATGGAAGTATAAGAACTTGTTAGAACTTTAAACATGTTTACATTAATAAAGTTAGCATGATTAATAAGATGTAAGAATAAGTATTTAAGGACTTAACTCATTAATAAGTCATATGAAAAGAAGACATAAGTTAAATGGAAATATAAGTAGTTTATATTTTCATAAGTTACAAATTCACAATGAACTAGTAATAACTTATCATGGTTATAAGTTAACAAAGCATGTATGTCAAGATGTTGGTATAATGGATTGAATCCAAGAGAAATGGTCTAAAAATCTCAAGTAACGAAGTTTCACCGGAATTCACACGATTAGACGACGATCGTCGAATTCGTGAAATTCTCGAATGGAAGTCGAATTTTGATATTGAGCTTGGAAACATTGGTTTTCAATGGAGACAAGTCGATTTGTCATTATAGAGTTATGACTCAAAAATGGCCGGATTCCGACTTAGAACGAAGAAACGAGCGTTGAACGTTCACGAACGTTTATCGTTTTTGTTAAAAATGGACTAATAGGTGAAATTTTAGCAAACGAAGTCGAATAGATAAAATTCTTGCATGAACACGTAGAGTACGTGATTTGTGAACCGTAGGCTCTTGAATGAGCCAATTCGGACTTATAACGAAGAAGTTACGAGTCCGGGAATCTCGCAAAGTTGAAAATCACAAAACTATCTCGTGGCTCGTAGTCCGCGGCACATGAGTGCGACTCAAGCTTAAATGACCGAAAGCCATAGCACCCAAAGTGAGCTCCAGACACTCGCAAAACTCGCTATCAAGAAGCAACGATATAGTTAACAAAGGGACTCATGCAGCAAAGTCCGAAGTCCGATCTCCAAGCCCTAATGGCGACATACAGTACACAATACAACAAAGAAAAAAGTCGCATAACACCAACCTTAAAAGCTAGGGTAATGAAGAATGGTTTGGTTAGTGAAGATGAAAAAGAAATTGTTTAAGTAATACAAACTTAAGGAACTTAAGTAACATTGTTAAGTTATAATTAAACCCCAAGTATGATCACTTAGGGTTAAAGAAAGTCAATTGAAGATGAACGCAAATGATATGCAATAAACGTACTTAACCAATGACGATCGAAGTTTTGGATGATAACGTAAGGACGTTAGTAAGTCGTGAGGAAGGATAATTAACTTGAACCGAAGTTGTATTAATGAAATAACTTCACTTAAGTTATGGAAGAGAAAGAAGTTAGTAAGAATGATGTAAAAGAATAACGGAAAGCCGAACCAATAATAACAAATCTAATACGGGATTAGATTGAGAAGTAGGGTAAGATTCTTTAGAACTATGTATGTTCATTCATGACCTAATGTGGTATATTATGTGATTATGTATTGTAGAGATTATAAAGACTCAAAGGAAACGTAATTATTTGGTAGAGCGATTTCAAAGGCAAGTTTTTTCTTAAACGCTTGTCTAACCTTCGTGTTAGCTGTGTTTTCAAATGATTCAAGTTATGAGATGCATGTATGGTTTTGAAGAAAGAGTCGATGCCGCTTTTGACTCGGCTAGACTAATCTTGATAGATTGATTGATTTCTTTATAAGTCTTTCAATATAGAATTGCTAACGCTATCCTATGCCAACTCTTTGGTACGGATTCAAGGTAAGCCTGAATATGTATAAACAAATGTATTTTCATCGAGTATTCGATGGGCACGTGAGGTTGCCACAACTTAAACGTACACACGTTTAATGGATGTAGTGTTGATCAATATAGGTACTATAGGTTGATCACCTAGATGTACTCGTAAAGCTATGCTTAGACTTACGGACTTCGTGTTTGGGTTGTCCTTTTTTCAAAGAAACTATAAGACGCTCACGCCTTGAACCATAATTGATGAATTGATGAATATTGTTGTTGTAAAATGTTTTGAAGGAAAAAGGAAAGCTATTTTGAATTATTGATAGTACTTCGTAACTATCATCCAGTTATTGAAGATATACGATTCCTATGTTTCAAGCATGCTTTTAAAATGAAATTTGTTGTACTTGCTTGAGCTTGTTATGCTCACTCTTGCTTGAACCATATGAATGAAACTTAACCTAATGGATAGAGATTCTACAAGGATGGACCAAAATGGATTCTACAAGGATAAAGAGAAGGCTAAAGTGAACGTGTAGATTATATATATAATAGTATAGGTTTGTAATGATAATATTTGATATTATGAGGCAAGAACAAATGTAAACTTAGTTATAAAGAACACGGGAATAGGAATAGTAGTATTGTTTTGGATATATATATAAGACATATTCGTTCTTTTGAGGCATTTCAATTGAATGTTTGTGATTTTATGGTTGGGCTAGCATCTCTGCCAAGGCGATCGCTCTGATGGGTCTGAGCCGGACCTGCCAAGTCAGCACCGGATTAACATCGAGGTGCGGTAGCAGTTCTGCTACCGACTTCTCTGAGTTTAGTTTTTGATTTTTGTTAGGTGTTGTTATATGCTAGCATGTGATATATCATTAGAACAAGCATGTACACATAAATAACATGTATCATGACATAGGCATACACATGATAGTATACATTATTGATGAAGAACTTATTGTTTTAAAATGAAAATTATTGTTCTTAATATGAACTTTGATACATGTGTAACATGTGTTCTGACCTTGTAAGCACATTTGTATGACTTAGATGTGCATAACAGTTGGTATTAACTTATAGTAGGTGTTCATGAACTTTCATGGCCATGTTAGTCCATACTATGGAAGGAAAACATATGATCTTAAAATAAAACTTATGGTCTTCTATTTGAACCTTGACGCCTATATAGCATGTATATATTCTGATTTAGTGAACGTAGTCATGTGGCTTATAATGACATGAAAGGCATGCTTAAATTGTTGAGCACACACTAGCATACATGATTAAAGACTACAATAGTTTCAAAAGAAAACTTGAATCTAGTTGCATCACATGAATATATAGATGCTAAATTAGATAAGATGTCATGTTATGTCTATAATATCTCTAGGTGTAATTTATATGTATGAAACATGATGATTTCAAAGTAAGCATGAGTTGAAGCATGATTACAAGCTTAAAACAATAATAGCTATGAACAAGGAATATGAATGCTACAAGTATATGCATTAACAGGATTTGAAAGCTCTATGTGGGTATATAATCCAAGTAATGAGTCATGGTAACCGCTTGATAATGTTTTTGCTTGAATGCCATGAAAATGTAAGTTTGAACTTATACAAATGAAAACAAGAACAATTTTGGTGATTATGTTAGCACCTCTAAACGTGAATGTATGATGAGAGTCTTTGGTACATAGATGTGTAAGGTGTGGGCGTAAATGCAGAAGGTAATAGCTTTCGATCTGATGCGGCGAGGGGGACAGTATTTGCTACTTGGCAGCCCCTAGGCCCAGACAGAGAGTCTTGACTACCAGCCGTCTTGTACGATCATATATGGGTTCTATTTTTGGACTGATGTTTGAAGCATGCCTACATGATTACCTTAACTTATCTTACATGACCAATATGATAGGTAATGTGTTAAGAAACATGCTATGTGATAGAGATAAGGGTTGATCATAATTTCCAAACACTAAAGAATGTTTTATCAAGGCGTTGTTGTACTTGTGATATATTACAAACTGATTTGTATTATAAAAGATATGATGAAGGATGTGTATGACGTCATAACTGAGTTAGACATTTATGTGTACGTTTGAACTTACCTATATGAGTTTAAAATGTGTCGAGCACTTATCGAGTCAAGTGCATGAAAGTTATATAGGAATGTTAATGTCAAGTGTGAGTTGTTAAGGTATACCTATACGGACCTAGCTCCTCCGAGAATGTGATAAGAAAGTGAAGTGTAGGTTTTACGAACCTAGTTGGGAAATAATGTATCATTATTATTACATTGAGAAGGCATGAAATATGTTACTGATGGATATGAATCCATGATTATATAACTGTGTAGGAATACACGAAGTGCAGTTAAGCGTTAAACAGTTAAGTCATAGTTCATAAACTATGAATCAAGCAAGTCTTTCAGTTCCTATTTGTTATATGAATTCGATAACTGTTAATTGAGCTATATTATGCAATGAGAATATTGATATATATATATATATATATATATATATATATGAAATGCATATGATATATATATATATATATATATATGAAATAGGGAAGTTGATTTGATGATATTCTTGTGAAGTAAATCTCTATGCCTGTTATGTGTGAAGTAACATGCGTAGTAAATATCAATTGATTATGAATGCATGAATTGAATACGCTATTCTATGCTATGTGTTGCATGAAAACTGTTAGAATTGCTGGGCTGTCGAGCTCACCCTTGCAAATAACCACTTTTGCAGGTTAAGGACACACGGTAAAGGTTACGTGTTACTTGACTGATAAAGTTCAATTACATCAAATGAGTTGAATTTGTTTAATTAAATATATGCCCCTGAACCATGTTTAGGTTCTAGTAGATATACTTGATAGTAGTTACGATGTGTAATACATGTTAGCTTATAATGTTGTACTATGTGATACATAGAGAGATTCAAATCGAGATGTAAAGGTTTATACGGAAATAGAATGAAGTGAATCATAGAATAATTTGATTAAGGAAATTGTAAGTGATTCAAGTTAAGATATCAATAAAATATTTATTTTCAAAGAAGATTGAAAAAGTTTAAATTATTCCACATATTTATATAATATCGAAGGTGATATAAAACAGGAATAGTAAATGACCAAGTTGTGAAACTTATAAAAGTTTAAGGTCATTGTCCAAATCCTGGTAATGGAAAGAATTTATATTCTAAAATATGTAATAAGTAAAGTTATATTCATTAAGTTATGAATAAGAGATATAAATAGTTTAATGATAGTAGTATCGTGGCGAATGGGATCCGAGGTTAGAAGGGACCTAGATTTGGGGCGCCACAGGGTTGGTGTCAAAGTCGTAGGTTATAAACTTATGTAAGTGTACCTTAGGCTATAACCCGAAAGAGATTGAAAGATAAAGATTATTATATATAAGGAAGATTCAAAGAAGAATCTTGAAGTATCTAAGACAATGAGAATTGTGGAGTTTCCTAACTCCTATAATAAAATGTTAAGATGGTGTCTATATGACAAAGATAATAAGAATGAACTTCGGGTGGTGTTTTGTTGATAATAGGAAAGAACCCTAAGGTTAATTGATGATAACGATGTGATCGGATTGAGCTATAAAGTGATAAATTATCCAGTAATGACTAAGTGTGTATAGCTTGATGCTATAAGAGAATGTACTGGTGAAATGGTATTATGTGAAATCATAAGGAGTTGTGTGTGATGAGATACTGAAGAATTCAGATCGAGCAAAAGATCAAGTTAAGAGTGAGATAGAGTTAAGTGGGATTTCTGTTGAGGACTTATGTGAGAGCTGAGTTGTACAAACCTTTGTGTGGGCGGAGGCTTTGTGCTCACGCTCGGTTTCTCACAATGATAATCAATGGAATTTTGGTGTCGCGCTATCGATATGCTTATGGTAAGAAGGTGATTCTTTTCTCATATCATATTTGATAGATAGAAACTATTAAGATTAAGATAGAGAATATTAAGATTAAGCGCGAGTTCTTAAAACTCATACTAATGGTAAGTTCGGGACTCGTAATCATATGAAATGTTTTTGAACCCCAAATGAATGGACGCCATATGTCCATAGGATAATTTCTTAAACTCATATAATTGTAGCAAGTTCTTGAAATTCCAAAGTGTGGTAAGTTTGATGAACTATAGCGGGTATATGTATGTTGTGAAGTTCAAAATTTTTGTATAGTAAAGATTGAAGTTGATGGAGAAACTTGGATTTTCTAGATCTTCTAATTCTGCTAGATTTTCAAAATTTATTGACTTCGTGGTGATGTTTGCACTTCTGTTTTTTTTTAAAACATTGGATGTTGTGATTGAACCAATGATGTTTTAAAACAATATCGTTATTCTTATGTCTATGCTAATTGTTTCGGCTAAGATAAAAATGATTTGAAAACTTTCAAAATGTATTTCTGACCATGTGCATCATTTGGTATGGTGTAGAAATGGTAAACGGTGGAGTCTTCAATGCAATTGAACCTAGTGTTGATTGTGATCGAAAGATCGTCAGCCAATTTTGGTACGATGTAGTATGACAAAGTCACATAATGGCGGAATCCTCAACGTACTACTAATCTAGTACGGTTTCATGATGTCATAAAAGAATTTTTGGTTTTCTTTTAAATTATGAAGAAGGTCGATTAAGTTTGCTAAATTATTGTGATTGAAGTCCAAGTTGTTGATAAAAGTCTAAGCTATTTGATTCGGCTAGACGGCTGTTGAAAAATATTTATGGAATTCAAGTGTTCTTGAGTAATTATGCCAAACCAGATTTCTCTGGTGCGGATTCAGTTATTGAAAAGATGAGGTGAACAACCCTATAAGGGGACATGTTTTCAGGGACAATGGTTCTGAGCATAACGCATGTAGTCATTACAAAACACTACGTTGCGGCCCAACGTAGTGGTACAATAGGCTGGCCACCTAGTGTACATGTGGAGGGTGTTTTCAGTCTTTGTGATTGATAAACACTCTGGTTTGTAGTGTGGATGATTAAGTTGAAGCACTAGTTCGTGGTCTTATATGACCCCTCAAAGATAAAATTGGAATCGAGTTATTCATACTACTTCCCATTATTGAAAAATCATAGAAGACTCTTATTCTTCTGTGTGATGAATGTAGTGAGTAGAATGTTCCATAGAAAGGAGAATGTGGTAGAATGCAAGTGAGCAATTTATAATAAAACTTTCGAAAAGAGAATGAATAAAGTTATTCAAAAGAATATGTAATATTAGAATAACATCAAGTAGAAGGTTTTAGTGATTCCGAGGACTAATCCTTATAAGGGGAGAGGATGTAAGAACCCTAATTTTCGAAAATTATTAAAATAAGAATTTAGTAAATAAAATTCTATCTTAAGGCGTGAAATGGGTTCGAATAAAAAACTTTTATGTGATACGAGGTATGTGGAATTTTATTACATAGGGTAATATGAGCTATGTAATAACTGATGTTGAGTTTAAGAAATAAATATCGTTATTATATATTTGTAGAGATGAATTAGTAATGAAGATGGATAAAATTTATCTATCGATAGTAGATAATTTATGTGGAATTATTTGATCATGATAGTTGGTGACATTGAATATCTTTGATAATCACCAATTCCTTGAGTATATATACGAGTATGTATGAAGTTTAAGGCAATGCAACCGTACTCTTTAAATGGTAGATGTGTAACATTCTAGAATTTTAAATTTATAATATTAAATATCTATTGATTTATATAAATATTTAATGGATATGTTTATTGTTGAATAAATAATTGTTCAAATTGAGTTGATGTGGTTTAGTTAATTATTTGTTGATTAAATAATTAAATATTAAATATTAAATTTTAAATATTTATTGATTTATATAAATATTTAATGGATATGTTTATTGTTGAATAAATAATTGTTCAATTTGAGTGTATGTGGTTTAGTTAATTATTTGTTGAATAAATAATTAATGAGCTAAGAAAATTAATTGTTATGAAGTTATATACTAATTTAATTTAATAATTAAGTTAGAGAGCTAATAATGATTAAAAGAATTATAATATTCTAATTGGAATTTGTGATTTAAAATAAAGTGTTAGTTGGTTGAATAAAATTATAATTATAAATGAAATTATAATTATGAGATAATGATTTATGTGTTAAAGTAATTTAATAGATTAGTATTTGAATTGATTAAATTGATTATTTAATTTATTAGAAGTGTGACAAATAACCTTGCTATAAAGGAGTTATTAAAATAAATCAAAGGATTTTAATTTAGTTTTGGCCAAACAAGTCTTAATGCATATTAAGTCTTTAATTTAATAGTATTTTATCAAACAAGGTATAAGGATTAATCAATTTGTTTTAGTTAAGTTTACCAAACAAGGTGTAAGGGTTAAAGAGTTATTTTATTAGCTTAGCCAAACAGGCCTTATGACTTTTGATTTTCAAAACTTACATAACTGATATCATTATATCTATATTTATATTATATATTTAATATATATTATATCTTATACGTTATAATTCTAGTACGTATGTTAGACTAGAGAAAGAAAATATCAGAAGAAGAAAAAGGGATAGAAGAAGAAAACTCTAGAGAGAATTGAGAGAAATCCTAATAGGTTTTGATAAAGAAATTGGGAAAAGAAGGTTCTTGATCAAAAGGGAAGGGTATCATCTTCTTAATCAAAGGTAGGAGCTTAATCTTTTCTTTAAAAGTTTAGTTTTCTTCTTCCTCCAAAAAGTCTCTATAAAATAATTTTAACAATATGAATTGTTGATATATATAACTTTGTATGATAATTGTTTGTAAAAGGTTGTTCATGAGTTTATATATGATTATAAGGAAATTAAGTCATGTATGTATGTAATTGTGAGAAAAACCATATTACGGTGTTTATATGAATATATATGAACATGGCTTAGTTTAAAGTAAAAATTAAGGTTTTATTAGTTGTTAAATTGATGAATGAACTATTGAAATTTATAAAGTATGTATAATCATAACTATAATATTTTGAATTTACTGTTTTGGTTGAAAAACAAAATCGCAGTGTTTATTTTCATTGAAAACATGAAAAATGTAGTTTTTATCAAAAACAATGAAATTGGTTGTAGTAATGTTGATGTTTATGTTATTATATGTGTTAAAACATGTTAAGAGTATCGAAATTATGTTTATATGAAGTCTATATATACGTATTAAATGTTAATTAGTCTATTAGATTAGAGCTTGTAGGCCAATTTGACTTTTGTTCATACTGTTGCCGAGCTTGGTCTCCAGATTCTAGAGTTTGGCGCTTGTGCTGACCAAAGAAAGATAATCTCATGTCATAGTACGCTGCCATATGCCATGATGCCAATCTTTGGCTTGTAACTCATCGCCAGAAGGCCATGACTCTTCAAGTAGGCCAACCACAAGATAAATCGTGTGGCCAAGCAATATGAAAGTTAGCAAAATGGTCTGACAGTTTTAGGTTATTACACAAATTTTGAAAATAAATGTTATGTGTTAAATGATGATTTCAGTAGTATTAAAACTATGAATGAGCATGTTATCTAGGGTTAACTAGTATTAACATAGTTTGATTTTGTGAATTGTTAATTTAACCTACATTATGTATATACTTGTTTGTATAGATATAAAATGTTGGTAATAACTAATTATGTCATGATGACATATGTATAGGGTATTGATTCAAGTTGTAAGTTTTAGCTTGTGCTCAAGGAAAGTTCTCTAACTCTAAAACTTCATTATGCGAGTTTGATTTTGTTGAGTTCATTATTGTTTTGAATGCATTTTCAATTACACAAATGGCTAACTCTGCACTTTCGTAGAGCTAGATGGTTTATTATTGAGAAAGCTCTTGTATCTAATTGTTCATAGGGATGCAAGTATTCTAAATCGTATATTTAGTATTGAGCAAGTTTATTTAATATGTAACTTGTTATTTAGCATGCAATCGCTATATTTTTATATTCTAGTGTTGAATAACTCTATCGTTCAAATTACTATTTATTATGCATGCTTGGTATCCAATTCTCAATAACTTTGAATTAATATTGTTCAAAGCAAATTATGATATAATTATTCAATGCTTATGCTATTAGATTATTCCTAAAGCATGATGTTAATTTACAAATATCAATTCGGTTATGATTATTCCATAGCATACAATTATTTCTTTTGTAATCAACTAATCCTTAGTTGATTACCGTGAATTCTAAATTACCTGTAATGTATCCAAACCAAACTTACTTTGGTGCGGACTTGTATTCTAAATCTTCGAGAAGAACAACTCTTTTATTAGAGGTTTACGCTTAGTGTTGAAATGATTGTGCACAATACATTGTACGAAAGGGTTGATCCCCCTGTAATGCGTGGAGTCCTTATAGTCTTTTGACTGTTAAAGTTAAAGTTGAAAGATTACTTATAACTGTGGACATGATTCGTGGTCATTAGACCCTCAGTAGTATGTTTAAAAATGTTAATAGAAACTATCATTAAGTTTTATTGAACCTATTTCTGTCAAATGTTGTAATGTTGTAAAGTTATTCATTCTTATTTCAAGTGAGCCTTGTTTGCTCACTCTTGCATATTAAATACTTATTGCAGCTAAGGTTGAGAAGGTCAATGAACCTACTGCTAGCAAAGGAAAGGGAAAAATGTACAAGTGATGAAGACTTGTAATTTTATTTTATCTTTATAGACTTTTGAATGATGTAATAATTTAATTTTCGCATTTGAATGATTGTAATTAAAGGTTAGATAACCTGTGATATTTTTATTTAAGTTTAATCCTGTATGGGCAGTTTTATTATTCAATTTTATTATTATTTGGTAGTTAGAAATGAATTTTTGATTAAGTGAACATCAAATCTTGAGGAAATAAAGTACCAAGATTTGGGGGTGTCACAGGTTGGTATCAAAGCTTTAGGTTATGAACCTTAGGTGGGGGGAAAGCCTTAGGAAGTAACCTTTGAAAAGATAGTGGATATAACTCTTATCGAGTTTTAAGAAAGAAGTAATAAATAACTTATGTGCTTATATGATTATAATTTATGTACTCGTGAGTGTCGAGTAGTAATGATTAATAATTAAAACTTTAAAACTTTGTTGTCAGGATAACTAATGTCGGAGAATCCAGTTAGGCTAGGGAGGAGGGACCTCAAATGCCTATAGAGGAGTAGCCTTGAGACATTCAAGTAGTTTGGGAACAACTACTGCCACGGGAGTCAGCCCCATTGGTCACAGTAGTTGAAGATTAGGATGATGACGTGGAAACAGACAAGGAGGATCCCGTTGTGTTGCCACAGGAGGATGAGGATGACAAGGACGAGGAGGAGGAGACTCCACTAACCTCGATGGTACGCTTCGTATATGCGATGAAGTCTACGACCATAACGTTGAACTTCGTGGATACATTTGAGGAGTTACAGGAAATAGTAGATGAACAACAAGCTGCAATGTCACAAAAAGACGGTGAGATCCAGGATCATGAGGAACGCATCGACAAACGCCGGGAGAAACTAAATGCAGGCCATCAAGGTGAAAAAGAACAATTGATCGAGGTGGTCGCTGAACTGAAGAACAAGCTGAAGGAAGAAGCTACCAAGAGGGCGAGAGCTGAAGATTCATACGAGGAAGCTTATCAATGAACTAGAAGAGCAGTAAGGAACTCACAGGCGAAGAGGATGAAGATGGAAGAGATGGATAAAGTATTTAACATTGGAATTAATCGAGCTCAAGATCGGGTCATGGGATGTCCGATTCAGTTCGAGATGCTGCCATCATATGTATTTGATCGCAGAATAATGTTCTGGGTCATGGAGGAAGAACGTGATAGGGATAAGAAGTATCTTAATAGAACATCATAGTTGTTGTACGATGAATGAAATGCTGAATAAATTGTAAATCCCAAGTGTTATGCAACCTATGGGATATGACTATGATGTTGTCCTGAAACTTTTGTAGTTCAGGAAAGTAGTGTAGATAGCAGTGATGCTATTGTTTTATGTTTTCAAAAAGGTTATGAACTAATAAAAGTTGTTACTTTATTTAAAGTGTTATGTGTTATGTGGTTATTTCTTTTGGAGGCAAGTTAAGTAGAAATTTCTTAAAAGAGTTGAATAATAGTCTTAAGAATGTATTTTAACAGAAAATGCCTCCCAGACGTCAACCACTACGACAGAGAACCACTGAAGGAACCAATAACGATAATGTGGATGGTAACACTGTTCAACAACTAGTGACGCTACTAACAGGAACGTTGCAGAATCAACCACAAAACCATGGTACAATGTTTAAGGATTTCAAGGCGGTTGGACCACCTGAATTCCGTGGGTCTATGAATCCAGTCGAAGCACAGACTTGGATTATGGAGATAGAAAAGGTGTTCGATGTCGCTAGGGTAGGGAATGATCAGAAGACTGCTTTCACAACATTCATGTTGAAAGCAGAAGCTAGTTATTGGTGGCAGGCCAATAAAACTCATGAAAGGCCAGGAAAGATGACCTGGGATAGGTTCAAGGAGTTGTTCTTCGAGACTTATTTCCCGGAGAGTTCGAAGAGTCAGCTAGAAGTGCACTTTCTGGAACTAAAATAAGGAACGATGACAGTATCTGAGTATGCTGCAAAATTCAACGAATTGGCGAGGTTTGCGCCATATCAGGTCAGTACAGATGAACGCAAGGAGAAAAGGTTTGAACAGGGACTAAAGCCATGGCTGTACAGTAGGGTTTCCCTATTCTAGTTGAAGACGTTTGCAGCAGTGATGGAGAAGGCAGTACTCGCTGAAGGTGGAGGCGAAGCAATGGGAAAGTTAAATCAGGAACAAAAGAAGAAGACGAATGAGAATGAGATTAAGTATGGAGGTGGTAGCGGTGGAAACAACAATAACAACAGCAACAATAACTTGAAGAGGAAGTTGAATGGGAACATGGGTGCTGGAAACCATCAGGGTAACCAGTAAAACAAAAAGTTCGAAGCATGTGCGACATGCGGGAAATTTTGCAAGGGTGCGTGCTTGATGGGGAAACGAGTTTGCTTCAATTGTGGCCAGGAGGGTCACCTTGCCCCTAATTGCACTCAACCGAAGAAGAATGTATGCTTCACATTCGAATCCAAGGATCACTTTGCTCGTGAATGCCCTAAGAAGAAGGATTGAGTGACTACCAGAAGCAATGGAGGTAACAATGGAGGTACATGGGCCATTGCAGGACCTGCAGCATCAAACAAACCCACAGCCAGAACCTTCAACATGACTGTGCAAGATGTTGTGCAATCAAAAGTTGTGGTGTCAGGTATTATCCCAATCAATGATATAAATGCTTATGTATTATTTGATTCGGGTGCTACTTGTTCGTTTATATCTGATGAATTTGCTATGAGGTTAGAATTGCCTAGAGAAGAACTGAATTTTCCTTTGAACATAGAAATTACGAATAAGGAAGTAATCCCTGTTAGATTCGTATATAAGAACTGTAGGGTGAGCATTAAGGAGAATATCTTGTTGGTATATTTGATTCCGATTAGACTTGGAGAGTTTGATGTGATTTTAGGAATAGATTGGCTGTTTAAATATGGAGCGGTAATTGATTGCCAAAAGAAGTGTGTAAACCTTATGACTCCGTCAAAGGTAGTATTTTATGGTAGCAAGTCGCCTAGACAAATGAAATGTCTGACGATTATACAGGCCGAGAAATTGTTGAATCAAGGTTGTGTGGGCTATTTAGCTTACATAGTCGATACTCAGAAGAAGAATGTGAAACTAGAAGAAATACCAGTAGTGAGGGAATTTGAAGACATGTTTCCAGAGGATTTGCGAGGACTTCCGCCTGATAGAGAAATAGAGTTCGTGTTCGACTTGGCACCAGGAACAGCACCGATATCGAAGGCCCCATACAGAATGGCTCTGGTAGAAATGAAGGAACTGATGGTACAGTTACAATTATTACTAGACAAGAAGTATATTCAACCAAGCATATCGCCGTGGGGAGCGCCGGTTTTATTCGTGCAGAAGAAGGACGGAACAACGTGTCTTTGCATTGATTATAGGGAGTTAAACAATATCACTACTAAGAACAGGTATCCGTTTCCTAGAATAGATGACTTGTTTGATCAGTTGAAGGTTGCTAAATATTTCTTGAAAATTTATTTGAGAAGTGGGTATCATCAATTGAAGGTAAGAAAGGAGGATATACCAAAAATGGCATTCAAAACTCAGTCCGGACATTACGAGTTTCTGATTATGTCTTTTGGTTTAACCAATGCACCTGCTGCATTCATGGATTTGATGAATAGGGTGTTTAAACCATTCTTAGACAAGTTTGTAGTGGTATTCATCGACGACATTCTAGTGTATTCCAAAACTCAAGAAGAACACGTGGAACACTTACGTTTGACATTGGAAACACTAAGAAAGGAAAAGTTGTATGCAAAATTCTCTAAGTGCGAATTTTGGCTCAACTGTGCACAATTTTTGGGGCATG
Organism: Panax quinquefolius; assembly: GCA_020205615.1. Taxonomy (NCBI): domain Eukaryota; kingdom Viridiplantae; phylum Streptophyta; class Magnoliopsida; order Apiales; family Araliaceae; genus Panax; species Panax quinquefolius. The sequence continues at coordinate 56,786,956 of CM035164.1, read as the reverse complement.
TGATTGACAAAGATGGGAATTCAGTGGATCCGTCAAAAGTGGAAGCTGTGATAATTGGGGGCAACCAAGAACACCATCAGAAGTGAGGAGTTTCTTGGGACTGGCTGGTTATTATAGAAGATTTATTAAAGATTTTTCTAAGATAGCCACTCCGCTAACAAATTTGACAAGGAAAGCTGTAAAATTCGTTTGGACAGAGAAATGTGAAGAGAGTTTCCAAGATTTGAAGAAGAAGTTAAGTGTGGCACCTCTGTTGACATTACCAGATAATACAAGAAATTTTGTGGTGTATAGTGATGCCTCACACAAAGGGTTGGGTTGTGTTCTTATGCAGAACAACAAAGTTATTGTGTATGCATCAAGAGAACAGAAGGATTATTAGAAAGGGTATCCGACTCATGATTTGGAATTGGCTGCAGTTGTATTTGCTCTGAAGATATGGAGACACTATCTTTATGGAGAGAAATGTGAAATCTACACAGACCACAAAAGTCTGAAGTATATTTTAACTCATAAGGATCTGAACATGCGTCAGAGAAGGTGGATGGAATTGATAAAAGATTATGATTGTGAGATCTTTTATCACCCGGGTAAAGCAAATGTGGTTGCGGATGCGTTAAGCAGGAAAGGTCGGGAAAAGTTGATGTTGTTAACCAATCAAGAAGAGCTCATTTCAGCAATGACAAAACTAGAGTTGTAAATCGAATTTCCAAAAGAATCTGATGAACAACTATTCCGGATAGAAGCTGGTCCAACTTTAGTGGACAAAGTGAAGGATGTTCAACTACAAGATGAAGAGTGTGGGAAAATCAAGGAGAATCTGATGGAGGATAGTGATGTAAAATACAAGATCGATACCGAAGGACTACTACAATTTGAGGGAAGAATTTGGGTTCCAGCAGTGCCAGAACTTAAGGACGAAATCCTGACCGAAGCACATAATACAAAATATTCAATTCATCCAGGAAGTAAGAAAATGTATCAAGATTTGCACTGACATTTTTGGTGGCCGAATATGAAAAGGGATGTTGCAGAATGCGTAGCGAAATGCTTGACATGTCAAAGAGTAAAAGTCGAACATCAAAGACCCAGCGGATTACTCCAACCGTTGGAAATATTGGAATAGAAGTGGGAACACATCATGATGGATTTTGTGGTGGATCTTCCAACTACTCAGAGATGATGTGATGCGATTTGGGTGATAGTGGAAAGACTGACGAAATCAGCGCACTTTTTACCAATAAAGATTAAATTCAATCTTGATCAGTTGGCAAGATTATACATTAAAGAGATCGTTTCAAGGCATGGAGTGCCAGTATCAATTATGTCCGATAGAGATCCGCAATTCACGTCAAATTTCTGGAAGAGACTACAAGAATGCATTGGGACACAGTTGCGAATGAGTACGGCTTATCATCCACAAACAGATGGCCAAAGCGAACGAACAATTCAGACATTAGAAGATATGCTTAGAGCATGTGTCATGGACTTTAAAGGAAGTTGGGAAGAACATTTACCGTTGGTGGAATATGCTTACAACAACAGTTACCACGCGAGCATCGACATGCCACCTTACGAGGCATTGTACGGCAAAAAGTGCAGAACTCCACTGTGTTGGGATGAAGTCAGTGACCGCCAACTGTTAGGACCAGAAATGGTACAACAAACTGCTGACATTATCAAACTCATCAGGACAAAGATTGGTAGCAGCCCAAGACAGACAGAAAAAGTATGCTGATCAACACAGACAAGATCGTGCGTTCGACGTAGGAACTTTTGTATTCCTAAAAGATTCTCCCTGGAAGGGGAAAATTCATTTCGATAAAAAGGGAAAGCTAAGCCCAAGGTTTATTGGACCCTTTGAAGTGTTATGAAGAGTGGGAGAAGTGGCTTATGAGGTAGCTCTACCTCCAGAGTTAGAAAACATTCACAATGTTTTTCACATTTCGGTGTTACGACCATATAAACCCGACTACAAACACGTGATCGAGTACGAACTGTTGCAGTTCGAGAAAGATTTGTCTTATGAAGAGATTTCTATCCAGATAGTCGACTGGAAAGATCAAGTGCTCAGAAATAAAGTGATACCTTCTGTGAAGGTGATATGGAGAAACCACAATGCTGAAGAAGTTATGTGGGAACTCGAAGAGAAAATGTTGAAAGAGTACCCTGAGTTATTTGTTTAATCTGTGTCTTCGATTCTGGGGACAGAATCTTTGTAAGTAGGGAAAAATGTAACGAATGATTTGTTTTGAGTTGTGATTCTGAGGACAGAATCCTTGTAAGGAGGGAAAGCTATAATATTCCAGAATTTTAAATTTATAATATTAAATATCTATTGATTTATATAAATATTTAATGGATATGTTTATTGTTGAATAAATAATTGTTCAAATTGAGTTGATGTGGTTTAGTTAATTATTTGTTGATTAAATAATTAAACTTTAAATATTAAATATTTATTGATTTATATAAATATTTAATGGATATATTTATTCTTGAATAAATAATTGTTCAATTTGAGTTGATGTGATTTAGTTAATTATTTGTTGAATAAATAATTAAGGAGCTAAGAAAATTAATTGTTATGAGGTTATATACTAATTTAATTTAACAATTAAGTTAGAGAGCTAATAAAGATTAAATGAATTATAATATTCTAATTGGAATTTGTGATTTAAAATAAAGTGTTAGTTGGTTGAATAAAATTATAATTATAAAGGAAATTATAATTATGAGATAATGATTTATGTGTTAAAGTAATTTAATAGATTAGTATTTGAATTGATTAAATTGATTATTTAATTTATTAGATGTGTGACAAATAACCTTGCTATAAATGAGTTATTAAAATAAATTAAAGGAGATTAATTTAGTTTTGGCCAAACAAGTCTTAATGCATATTAAGTCTTTAATTTAATAGTATTTTATCAAACAAGGTATAAGGATTAATCCATTTGTTTTAGTTAAGTTTACCAAACAAGGTGTAAGGATTAAAGAGTTATTTTATTAGTTTAGCCAAACAAGCCTTATGACTTTTGATTTTCAAAACTTATATAACTGATATCATTATATCTATATTTATATTATATATTTAATATATATTATATCTTATACATTATAATTCTAGTACGTATGTTAGACTAGAGAAAGAAAATATCAAAAGAAGAAAAAGGGAGAGAAGAAGAAAACTCTAGAGAGAATTGAGAGAAATCCTAACAGGTTTTGATAAATGAATTGGGAAAAAAAGGTTCTTGATCAAAAGGGAAGGGTATCATCTTCTTAATCAAAGGTAGGAGCTTAATCTTTTCTTTAAAAGTTTAGTTTTCTTCTTCTTCCAAAAAGTCTCTGTAAAATAATTTTAAAAATATGAATTGTTGATATATATATATATATATATATATATATATATATATATATATAACATTGTATGTTAATTGTTTGTAAAAGGTTGTTCATGAGTTTATATATGATTATAGGAAATTAAGTCATGTATGTATGTAATTGTGAGGAAAACCATATTACAATGTTTAAATGAATATAAATGAATATAACTTAGTTTAAAGTAAAAAAAAAAAGGTTTTATTAGTTGTTAAATTCATGAATTGACTATTGAAATTAATAGAGTATGTAGAATCATAACTATGATATTTTGAATTTACTGTTTTGGTTGAAAAACAAAATCAAAGTGTTTATTTTCATTGAAAACATCAAAAATGAAGTTTTTTATCAAAACAATGAAATTGGTTGTTGTAATGTTGATGTTTATGTTATTATATGTGTTAAAACATGTTAAGAGTATCGAAATTATGTTTATATAAAGTCTATATGCGTATTACATGTTAATTAGTCTATTAGATTGGAGCTTGAAGGCCAATTTGGCTTTTGTTCATACTGTTGCCGAGCTTGGTCGCCAGATTCTAGAGTTTGGCACATGCAATGCTGCCTTGTAAGATATCTAATCTCAATGTACGCATACCGCAGCAGCCAATCTTTTGATCTCAGAATTCAAACTTCATGCAATACCTAACTCAATATCAGAGGCCAACCACAATGTAAATCGCCAAGGCCAAGAATCTGAGTTAAGCGTAATGGTCTGACAGTTTTAGGTTGTTACACAAATTTTGAAAATAAATGTTATGTGTTAAATGATGATTTCAGTAATATTAAATGTGACATCCCAGATTTTTAGAAATTATAAATGAGAATTTTATAAATAAAAGTATTATTTACGAGATATGTTGGGTGTGAGTATGTGTATGTCATATATTGTAGAATATTTGAATTGATGTGAAGAGAATGTTATATATTAATTTTAATGTATATAAATATTTAATTGAATTATTTATTGAGTTAAATAAATAAATTTTGTTTTGATTATAGAGTAATGTAATTAAGTGTAGCAGATTAATTAAATGAATATTTAGTATTTAATTTAATTAATATAATAATTTTATGTTATAGTTGTAATTTAATTGAGATAATTAAATTAGATGAGTTATGTGATGATCATTACACAAAATTATAATTAACAAGTAAATATAATTATGTGACAATTTGATGAGATTGATTGATGTTAAGCTATTGATTAATTAAAATAATGAGTATTTGCCAAACATAGTCTTAGGCTTTTCAAGTTCAAATTGGTGTAACCTATGTATTAACTAGTAATTAGTATATCTAATAATTACTAGGAGTTATATATATTATATATTACTAGTATTGTATATTATATGTATATACTACAAGTTAGTATGTTAGTTTTAGAGAACAAACCAAAGAAAAAAGAAGAGAGTTAAAGAGAGTTGTAGGAGAAGAAGAAGAGGAAGAAAAAAAAGAAGGGAAAGCTTTGAGATGACAAAACAAGCCCCATCATCATCATCTTTCTCTTAATTTCATACTAATAAAGTTATAATCTAAATTTTTTGCTTTAATTATATTTTTATGTTCTTCATAATGTAGATAATTGTAATGTAGAAGTTGTATTGAGAAATTGAGAAAGATAGAGAGAAATATAGGAATTGAGATGAGCTAGAAGAAGAAGAAGAAGAAAAAGCTAGAAGAAGGTAACTTCTAAACTCTTATTTAATCCTTGATTTTATGGGTAGATTTATTTTCTAGGGTAGTAGATCATGCTTAATCTGTTTGTATTCGTTTAATCTTGGATTATCAAGAATCAAACAAGAGGATTCAAGAAAGAAAATGAAATGGAAAAAAATTTTAAGAACAAAATTCGTAGGTTTTTAGTAATTGTGGACATATCTTGTGAAATTCATACATCTTTGGGTATAATGAGTTAGAAAGTGAGCCTTATATCAAATCGAAGATATGGAAGTAAGCTATATTGTGAAAGTGGAATCACATTAAAATTCTTTGTAGATTTCTTGCAATGTCTGTTTTAGTTAGGCTAGTCCGAAGGGAAAATAATCTGTCCAGAAAATCAAAACTGTTACGGTTTCTGACTTTGAAAAATTCATATAAATTCGTGTGTTTTGAATCTGAAGAAACTTAAAACTGAAAAGTTGTAGATATGGAAGTTTACTAGCTAGACATACGAGATTGAGCCATTTTATGGACCGGACCATGTCCGAAATAAATTGTTTAGTAAGGATGTCCAGAAAATGAAATTTTCTATACTAGTTGATGAATTACAGAATATGGTTTAGATGGATAAGGTTCTGACTTTAAGGCCTAGATGAGGTTGTAGTACACTGAGTAAGGGTTATTTCAATATAAGAAGGAACAAAAACGGACATGTAACGAACGAGTTACGTTAAAAACGAAAACAACGTTTTGTTAAAGAAATTGTGAAGATGAGTTTTATAATTCTGTTTGAATTAAGATTTTGGGTGATGATATATTTTTATGATTAAAAATATGTCTTGACATATGTAATGAGTATAGATATGTGTTATCATATTCTATGCATAATTAACCATTTAAGATCAAGAGTTGAGAAAAGTTAATGTGTGCACATAACGTGCTCGATAAAATGCCTAGGAGTAATAGTGTTTCTAAACTTTGGTATACAAAGTGTCTAACTAATGGCTAATATTGGATATCTTAGTACGAAAAGATTATAATACAAGAATAATAATGGAAAGAAATCGAAAAGGGTAATTTTTAATTTATGAAGGAAAATTAAACATGTAAACAATGTGTTGAATATGCATTTTTGAAACCAAAGTTGTATAATAAAATGGTGTGATATACGCACATTAAACTACAAGTGTGATAATCTAGCATGTGTGGTGATGAAAATAAAAAATAAAACCGAGTTGCATATAAAATAGTTAGATGTCTATAAAGACATTATAAACGATAATAAGATAAAGTAAGGTCTTAGAATAAATTTGACCATGAGATTGAGTATTGATTTTATTTATTATCAATCTCACATACAGTGTAGGTTGTGCAAGGACGCGAAGTATTAGCGTGTTGGTAAAACGCCGATAAAGGCAAGTCTTTCAGTTCCTTTTTTTTCTATGTGAACTTGATGATGAATTGCTTTAAAATTTTAGTGTATGATGTATTGTATATATCAAAAGTATGAAATGTGAAAGTCAATCTATGACTGTGATGATTGAGCTATGAATGATGATTGAGTAAGGAACTCAATCTTTATAGTTGTTTGTGAACTACAACATGTATGCTATGTTTGTTTTATGATTATTCTTATATGTTGAGCATGTTATTATGTGCTACGTGATGCATGAAAACTGTTAGATTTTACTGGGCTATCGAGCTCAACCTTGCAAATAACCATTTTTGCAGGTCAAGGATTGAAGGTAACACTATGTGCTACTTGAATGACGTGGATCAGAAATAATACACAGAGATTAATATTTTAACTAAAGTTGTTATTTTTTTTATATCATGATTAAGATTCATGAGATGTACTAAATGTTTTATGATGTATAGTTTTATGTTGAGTTGTAAAGCTAAAGTTAGAGTTATCTGATATTTAAAGGTTATCGGATTGAAATGTAAAATTTTATATAATAACGGTGATAAAGCGAATCATAAAATAAGATTGATTCAAAGATATGTAGATGATAAAGGTTTTGATTCAGGGAATTAAAGTAAGAAGACATAAAAGTTTAAATTATTCCGTATTTTATAATGTTTAGCATCGAATAATGACGTAAAATCAGAAGGTAGATCTGTTATTAACGACCAAAGTTGAGAATTAAATTGTATGAATTTTGGGGTCGTTACAGTTGGTATCAAAGCTGATAGGTTATAAACCTTAGGTAGGATTACCGTAGGCTATAACCTTAAAGAAGAGAGGTGAAGATAATGAACGAATAAGCTCAAATAGAGTTTGAACAATAAGGGATTAAACTTGCGTGAAAGGATTCAAAGAAGAATCTCGTAGAGTTATAAGGATTATGAAGGTGGGGTTACCCAAGTCCAACAATAAGAATGTAAGGTGTTAATAAATAGACAATGTCTATACAAAGAGATTGATAAACAAGTTGAGAATAGAGAGTTATATCTAAGTGTGGTGCAATTGTACTCCTTAGTAGTTGATGTATGGTATCTGGACTAAACGATTCCTTCACAGAGCGGAGGTATATATGAACTAGTAACTCAAAACCTAGTTTGTTGGTTGTTTGTGGGAAACCACTCAGCGTACCATATTAAAACTGTTAGAGACTCGATGTGTACCAAATGTAGAAGTGGATACGTATGATGAAAGTGTAGAACGTGAATGAAATTTTGAGCGATGTAAATGAAGTTAAAAATTCTTAAAGGAAGAATTTTTTTATATAAACAAGAAGATTCAAAGAAGAATCTTGAAGAGATATAAAGATAAGAAATGGGAATTTCCTAACTCAGAAAGCCAAGATAACGAATAATGTCCTAAATGATGAAAAAGAGAAAGAATGAGGATCGTAAAACAAAACAATCATGAGTTAACAAAAGAATTTTAAGAGAAATGATTATAGAATAAGATCACGACGTGATCTGTTTAAGTTATAAAAGAAAGATGGTATGTAATGTTTGAATGATTATAGCTTAATGTTATGAAGATGGTGTACTATGAAATAGTACGAGATAACTCATGAGGAGTTATAGATGATGTGATATGAGGAATTCGTATCGAGCAAAGAGCAAGTTATAAGCAAGATAGAGTTAGGTGGGATTTCAATTGAGGACTCATGTGATGGATGGGTTGTACAAATCTTTGTATGGGTGAGGGTTTTGTGCTTGCACTCAGTTTATCACATTGATAATCATTAGAATGTTTGTGTCGCGCTATTTGTTATATGCCTGTTGAGAAGGTGATTCTTTTCTCATGTGTATAACAGATAGGTAGAGTATAGTTAGAGAATATTATAAGGTTAAGTGCGAGTTCTTAAAACTCATACTTATGGTAGGTTCGTGACTCATAATTATATGGTATATTTTTGAACCCCTCAGCGAATGGACGCCTATGGTCTGACTAGGATAAGTTCTTAAACTCATATGATTGTGGCAAGTTTCTGAACTCATAACGTGTGGTAAGTTTGATGAAATGGGTATAGATAAATGAAAATGGAGTATTGAGGATGATAGGAATAGATAGACCTATTAAGCAATGGATCATTATAGAATGTGGAGTTGATGGTGGAAGCATAGGTATTCTAAATCTACTAGCTATGCTAGACTTTCGAAATTTATTGACTTCGTGCTGATGTTTACACTCCTATTTTCTTGAAAAACATTAGATCAAATGATGGAACCAATGAGTTTTAACAACAATCTTCATTATTCGTATGTCTATGCTAATTGCTTTCCGCTAGACAAAAAATGATTTGCAATATATCAAAATGTATTTTATATCATTAATGCATCATGTAACCTGGTGCAAAGAAAATAAAAACGATGGAGTCATCAATGCAGTATTACCTAGTGTTGGATACGATCTAAGGATCGTCAGCCGACTATTGTATGATGTAGTATGATAAAATCACCAAATGACGGTATCCTCAACGGACTGTAAATACAGTGCGGTATCATGACGTCATAAAAAGATTTTTGAGATTTCTTTTAGATATGAGAATACATATATGTGTATGTATATGTATATTTTGGTTGATGTCCGAATTGTTGTAGAGGTCTGCTATTTGATTCAGCTAGACAAATATTAAAAGATGTTCATGAAATTCAAGAGTTTCTTGAGAAGTTATGCCAGACCAAATTGTTTTGGTGCGGATTCAGATGTTGAAAAGCTGAGATGAACAACCCTATTATTCGGGGTTGCGCTTAGTTTTATACTTTGTGTTGAAATGTTTGTATACAATACATGTACAATAGGTTGATCACCTAGAGTACTTGCGCAGGGTGTTTTCAGTCTTTGTGATTGATAAACATTCTGCCAAAGAGGGCTTAAAGTGTAAAGAACCGGGGGTGAAGCACTATTAAACCTAGAGAATAGAGTTCATGGTCTTGTGCCCCTCAGCATGATTTGGAATCTTTTAAATTGCTGAGTTATTCATACTACTTCCCAATTATTGAACAATTGTGGAGGATTCTTGTTATTCTGCAAGATGGAAGTGAAAAAGGAAAGTATTCCTTAGAAAGAAGTAAGTCGTAGAATACGACACTGAATGATGAATGTGTTGTATAAGTGAGAAAAGAAATTTTGAAGTGAGAAGGATGTGAGTTATCAAAGAATAATGTGAAACTTTTAATAGAAAAGTTTAATAATTGTAGAATGATGTTTGTGGAAAGAAAGTGGTTATAGAAACCAATGAATGAATGAAGTAGTGACGTAAAAAAAATCTACTTTGATAGATTGAATGAATAAAGATTAATAAATAAATAAAAAATTTCGAGGACGAAATTCTTAGAAGAAGGGGTGAATGTAATGTCCCGAGAGTTTGATCATATAATATATGATAATGATCCTTAGATAAAGATAATGAACGGGTCAAAGAATATGTAATACTCAAATATAATTGAGTCTAAGTAAATGTTATGAAATAAAACTTATAAGAATTTATTATCAAGAATGGTGAGAGTAGAAAATATAAAACCTATATGAAGGTAATATGTTGAAGTTATTCAATGAATAGATTTGAGGAATACATGAGTAAGGTAGGGTTTCGGTGATTCCGAGGACGGAATCCTTATAAGGAGGTAAGGATGTGACATCCCAGATTTTTAGAAATTAAAAATGAAAATTTTATAAATAAAAGTATTATTTATGAGATATGTTGGGTGTGAGTATGTGTATGTCATATATTGTAGAATATGTGAATTGATGTGAAGAGAATGTTATATATTAATTTTAATATATATAAATATTTAATTGAATTATTTATTGAGTTAAATAAATAAATTTTGTTTTGATTATAGAGTCTTGTAATTAATTGTAGCAGCATTAATTAAATGAATATTTAGTATTTATTTAAATTAATATAATAATTTTATGTTATAGTTCTAATTTAATTGAGATAATTAAATTAGATGAGTTATGTGATGATTGTTACACAAATTTATAATTTACAAGTAAATATAATTATGTGACAATTTGATGAGATTGATTGATGTTAAGCTATTGATTAATTAAAATAATGAGTATTTGCCAAACATGGTCTTAGGCTTTTCAAGTTCAAATTTGTGTAACCTATGTATTAACTAGTAATTAGTATATCTAATAATTAATAGGAGTTACATATATTATATATTACTAGTATTGTATATTATATGTATATACTACAAGTTAGAATGTTAGTTTTAGAAAATAAACCAAAGAAAGAAGAAGAGAGTTAGAGAGAGTTATAGGAGAAGAAGAAGAGGAAGAAAAAGAAGAAGAAGAGAAAGCTTTGAGATGACAAAACAAGTCCCATCATCATCATCTCCATCTCTCTCTTAATTTCATACTAATAAAGTTATAATCTAAATTTCTTGTTTTAATTATATTTTTATGTTCTTCATAATGTAGATAATTTTTATGTAGAAGTTGTATTGAAAAATTGAGAGAGATAGAGAGAAATAGAGGAATTGAGATGAGCTAGAAGAAGAAGAAAAAAAAGCTAGAAGAAGGTAACTTCTAAACTCTTATTTAATCCTTGATTTTTTGGGTAGATTTATGTTCTAGGGTAGTAGATCATGCTTAATCTGTTTGTATTTGTTTAATCTTGGATTATCAAGAATCAAACAAGAGGATTCAAGAAAGAAAATGAAATGGAAAGAAAATTTGAAGAAAAAAATTCGTAGGTTTTTAGTAATTGTGGACATATCTTGTGAAATTCATACCTCTTTCGGTATAATGAGTTAGAAAGTGAGCCTTATATCAAATCGAAGATATTGAAGTAAGCTATATTTTGAAAGTTGAATCACATTAAAACTCTTTGTAGATTTCTTGCAATGTCTGTTTTAGTAAGGCTGGTGCGAAGGGAAAATAATCTGTCTAGAAAATCAAAACAGTTACGGTTTCTGACTTTTGAAAAATTCATATAAATTCGTGTGTTTTGAATCTGAAGAAACTTAAAACTGGAAAGTTGTAGATATGGAAGTTTAATAGATAGACTCGCGGGATTGAGCCATGTTATGGACCGAATCATGTCCGAAATAAATTGTTTAGTAAGGATGTCCAGAAAATGAAAATTTCTAGACTAGTTGATGAATTACAGAATCTGGTTTAGATGGATAAGGGTCTGACTTTAAGGCCTAGATGAGGTTGTAGTACACTGAGTAAGGGTTAATTATATATAAGAAGGAACAATAACACACATGTAACGAACGAGTTACGTTAACAACGAAAACAACGTTTTGTTAAAGAAATTGTGAAGATGAGTTTTATAATTATGTTTGAATTAAGATTTTGGGTGATGATATATTTTGATGATTAAAAATATGTTTTGACATATGTAATGAGTATAGATATGTGTTATCATATTCTATGCATAATCAACCATTTAAGATCAAGAGTTGAGATAAGTTAATGTGTGCACATAACGTGCTCGATAAAATGCCTAAGTGTAATAGTGTTTCTAAACGTTGGTATACAAAGTGTCTAACTAATGGCTAATATTGGATATCTAACTATGAAAAGTTTATAATACAAGAATAATAATGGAAAGAAATCGAAAAGGGTAATTTTTGATTTATGAAGGAAAATTAAACATGTAAACAATGTGTTGACTATGCATTTTTAAAACCAAAGTGGTATAATAAAATGGTGTGATATACGCACATTAAACTACAAGTGTGATAGTCTAGCATGTGTGGTGATGAAAATGAAAAATAAAACCGAGTTGCATATAAAATAGTTAGATGTCTATAAAGACATTATAAAGGATAATAAGATAAAGTAAGGTCTTAGAATAAATTTGACCATGAGATTGAGTATTGATTTTATTTATTATCAATCTCACATACAGTGTAGGTTGTGCAAGGACGCGAAGTATTAGCGTGTTGGTGAAACGCCGGTTAAGGCAAGTCTTTCAGTTCCTTTTATTGCTATGTGAACTTGATGATGAACTACTTTAAAATTTTAGTGTATGATGTATTGTATATATCAAAAGTATGAAATGTGAAAGTCAATCTATGACTATGATGATTGAGCTATGAATGATGATTGAGTAAGGAACTCAATCTTTATAGTTGTTATGTGAACTACAACATGTATGCTATGTTTGTTATATGATTATTCTTATATGTTGAGCGTGTTATTATATGCTACGTGATGCATGAAAACTGTTAGATTTTGCTGGGTTGTCAAGCTCAACCTTGCAAATAACCATTTTTACAGGTCAAGGATTGAAGGTAACACTATGTGCTACTTGAATGACGTGGATCAGAAATAATACACGAAGATTAATATTTTAACTAAAGTTGTTATTTTTTTTATATCATGATTAAGATTCATGAGATGTACTAAATGTTTTACAATGTATAGTTTTATGTTGAGTTATAAAGCAAAAGTTAGAGTTATCTGATATATAAAGGTTATCGGATTGAAATGTAAATTTTTATATAATAACAGTGATAAAGCGAATCATAAAATAAGATTGATTCAAAGACATGTAGATGATAAAGGTTTTGATTAAGGGAATTAAAGTAAGAAGACATAAAAGTTTAAATTATTCCGTATTTTATAATGTTTGGCATCAAATAATGATGTAAAATTAGAAGGTAGATGTGTTATTAACGACCAAAGTTGAGAATTAAATTGTATGAATTTTGGGGTCGTTACAGTTGGTATCAAAGCTGATAGGTTATAAACCTTAGGTGGGATTACCGTAGGCTATAACCTTAAAGAAGAGAGGTGAAGATAATGAACGAATAAGCTCAAATAGAGTTTAAACAATAAGGGATTAAAACTTGCGTGAAAGGATTCAAAGAAGAATCTCGCAGAGTTATAAGGATTATGAATGTGGGGTTACCCAAGTCCAACAATAAGAATGTAAGGTGTTAATAAATAGACAATGTCTATAAAAAGAGATTGATAAACAAGTTGAGAATATAGAGTTATATCTAAGTGTGGTGCAATTGTACTCTTTAGTAGTTGATGTATGGTATCTGGGCTAAACGATTCCTTTATAGAGCAGAGTTATATACGAACTAGTAACTCGGAACCTAGTTTGTTGGTTGTTTGTGGGAAACCACTCAGCGTACCATATTAAAACTGTTAGAGACTCGATGTGTACCAAATGTAGAAGTGGATATGTATGATGAAAGTGTAGAACTTGAATGAAATCCTGAGTCAGTCTATGAAATGTGATTTCAAGCCATACATACTAATAACTCTTAACCCGTATTAAATATGGTTAATCAAGTTGTATTATCGAATATTATATTCTATTAGACGAATGCATAATAATTATATATTTCTAATAAAGATATTAAAATAATTGCTAATATTGAGTTATTTTAATAAAAGGAGGAAAAGTTATTTTTGAATAATAATATTACCTTATATATTTTGTATAGGGTATGATTAATAATATAGTAAATGTTTTAAAACGTAATTGCTATATGAAAATAAATTGATGGGAACAATTTATTATAATAGAAAATAAACTTATTAACTATTTTCTATATATAATATATGTACATGTGTCGTACATATAGTTAATTGATATTATATTGAAAGAATAATAAGTGTTGAGAATGAGAGAAGCTTAAGATCGAGCTTGTAAATATGCCTTGTGTGGCACAGTGATGAGATATATTGTCTTATAATATTAAGTATTGTTATGGACAATATACTAGTATCTAGTAATTAATTGATGGTATATTGATTGAATATTATTACGAGTGATAACATGATAATAAGTATATTGGTTATAAATATTATAAGATTTATATTTATTGTGATAATTAACCATATAAACGCTAATCAAGTGTTATTGAGATTAATAATTGATTTACGAGGAATGGATTAATTAATACTATTAATTAATTGATAAGATAAGTAACTTATTAATTTTCATGTGCAAGTATGCGATATTAAAAGTATAACGTATGGTAGTTAACTATATATTATACGAAGTGTAAAGTGTGGTGTGACTATATTATATAGAAATCATATATTAAGATTTATTAAACTATATCACATGAAACGTTGTGATTGGACATATTAAAACTATATGATATGAATACATCATGAAATGTAATATGATAATACCCGATAGAATTACATCCAGTAGGATGAAATATATATGGATGATATATGATACATTATAATTAGAAATTTCATTTGTGATTTAGTTATAACCTAAGTTATATGGGAGGAATGGTATACATATATTATATAACGTAGTGTATTTATTATATAACATAAGACTAGGAATGTGTATAAGTGTTGCAAGAATGATGAGATAATTGGCTTGTCCTAGATTTAGTGTCCCATTTTCTCCTCATTTCTCATTCACGTGCATAGCAAAAAGGCTAAGGCCTATCTTCCTTTTTCTTATAAGCTCTTTCTAGCTAATTATTATTGGGGGGGGGGGGGGGGTGGTGGTGATGATGATTTTCAACTAACATCTAAACACTCTTTGATAACCTTCATGCAATCCATGGGTTTGATTTAGTGGGGAATTGCATTGTTTGTGTATTAGTTGTTCTATAAGTATGGACTCTCCTTCTCAAAATTGCCATTGCTAAGATTTACGAAGTGTAAGATTGAGAGCTTACAAGCATTCTAAGAGCTTGAGAGTTCATTGGAGCAAGTTCCATTCACAATTGCAGAGGTATAAGTTCTCTTCCTTGCTTAAATTTCATTCTCGGTAGAAAAATGGAGTTTTAGTTCTTGAAATCCAAATCCTTGATATTGTAGAATTGAATGTTAAAAAGGTTGGATAATGTTCATATGATTGTTATATGACCATATGAAAATGTTTAGACTTTTATAAGAGTGTTTTCTTGAGTGAATTATATGGTTGGGCTAGCAATATGCTTGAAGCATCGCTCTGATCTGAACCGGACGACACGGCGCATACTGCTATGGGATTAACGATGAGGCGTTGCAGCAATTTATCTGAAGCCTCTTTAGTTTTTAATTTTTGTTAGGTGTTGTTATATGCTAGCATGTGGTATATCATTAGAACAAGCATGTACACATAAATAACATGTATCATGACATGGCATACACATTATAGTATACATTATTGATGAAGAACTTATAGTTTTAAAATGAAACTTAAAGTTCTTAATATGAACTTTGATACATGTGTAACATGTGTTCTGACCTTGTAAGCACATTTGTATGACTTAGACGTGCATAAGAGTTGGTATTAACTTATAGTAGGTGTTCATGAACTTTCATGGCCATGTTAGTCCATACTATGGAAGGAAAACGTATGATCTTAAAATAAAACATATGGTCTTGGATTTGAACCTTGACGCCTAATAGCATGTATATATTCTGATTTGGTGAACGTAGTCATGTGGCTTATAATGACATAAAAGGCATGCTTAAAGTGTTGAGCACACACTAGCATATATGATTAAAGACTAAAATGGTTTCAAAAGCAAACTTGAATCTATTTTCAAATCTAGTTGCATCACATGAATATATAGATGCTAAATGAGATAAGATGTCATGTTATGTCTATAATATCTCTACGTGTGATTTATATGTATGAAACATGATGATTTCAAAGTAAGCATTAATTGAAGCATGATTACACGCTTTAAACAATAATAGCTATGAGCAAGCAATATGAATGCTACAAGTATACGCATTAACAGGATTTGAAAGCTCTATGTGGGTATATAATCCAAGTAATGAGTCAATGTAATCGCTTGATAATGTTTTGCTTGAATGCCATGAAAAATGTAAGTTTGAACTTATACAAATGAACACAAGAACGGTTTTGGTGATTATCTGAGCAACTTTAAACATGTATGTATGATAGAGTACTAGTACATAGATGTGTAAGGTGTGGGGCAGAAACAAAAAGGCAATAGCTTAGTCTGATCCGCCAGGGGACGGTGCGGATGTCTTGAATCCCTAGGCTTTCAGAGAGTAGCGCAATTTACTGCAAGCAAAGAGTCATATCACGTATGGGTTTTGTTTTTGGACTGATGTTTGAAGCATGCCTACATGATTACCTTAACTTATCTTACATGATCAATATGATAGGTAATGTGTTAAGAAACATGCTATGTGATAGAGACAAGGGTTGATCATAATTTCCAAACACTAAAGAATGTTTTATCAAGGCGTTGTTGTACTTGTGATATATTACAAACTGATTTGTATTATAAAAGATATGATGAGGGATGTGTATGACGTCATAACTGAGTTAGACATTCATGTGTACGTTTGAACTTACCTATATGAGTTTTAAATGTGTCAAACACTTATCGAGTCAAGTGCATGAAAGTTATATAGGAATGTTGATGTCACGTGTGAGTGGTTAAGGTATACCTATACGAACCTAGCTACTCGGAGAATGTGATAAGAAAGTGAAGTGTAGGTTTTACGAACCTAGTTAGGAAATAATGTAACATTATTATTACATTGAGAAGGCATGAAATATGTTACTGATGGATATGAATCCATGATTATATAACTGTGTAGGAATACACGAAGTACAGTTAAGCGTTAAGCAGTTAAGTCGTAGTTCATAAACCACGAATTAGGCAAGTCTTTCAGTTCCTATTTGTTATATGAATTCGATAACTGTTAATTGAGCTATATTATGCAATGAGAATGTTGATGTATATATATGAAATGCATATGAGATATATATATATGAAATATGGAAGTTGATTTGATGATATTCTTGTGAAGTAAATCTCTATGCTTGTTTTGTGTGAAGTAACATGCGTAGTAAATATCAATTGATTATGAACGCATCAATTGAATGCGTTATTCTATGCTATGTGTTGCAGGAAAACTGTTAGAATTGTTGGGCTGTCGAGCTCACCCTTGCAAATAACCACTTTTACAGGTTAAGGACACACGGTAAAGGTTACGTGCTACTTGGCTGATAAAGTTTAATTACATCAAAGGAGATTGATTTGTTTAATTAAATATATGCTCCTAAACCATGTTTAGGTTCTAGTAGATATACTTAATAGTAGTTACGATGTGTAATACATGTTATCTGTAATGTTGTACTATGTGATACATTGAGAAATTCGAATCGAGATGTAAAGGTTTATACGGAAATAGAATAAAGTGAATCATAGAATAATTTGATTCAGGAAATTGTAAGTGATTCAAGTTAAGATATCAATAAAAGATTTATTTTCAAAGAAGATTGAAAAAGTTTAAATTATTTCGCATATTTATATAATATCGAAGGTGATGTAAAACAGGAATAGTAAATGACCAAGTTGTGAAACTTATAAAAGTTTTGGGTCATTGTGCAGATCCTGGTAATGGAAAGAATTTATATTCTAAAATATATAATAAGTAAAGTTATATTCATTAAGTTATGAATAAGAGCTATAAATAGTTTGACGATAGTAGTATCGTGGCGGAACGGATCCGAGGTTAGAAGGGACCTGAATTTGGGGGCGTCACAACATTCTTCCCTCCTTAATAGGATTCTGTCCTCAGAATCGCTATACAAGATTAAGTAAATATCTTAGGATAATCTCTCATCATAACATCTTCAAGTTCCAATGTAGCTTCTTCAGCATCGTGGTTTCTCCATATTACCTTAATAGAGGGTATTATTTTATTCCTTAGTACTTGTTCTTTCTTGTCAATAATCTGAACAAGGACTTCTTCATAAGACAAATCTTTGTCAAACTGTAATGGTTCATATTCTATAACATGTTTATAATCGGACTTATATGGCCTTAATTGTAAGACCCCAACTTTCATGAATAAAGATTAATTTTTCCCGAAATATATTTTTGAATATTATGGTGTGGATTTGATATAATATTATAGTTGTGGGTAATATTTACAAATTTTGCAAAGTAAACAAGTTGATATAAAATATTCGATTGGTCGAGGAATATTCGTTTTAACAGGGAATATTCATATGACGACACAATCATTGG
Source organism: Panax quinquefolius (assembly GCA_020205615.1). Classification (NCBI taxonomy): domain Eukaryota; kingdom Viridiplantae; phylum Streptophyta; class Magnoliopsida; order Apiales; family Araliaceae; genus Panax; species Panax quinquefolius. The sequence goes on along the minus strand of CM035164.1, from coordinate 56,768,491 downwards.
TGGACCCCACAACGAAATTATTGTCAGAGTTAGAAAACGATAGAAATAACTTTTTATAAAAGTAATGGCGAAAGTTTTACCGTTAACTGTTGAAATACCCGGTGATAAAAGTACAATAATATGTGTGGTTGCATAGTAGCACACAGTATTGATTATTGATGCTTACGTAAGAAGTCACTCAATTATACTCAATTATTGCTGCAGTAATTGCTGCATATTATCTCACATTATTTGATTCAATTATTGATAATATTTTATATTATTAAATCAATAATTGAGATGACAAAGTTATTCATATTATTATTTTTATTATTGACGATGTCTAAAACGTTCTGTCGAGGAAAGGGGTTTGTTCACCTAATTGCGGCCAATAGGGAGAAATCCTTATCGAAAAGCTTCCTCTTTCCTGGGAACGATCTGGTTGTTAAATATTACGAATTATAATAATGATGATAAATGTTGTTAAAAATATTGAGGGGATTTTTATGAAGTATTTGCGCTAATTTTGGCTTATTATTTGGACCCCCACTTACCTATATTTAAAAACTGTCAGTAGAAGTTATCTCAATTTTGTTTATATATAAATATATATAACATATGAGTGTGTGTGTGAATGAGTGGTGGTGGTGGGTGAAATTTGGCAGGTTATGTAATGTTTTTTCAAAGCTTTCACCTTATTGGCTAAACAATTCCATAATGCTATCACTATTGATAACATATGAATGAGGTTATTTCATCATTGGATAATGTCCCTAAGATGTCATGTGATAGTTTTTTCTAATTGGCCAACACCAAATATTGATAAACCCGCGAACTTCATCTGAATATTTTCCTGTGCAGTCCGTGATTTTTCTTAAATAGTATCATTCCATTATTCTATAAATAGGATGCTCAGTTTAGAATTAAAAATCACACCGGAATCAGATAACTCTTCTTCTATAATATTATGTGTATTTCTTTAGAGTTTAAGGAAGCTTTGAGCGTAGAAAATAGTTCAAGTTTTCTTCAAGAATATCCCCGCCCTACCAGTTGGAATACTCTTCTTTTTAAGGTAGGGGATATTATTTTTGTTTAGTATTCGTAAGAAATAATATTTTCTTTCATACTCTGTAGTATGTAAGTAATATTATTTTGTTTCAGATTCAGAATTCTACACTCATTTTGTTAAGTTTTGACTTTTATACTCCATGAAATTAGTATAATATCATTGATATTTGCGTTTCATCCAATATTTTATCATGAAAATATTTTTCTGAGCATTTTTGATAAGTTTTAACTTTTTCATGTCGGAGTACTATTCCTGAATTACTATGCATGGGATACTATTCACTCGAGTACTATTCACCTAGGATACTATTTATGACAAAAATTGATTTCTTTTCGGTCCAAATCATTTTTGATACATTATTATTCTTGAATTTTACTCCACAAAGTAGTATCATGTTGACAATTCGGACATTATTAAATTCTGGATAAATTAAATTATAAATCTTTAAAAATTTATCCTTTGCTTTCTTTTAAATGAATTCTTATATCATTGTCATCATGCTCATGCTTATATTGTGATGAAAGTCATATTTGGCCTACGTGCATAGATGGACTGTTGATTGGTATGATTATGACCAGGGATTATTCAGTACAATCATGCCCGTAATATTATAAATGATGTGGTAAAAGTCCTCATTGGCCAGTAGTGCATTGATGGACAGTTGTTGGCATGATCATGACCATTGGTGAAAACACGAATATCCTTGGCCCAAAGTGCATGGATAATTCAGGGATGTGGATTATTTATTAAGCTGAGTCTCAACGATAAAATTGATGATAAACTTTTTAAATCATAGAAGATAGTAGATATCATGCTCTACTTGAGTCTTCTAATGGATTGCTTGTTCTGCTACAGTTAAACTTTATGTCTATTATATTTTATCAGTTTAGCACTGTTGAAGGCTAATGATAAATTATTCTGCATTATCTTGGTCATAATATTTCTTACTGGGCTAGTTGAGCTCACCCTTTTGCTTTCATTATTCTCTTCAGGAAATGAGAACGTAGTCGGGACTAGTCGGGAAACAGAGTGATGGTCCGAGATGGTGGCTATAGTAGTCCTCACTATTTTATGAAATAATGTGATAATAAATGTAATGAGGACTTCATTTGAGTTTGAAAATTATCTATGAGACAATATTCGTATAAAAACTCTCAACTACGTTTTTGTTGTATTGTATAAAAGAAGTTTGAATTTGATTTATGTATCTTGTATTTGGCGACCTAAGATGGGTGATGTATACTTATTTTGGGGGCATCACATTAATACTAAAACATAGAAAATATTGTGAATATGTTCTAATTCCAGAGGTAAAGCTACCTCATACGCCACTTCACCAACTCGTCGTAGCACTTCAAAAGGTCCTATAAACCTATGGCTCAATTTTCCCTTTTTACCAAACATAATTTTCCCTTTCCAGGGAGACACTTTCAAGAAAACAAAACTACCGACATCGAATTCCTGATTTTGTCGGTGTTAATCGGCATATTTCTTCTATCTGTCTTGTGTAGCTATCAATCTTGCCCGAATCACTTTGATGATCTCTATGGTCTGTTGTACCAATTTTGAACCTAGCAGATGACGTTCTCCAACTTCGTCCCAGCATACCGGAGTTCTGCATTTCCTATCGTACAACGCTTCTTAAGGCGACATGCCAATGATCTTTTTGATCAGTTGAAAGGGGCAAAATATTTTTCCAAAATAGATTTAAGGACGGGGTATCATCAGCTGAAGGTTAGAATTGAAGACATGCCAAAGGCAGCATTCAGGAATCGTTATGGTCATTACAAGTTTCTGGTGATGTCATTTGGGTTGATTAATGCACCTGCTGCATTTATGGATATGATGAACAGAGTGTTCAAACAATATTTGGACAAGTTCGTCGTGGTGTTTATCGATGATATTCTAGTCTATTCTAAGACGCCAGGAGATCATGCCGAACACCTGAGAATAGTGTTGGAGACACTAAGAAAGGAAAAGATATATGCGAAGTACACTAAGTGTGAATTCTGGTTAGAGAGGGTACAATTTTTAGGTCATGTCATTGACCATGAGGGGATTTCAGTAGATCCAGCGAAGGTGGAAGCCGTGATAAATTGGGAACAACCAAAAACGCCAACCAAGGTGCGGAGTTTCCTAGGATTAACGGGTTGCTATCGGAGATTTATTCAGGATTTTTAAAAGATAGCTACTCCGTAAACTAACTTGACGAGGAAGACGGTAAAGTATGTATGGACTGAGAAATGCGAAGACAGTTTTCAAGAAATGAAGAAAAGGTTGAGTGAAGCGCCTATTTTGTCATTACCTGATGACACAGGAAATTTCGTAGTTTATAGCGATGCTTCGCATAAAGGACTGGGTTGTGTGCTCATGCAGAATGGAAAGGTCATTGCATATGCATCTAGGCAGTTGAAGGATTATGGGAAAGTTTACCCTACTCATGATCTAGAACTGGCCACAGTGGTGTTTGCCTTAAAGATATGGCGACATTATCTTTATGGGGAAAAGTGTGAGATATACACGGACCATAAGAGTTTAAAATATATCTTCACACAGAAGGAGTTGAATATGAGACAGAGGAGATGGCTAGAGTTGATAAAGGATTACGACTGTGAAATATTGTATCACCCTGGAAAAGCCAATGTTGTGGCCGACGCCTTGAGTAGAAAGGTTCAGGAGAAGTTGTCTATGTTAACGGCTCAAACTGAGTTAATAACAAAGATGGCTAGGATGGAGTTGGAGGTGAAGTTTCCAAGTGAAGTGGATCATGGACTTTTTGCGATGGAAATACAATCTACCATCGTAGAGAGAGTCAAGGAGGTGCAGCCCAAAACTGATGAGTGTGACCAGATGAAGGATCGGTTAACCACTGAAAAAGATATTAAGTTTAGTCTTGATAATGAGGGATTATTAAGATTTGAAGGAAGAATTTGGGTTCCGAATGAGACGGAATTAAAGGAGCAAGTTTTACAAGAGGCTCACAGTTCAAGGTTCTCGATTCATCCTGGTAGCACCAAGATGTATCAAGACCTTCGACGGAGTTTTTGGTGGCCGAATATGAAGAGAGAAATAGCGAAGTATGTGAGTAGGTGTTTGACTTGTCAAAGAGTTAAAGATGAACATCAACGACCAAGTGGCTTATTACAGTCATTGGAGATTCCGAAGTGGAAGTGGGAGCATATCACGATGGACTTTGTGGTGGGACTTTCGACTACTCAAAAAGGGTATGATGCTATTTGGGTAATAGTGGACCGGTTGACAAAGTCGACTCACTTTTTGCCAATTCGGGTCAAGTATAACTTAGATCAATTAGCAAAAATTTATGTTAAGGAAATTATTTCCAGACATGGAGCACCAGTTTTGATTGTGTCAGATCGTGACCCACGATTCACATCAAACTTTTGGACAAGTCTTCAAGAGCATTTGGGGATGCAGTTGAAGTTGAGTACGGCATATCATCCACAAACCGATGGACAGAGCGAGAGGACAATTTAGACATTAGAAGATATGTTGAGATCTTGCGTGATGGATTTCAAGGGTAGTTGGGATGATCATCTACCATTAGTAGAATTTATGATAACAACAGCTTATCATGCAAGCATAGGTATCTTGTCAATTGAAGCTTTGTGTGGAAGAAAATGTAGAACACCATTGTATTGGGATGAAGTGGGAGAACGCCGAATGCTAGGACCAAAATTTGTGCAGCAAACAGCGGAAGTGGTGAAGTTGATACGTATGCGTCTCGTAGCAGCTCAAGACAGACAGAAGAAATACGCAGACATACATCGAGAGAATAACAAGATTGAGGTAGGCTCGTACGTATTTCTAAAGGTATCTCCCTGGAAAGGAAAGATACGCTTTGGAAAGAAAGGAAAACTAAGCCCAAGGTTTATAGGACCTTTAGAGGTATTAGAATGGGTAGGTGAGGTAGCTTATAGGGTAGCAGTACCTCCAGACCTAGAGAGAATACATAACATATCTCATGTTTCAGTGCTACGTCCTTACAAACCGGATTAAAAGCACATGATAGAATTTGAGCCTATTCAAATCGAGAAGGATTTAACATATGAAGAGATGCCGATTCAAATCATCGATAGAAAAGAGCAAGTTCTGCGAAACAAGGTAATATCATCGGTAAAGGTATTATGGAAGAACCACGGTGTCGAGGAAGCAACGTGGGAATTGGAAGAGAAGATAAAGAAGGATTACCCTCTTTAGTTTGAGTAATGTAGGGCAAGATTCTGGGGACAGAATCTTTATAAGGGGGAAGAATGTAACTACCGATAAATTCGGATCCTTTATAAAATATTTGAAAGAATTAAATAATGAATAAAATAATATAATTTGTTATTATTATGTATTAATAAGATGTATGTCGTTCTATAACCTAGAAACGTTGAAGCATCGTAGTATTTGAACCACGTGAATGAATTAAAGTGTTTGAATTTCCAAGACAAAAATAAAAGTTTTCCGAGAAAGTTTACGAAACATTATTCACCGTTTAACGCTCAGGAATTATTTTTGAACTTCCGAGAAATACGTAACGTTATAATCTCAAGGCAAGATGGATTATGTAATAATAATCTAAGTATGGAAAACACAATATTTTGCATGCGGACTTAATTTGAGAATGAGAAGTATTAATGAAATGAATTATGAAGTATGTATCTTATGCAAGTCCATAAGCTTAAAGATGTAAACATAAATGGGATTTATTATCAAGCCCAAGTGTTTATTAAATGAAGCCCAAAGGATAGGTTGATTAGATTAATTAGTAAGCCCAATGAATTAGCCATGATCCATGGAGCAAACCATGTTAATGTGGGTAGTCTCGATGGGCAAACATGTTAAGTGGTGAGCAAGTGTTATGATGATCAAGTATTAGATGTGGCTAGCAAATAGACTTGGTTGTTAAGAAATGAATAGTAAGGAGGTGGGATTAAGGAGGTTAATTGAGGAGGTGCAATGCCTAATTGACCATTCTACCCTAACTTTGGGTTGCCTATAAATAGAAAGCTCTCAATTCATTTGATTGCTTGATTAAAATTCCTCTCAACTACTCTCAATTTAAGTAACTTAATTGTTAGAGGAAATAAGCACTTTGAGCTTAACCTTTCATTATTAGATTTCCAAAGCAAGAGAAGTAATCTTCAAAGGTAATTGATCTTGTCTCTTCTATCTCTATCATGGTAGGTTGATAAGAGAAGTGTAATCCAATGAACTTAGATGCTAAGAATATATAAGAAGACATTGATGAATGAACTTAAGCCGAATAAGATGAATAAGCAACTTGAACCTAAATAAGTTGATAAACTTGTACAAAACTTGTCATATGTTTGTCATATGATGTTAGTATGTTCAATATAGTATGAGAACATTGATTGATGGACTTAAGTTTATAATAAGTCATCAGCATGAGAATTGGAGTTCATAAGTTAAATAACTCATTGACTTATGAGAATAAGTCAAAACCTACTTTGATGATAAGTTGGTGTAATAAGTAACTTGAAATGTTTACATGTGGATTAAAATCCACCTCGAATGATTAGTAATGAGGTTTCGCCGAAAATCACACGATTGGACGATAATCATCGAATTCGTGAAATTCACGGAATGGAAGTCGTAATTTGTGTTTGAAGTCGGAAATGTTGGTTTTCGATGGAGACAAGTCATATTTGGCATTACAGAGTTGCGGACTCAAAAATGGACGGATTCCAATTTAGAACGAAGAAACGAGCGTTGATAACATGTAATATTTGTCATTATGAACTTAATTCCATTAATCAATGTTCTCATACTATTTTGAACATACTAACATCATATGACAAACATATGGCATGTTCTTCACAAGTTCATCAACTTATTTAGGTTCAAGTTGCTTATTCAACTTATTCGGCTTAAGTTCACTCATCAATGACTTATTACATGTTATCATCAAACCATCCCACTTCTCTATCAATCCTATCATAGAAGAGATAAATATAATAGATATGAGTCTTACCCTTGAAGACTATTACTTCACTTCACTTTAGAAAATCTAGCAAAAGTTGAAATGGCTTATAAGTGCTTATGTGTCTTATCCTTTCTACCAAGTAAGTTGTTTATCTTGAAAGGAGTTGGATGAAATTTGAGCAACCAACAAATGAAATGAAGCTTGGTATTTATAGGCAACTCAAAGTGAGGGTAATCCTTCTTTATCTTCTCTTCCAATTCCCACGTTGCTTCTTCGACATCGTGGTTCTTCCATAATACCTTTACCGACGATATTAACTTGTTTCACAGAACTTGCTCTTTTCTATCGATGATTTGAATCGGCATTTCTTTATATGTTAAATCCTTCTCGATTTGAATAGGCTCAAATTCAATCACATGCTTTTAATCCGGTTTGTAAGGGCGTAGCACTGAAACGTGAAATACATTATGTATTCGCTCTAGGTCTGGAGGTAACGCTACCCTATAAGCTACCTCACCTACCCATTCTAATACCTCAAAAGGTCCTATAAACCTTGGGCTTAGTTTTCCCTTCTTTCTAAAGTGTATCTTTCCTTTCCAAGGAGTTACCTTTAGAAATACGTACGAGCCTACCTCAAACTCTCTATTCTCTCGATATAAGCCTGCATATTTCTTCTGTCTATCTTGAGCTGCTACAAGACGCATATGTATCAACTTCACCGCTTCCGCTGTTTGCTGCACCAATTCTGGTCCTAGCATTCGGCGTTCTCCCACTTCATCCCAATACAATGGTGTTCTGCATTTTCATCCATACAATGCTTCGTACGGCGGGATACCTATGCTTGCATGATAACTGTTGTTATACGCAAATTCTACTAATGGTAGATGATCATCCCAACTACCCTTAAAATCCATGACGCAAGATCTAAACATTTCTTCTAACGTCTGAATTGTCCTCTCGCTCTGTCCATCGGTTTGTGGATGATATGTCGTACTCAACTTCAATCAAGGTCCCCCAACCGCTTCTTGAAGACTTCTCCAAAAGTTTGATGTGAATCGTGGGTCACGATCTGACACAATCGAAACTGGTGCTCCATGTCTGGAAATAATTTCCTTAACATAAATTTTTGCTAATTGATCTAAGTTATACTTGACCCGAATTGGCAAAAAGTGAGCCGACTTTGTCAACCGGTCCACTATTACCCAAATCGCAGCATACCCTTTCTGAGTAGTCGGAAGTCCCACCACAAAGTCCATCGTGATATGCTCCCATTTCCATTCCGGAATCTCCAATGATTGTAACAAGCCACTCTGTCGTTGATGTTTGGCTTTAACTCTTTGACAAGTGAAGCACTTACTCACATACTCGGCTATTTCTCTCTTCATATTCGGCCACCATAAACTCTGTCGAAGGTCTTGATACATCTTAGTGCTACTAGGATGAATCGAGTACCTCGAAATGTGAGCCTCTTATAATACTTGCTCCTTTAATTCCGTCTCATTCGGAACCCAAATTCTTCCTTCAAATATTAATAATCCCTCATTATCAAGACTAAACCTAATATCTTTTTCGGTGGTTAACCGATCCTTCATCTGGTCACACTCAATAGTTTTGAGCTGCACCTCCTTGACTCTCTCTACGATGGTAGATTGTATCTCCGTCGCAAAAAGTCTTTGCTCCGACTCACGTGGCAACTTCACCTCTAACTCCACCCTAGCCATCTCTGTTATTAACTCAGTTTGAGCCGTTAACATAGACAACTTCTCTCCGACCCTTTCTACTCAAGGCGTCGCCCACAACATTGGCTTTTCTAGGGTGATACATGATTTCACTATCGTAATCCTTTATCAACTCCAACCATCTTCTCTGTCTCATATTCAACTCCTTCTGTGTGAAGATATATTTTAGACTCTTGTGGTCCGTGTATATCTCACACTTTTCCCCATAAAGATAATGTCGCCATATCTTTAAGGCAAAACACCACCATGACCAGCCTGCATCATGAGTAGGGTAAACTTTCTCATAATCCTTCAACTGCCTAGATGTATACGCAATGACATTGCCATGCTGCATGAGCACGCACCTAGTCCTTTATGCGAAGCATCGCTATATTATTTTATTCATTATTTAATTCTTTCAAATATTTTATAAAGGTTCCGAATTTCTCGGTCGTTACATTCTTCCCCCTTATAAAGATTCTGTCCCCAGAATCTCGCCCTACATTACTCAAACAAAAGAGGGTAATCCTTCTTTATCTTCTCTTCCAATTCCCACGTTGCTTCCTCGACACCGTGGTTCTTCCATAATACCTTTACCGATGATATTACCTTGTTTCGCAGAACTTGCTCTTTTCTATCGATGATTTGAATCGGCATCTCTACATATGTTAAATCCTTCTCGATTTGAATAGGCTCAAATTCTATCACCTGCTTATAATCCGGTTTGTAAGGACGTAGCACTGAAACGTGAGATACGTTATGTATTCGCTCTAGGTCTGGAGGTACTGCTGCCCTATAAGCTACCTCACCTACCCGTTCTAATACCTCAAAAGGTCCTATAAACCTTGGGCTTAGTTTTCCCTTCTTTCCAAAGCGTATCTTTCCTTTCCAGGGAGATACCTTTAAAAATACGTACGAGCCTACCCCAATCTCCTTATTCCCTCGATGTATGTCTGCGTATTTCTTCTGTCTGTCTTGAGCTGCTACAAGACGCATACGTATCAACTTCACCACTTTCGCTGTTTACTGCACAAATTCTGGTCCTAGCATTTGGCGTTCTCCCACTTCATCCCAAAACAATGGTGTTCTGCATTTTCTTCCATACAAAGCTTCATACGGCGGCATATCTATGCTTGCATGATAACTGTTGTTATACGCAAATTCTACTAATGGTAGATGATCATCCCAACTACCCTTGAAATCCATCACGCAAGATCTCAACATATCTTCTAATGTCTAAATTGTCCTCTCGCTCTGTCCATCAGTTTGTGGATGATATGCCGTACTCAACTTCAACTGCGTCCCCAACTTCTCTTGAAGACTTCTCCAAAAGTTCGATGTGAATCGTGGGTCACGATCTGACACAATCGAAACTAGTGCTCCATGTCTGGAAATAATTTCCTTAACATAAATTTTTGCTAATTGATCTAAGTTATACTTAACCCGAATTGGCAAAAAGTGAGTTGACTTCGTCAACCGGTCCACTATTACCCAAATAGCATCATACCCTTTCTGAGTAGTCGGAAGTCCCACCACAAAGTCCATCGTGATATGCTCCCACTTCCACTTCGGAATCTCCAATGACTGTAATAAGCCACTTGGTCGTTGATGTTCGGCTTTAACTCTTTGACAAGTCAAACACCTACTCACATACTTCGCTATTTCTCTCTTCATATTCGGCCACCAAAAACTCCATCGAAGGTCTTGATACATCTTGGTGCTACCAGGATGAATCGAGTACCTTGAACTGTGACCCTCTTATAAAACTTACTCCTTTTATTCCGTCTCATTTGGAACCCAAATTCTTCCTTCAAATCTTAATAATCCCTCATTATCAAGACTAAACTTAATATCTTTTTCAATGGTTAACTGGTCCTTCATCTGGTCACACTCATTAGTTTTAAGTTGCACCTCCTTGACTCTCTCTACGATGGTAGATTGTATTTCCGTCCCAAAAAGTCCATGATTCACTTCACTTGGAAACTTCACCTCCAGCTCCATCTTAGCCATCTCTGTTATTAGCTCAGTTTGTGCCGTTAACATAGACAACTTCTCCCGACCCTTTTCTACTCAAGGCGTCGGCTACAACATTGGCTTTTCCAGGGTGATACAATATTTTACAGTCGTAATCCTTTATCAACTCCAGCCATCTCCTTTGTCTCATATTCAATTCCTTCGGTGTGAAGATATATTTTAGACTCTTATGGTCCGTGTATATCTCACATTTTTCCTCATAAAGATAATGTCTCCATATCTTTAAGGTAAACACCACTGCGGCTAGTTCCAGGTCATGAGTAGGGTAAACTTTCTCATAATCCTTCAACTGCCTAGATGCATACGCAATGACCTGGCCAAGCTGCATATGTGACAAACCGAGAAATTTGAATATTTTAAAAAAAAATTATTAATTGATTTAAGGTTCAAAATTAGAACCTGGACAGAAAATAAGTGTATGCGTTTGATATTTTTAAGATAGAATTTTGAGGATTTCAAAATTTTGTGAATGATTTAAGTGAATTATTCAGGATTAGGGAATAAGCGTTTATGTTCTGTGTATATGTGTGCATGATGTGGTTAAGGGTCAAGGGTTGACCAGATAAACGATATCCGTAACAAACCCTAATTATATATTAAGAACGTCAACGTTCGGTTAGAAAACCCTAGTGATTAATAAGAAATCCTAGAAACCGGTTCGAAACCCTAAATTCGGGTTACGGGAATCAAAACCCTAACTCTTGTATAAAATCCTAAATTGGGAACTTAATGGCTAAGTGTAAATAATTATAAGATTAGTTAGAGTAAAGCTTAATTAATTAGCAAACCCTAATTTTCAAATTTAGAAAAAAATTATTTTTCTATTAAAAATCCTAATTCGTGGGTTGTAAATCCTAATGACAATTTTGACCCTAATTGCTAAATTAGCGATTTTAATTAGGAAATGCTAATCCTAATTAATAAGTTTGCATTATGATTAAGAAATTTTAATATAATTAGAAAATCCTAATTATTATTTAGAAATGTTAATTTTTTATTTTTAAAACCTAAATTGGAAAATTTAGAAAATTAAATTATAAACCCTAAACCCTAATCCAAACCCTAAACCCTAAGAGTTTGGCCCATTTACTTGTATGTCATTAAATTAAAAGGAAAAAGACCAAAATGCCCTTTTCTTAAAACTTAAGCAAAAGATATTGCAATCTTGGTGACTCACTGCTCTAATGTTTATCCCATGTGCCTTAAATCATACAAGATCAGATTTGGGCCAGCCAGCAACTTCTTGGTTCATTGAATCCAAAGATTAAAACTAAAACTAAAGAAAAGTAAGTTACTTTACTCTTCATATTATCCAAGACCCTCTCTCTCTAAAATTCGGGAATGGTTAGTGAGAGATAGTGTGATACAAAGCCAGGTTAGCCTCTTAGTTCACCAATATCAGATCCAGGGATCAGAATCAAAGACCAAAAGCATAAAAGGTATAAGAACCCTAAAATTGTGAAATCTTGTGATCCATGTTATTTGTTATGATTTGTTATTTTAAGTTGTGTTAGAAGGTGTCACTTAATGATCTGGGTTGCTGTATAGTGAATCCATAACATCAAAGTGCTCGAAATAATCATTTTAAGAAATCTGGGAAAAAGTTTAAAAAGTTGCCTGACAGTCATATGTCAGAGGCCTTAGATCTCTTTGTGTTAATGGTTTGTTCTGTTTTATGTTATAGATATATTCTTTGTAGTAAGGTCTTTGATCTGAAACTGGGAACAAGGCCAGACCATGTATATATTGCATGATAGGATCAGTTAAATTCTGTTGACCGAGCATGAAACTTAGAATCTAGATAACCCAGAATTTCCAGTTTGGTCTGACAACCTTTTGATGACCTCTGATCTTCCTTCGGTTAAGCTATCTGGCCATGTTGTTGTAATATAGCTGTAGACTGACATACTGACTATCGATACATGCTTTTAAACTACTTAGATACATAGTAGGATCGAAGTTATGAAAGGTCAAACCACCGTTGACCTTCATGCCGGAAGGATATTCTGGGTAACCCAGAATCTTCAAGACCCGTTTTCTGACTACCCGTTTGACTGGCTTAAATCTGTCTTGTGTGATGATCTAGCATTATTAAATTGTACTATGACATCATGACTACATGTAGGGACCATTAGATATCACAAAACAAACCCAGATTCCAAGTTATAAGGCTTCAAAGTAGGGCCTAGCAACTGTTCTTCATTTCTGGAAAACCTAGAAATGAAGAACAGCTCTGACATGATTTTCTAGAACCTAGATCTCTCATGTATGATATGTTATGGACATGAAATTTATTAATGATGGTAGTATTACAAATTATACTACAATCTAAACACTTTTATATGGCCAGAAAACCTTAGGATCATAGATCAAATGATGGTCAAACCACCAACCTCGAACACTGACATGCGTTTTCTGGGCAGCTCAAGAATACCTCAAGAACACCTATAGTGACGGGTCTGTCGCTATATGGCCCTTTAGCGACGGTTTTATTATTATTTATTTTCTGATTTTCCAAAAATTATTTAAAAATAGATAAAAATGGTTTTTAATTATTAAAAATACATAATAAATTCTGAAAAATTATCTTAAAGTCTGAAAAATAGTTTTAAATTATTTTGAGTATATTTCATAAATAGTTAATACTTTTGGAATATAAATGGTATTTAATTTATTTAATTATAATATTAAATAAATGATTTAAAAATGATTTTAATACATAAACAATCATGAAAAATAATATTATGGTAAAAGAAAATATTTTAAGTTATTTTCAAAGTGACTTTTAATATTTTGTGATGAATTTCATTAATTAATCCATATTAATGATAATTAGTTTATTTAATAAGTATATTAAATAAATTATGCAAAAATAGAATAAATGATTTAAAAATCATATGAAAAAATTATTTAAGTGTTAAAAAAAATATTTGAAGTTATAAAATATAACCTTTGATATTTTTCCATGAAAATATTAATATTTTAATATTAATAGCAATTATCGATAATGAATTTAAGTGTTTAAAAATGATAGTTAAATGATTTTAAGGTATTAAAATTACTTTGATATATTATAAATATATTATAATATTATGACTTGTATTTCATTAATATTTGTTAATAAATAATTATTAATGATAAAGGAATATTGTGATATTTAATTCATTTAAATACAATACTAATGATTGAAAATACACGATAAATAGTAATAATTATTTAAAAATTATTACGAGCTTACGAAAAATATTTTGACTGTTATTAAAATTATCTGAGATAATTGTTAAGTGTTAGGCAAAGTTTAACTGAACTTAAACTCGAAATTTTGGTCCGGCTAGACCGTCGAGACGTTAGAACTTTGTCAAACTCAAGTTAGACTGAAATAGTTTGACCTGATACTGAGTCTTATGTGTGTTATAGCCTGATAAGGTTATGTGTTATGTGTTTAGGTTATTCTATGTTTATATATATAATAGTATTATATTGTGATGATATTATTCTAAAATTAGAGATCTATATTACTAATATTAGGTCTTTGGATAAAGCGTTATAAATTGTGTTGCGGTAATCAACGGTTCAGGCAAGTTTGTTTTTACTTAACTCTATTAAGAGTTGTTTTATTCGGATAAGCATATGGTTAATCATTCTTGGTTGCCATGAATTGTACTCTGTACATATTGCATGTATAAGTCAGGTATGAAAGGTTGATCACCTTCATTACCCTTCGGTTCAGATATATTTGTTCATGTTCAATACTTGTTCAGTAAAAATTTTGTTCATGCTAGTTCACAATTATATTGTTGAATTATAGCCAGCCTATTATTCAAATAATTTCAATCACGATATATCGTTATATTGTTGAATTTAAACTTGCTGGGAAATCCTTATGCTCACCCTTGCTATATCATGATAAAACATTGCAGATTAAGATGAACGCGTCGGATACAGGAAAAGATTAGAGAAAGTTCCAGCTTTAGTTTATGTATGTGATTAGAAATGTAATAGTGTAGTTTGATAATAAAGTTATGTGTTAGATAGTTATGAATTGTGTATTAAGTTAAGGTTACTCGACCTTGGGGAATAGTGTATAATGTATTGTATAAATAATTTATGTTTACATCTTTTGCAAATAGTAATAGTTGTATAGAATGATCGAACCGGATCTGCGGTGATTTGGGACCTCGGATTCGGGGATGTCACAGTTGGTATCAAAGCTATAGGTTATGAACCTTAGGTAGGAATACCTGAGACTAATAAACGCAGTGATTAGGATAAGTACTAACTCAAATAGAGTTAGTTGGTCGGTAAGATTCAAAGACGAATCTCGGCGAGTTATAAGATACAGAGTTCCTTAACTCTAATAATAAAGTTGAACAATAGTGGTGAATAGATAGAGTCTAAAGGACTAAAAGAACAGTGATAGGAGATCGTAAAACAAAACGATCAAGACATTGAAATGAATCGTAATATATACGATGAGATAACTCCGTGATCTGATAAAGTGATAGAAGGGAAAAGAATCAATCTAATGATTGGAAAGTTTATAACAAGATTGTTGTGTGAATTGGTATAGATTCAGGAAAGGATTATGAATACGAGTTAAATAAAATTCGTATTGAAAAGGGGGTTAGTGTTAGGTGGGGATTCAATTGAGGATTCATATCGGCAGCTGAGTTGTATGATTCCTTGTATGGGCGGGGAATTGTACTTGGTGTAAAAAATAATTAGTTTCTGGCATTGATAATCATTGAAATGTTTGTGTCGCGCTATTTGATATATACATGTTAAGAGGGTGATTCTGTTCTCATGTGTATAACAGATAGATAGCTCATAGGTAGAGGATATAAGGTTAAGTACGAGTTCTTAAAACTCATAATTATGTGACATTCTTGACTCATAGTTATATGAAATGTTTATGAACCCCTCAGTGAATGGACGCCAAAGGTCTGACTAGGACAAGTTCTTAAACTCATATGATTGTGGCAAGTAAATGAACTCATAAGTGTGGTTTGACGAACTGGGTATAGTTGTGTGTAAATGGAGTATTAAGGATAATAGGAATAGATAGATCGTTAAGCAAATGATTATTAGTGGAGACATAAGTTTTCCAAAACTCCTAGCTATGCTAGACTTCGAAATTTTGACATCAAGCTAAATACGCACTATGTGCTTTTAAAAAAAATAAAATAATAATGTAGACTCATAATCATTTTTGAAACGGTTTAAAGTATAGTCTATGCTACTTATTTCAGCTAGACGCAAATGATTTGAAATATCAAAATTTATTTTATTTATCAGTCATGTACCATGTAATCTGGTACAGAGAAGATAAAAATTTGATGGAGTTGTAAATACAGGAATACTTAGTATGAATTTGATCTAAAATCGTTGTTCCACTATTGTATGATGTGTTATGACAAAGTCATACAATGACGGCATCCTCAAACGGACTGTTAATACAGTGCGACATCATGCTGTCATTCTCGAAAATATTTTCAAAAATTTTAATTTGCCAACGGGGTTTGGCTACACTTTAAATTTGATTGAATTGAATTATTGATACGAGTGTATGCTATTCGATTCAGCTAGACTAATGTTATGAAAACTCTAAAGTGTTCATTGAAAGAAATTTCCCGAACCAAATTGCTTTGGTACGGAATCCTATGATAAGACTGAGGTGAACTATGTTGTTTGGATAAATAATCTAATCAAGTAGCGTAAATATTTGCTATACATAATTAATACGTTATGCATGACGTAAAAGTACAATAGGCTGATCACCTAAAGTACTAGCAACGGTAGTTTACCTTCTTTGTGATTGTAAACATACCAAGTAATGAATTGTTTTGCGGTATGATCAATACCGTTAAAACTATGTGTTCATGGTCTATATGACCCCTTAGCACAATTTGAAAACTTTTACTCGTGTGAGTGGTGTATTGGGTAGCATGAGCGAATGTGTGTGAATGGTGTATGATGAATGGTGAATGGTTCAAGGTGTAAGGTGTAAGGTGTAAGGTAAATTTCGGGGACGAAATTTTTAGAAGAAGGGGTGAATGTGACAACCCGATAATTTTGAATATTTTTAAAAAAAATTATTAATTGATTTAAGGTTCAAAATTAGAACCTGGAAAGAAAATAAGTGTATGCGTTTGATATTTTTAAGATAGAATTTTGAGGATTTCAAAATTTTGTGAATGATTTAAGTGAATTATTCAGGATTAGGGAATAAGCGTTTATGTTCTGTGTATATGTGTGCATGATGTGGTTAAGGGTCAAGGGTTGACCAGATAAACGATATCTATAACAAACCTTAATTATATATTAAGAATGTCAACGTTCGGTTAGAAAACCCTAGTGATTAAAAAGAATTCCTAGAAACCAGTTCTGGAAACCCTAAATTCAGTTCCGGGAATCCGAAACCCTAATTCGGTATATAAAATCCTAAATTAGGAACTTAATGACGTAAGTGTAAATAATTATAAGATTAGTTAGAGTAAAGCTTAATTAATTTTCAAATTTAGAAAAAAATTATTTTTCTATTAGAAATCCTAATTCGTGGGTTGTAAATCCTAATGACCATTTTGACCCTAATTGCTAAATTAGCGATTTTAATTGGGAAATGCTAATCCTAATTAACAAGTTTGAATTATGATTAAGAAATTTTAATATAATTAGAAAATCCTAATTATAATTTAGAAATGTTAATTTTCTATTTTTAAAACCTAAATTGGAAAATTTAGAAAATTAAATTGCAAACCCTAAACCGTAAGGTTTTCCAAACCCAAACCCAAACCCTAAACCCTAAGGGTTTGGCCCATTTACTAGTATGCCATCAAATTAAAAGGAAAAAGACCAAAATGCCCTTTTCTTAAAACTTAAGCAAAAGATATGGCAATCTTGGTGACTCACTACTCTAATGTTTATCCCATGTGCCTTAAATCATACAAGATCATATTTGGGCCAGCTAGCAACTTTTTGGTTCATTGAATCCAAAGATTAAAACTAAAACTAAAGAAAAGTAAGTTACTTTACTCTTCATATTATCCAAGACACTCTCTCTCTAAAATTCGGGAATGGGTAGTGAGAGATAGTGAGATACAAAGCCATGTTAGCCTCTTAGTTCACCAATATCAGATCCAGGGATCAGAATCGAAGATCAAAAGCATAAAAGGTATAAGAACCCTAAAATTTCGAAATCTTGTGATCCATGTTATTTGTTATGATTTGTTGTTTTAAGTTGTGTTAGAAGGTGTCACTTAATGATCTGGGTTGCTGTATAGTGAATCAATAACATCAAAGTGCTCGAAATAATCATTTTAAGAAATCTGGGAAGAAGTTTAAAAAGTGGCCTGACAGTCATATGTCAGAGGCCTTTGATCTCTCTATGTTAATGGTTAGTTCTGTTTTATGTTATAGATATATTCTTTGTAGTAAGGTCTTTGATCTGAAACTGGGAACAAGGCCAAACCATGTATATATTGCATGATAGGATTAGTCAAAGTCTGTTGACCGAGCACGAAACTTAGAATCTGGATAACCCAGAATTTCCAGTTTGGTCTGACAACCTTTTGATGGCCTCTGATCTTCCTTCGGTTAAGCTATCTGACTATGTTGTTGTAATATAGATGTAGACTGACATACTGACTATCGATTCATGCTTTTAAACTACATAGATACATAGTAGGATCGAAATTATGAAAGGTCAAACCACCGTTGACCTTCATGCCAAAAGGAGATTCTGGGTAACCTAGAATCTTCAAGACCCGTTTTCTGACTACCAGTTTGACCGGCTTAAATCTGTCTTGTGTGATGTTTTTGTTATGATCTAGCATTATGAAATTGTACTATGACATCATGACTACATGTAGGGACCATTAGATATCACAAAACAAACCCAGATTCCAAGTTATAAGGCTTCAAAGTAGGGCCTATCAACTGTTCTTCATTACTAGAAAACCCAGAAATGAAGAACAGCTCTAACATGATGTTCTAGAACCTAGATCTCTCATGTATGATATGTTATGGACATGAAATTGATTAATGATGGTAGTATTACAATTATGCTACAATCTAAACACTTTTATATGGCCAGAAAACCTTAGGATCATAAATCAAATGATGGTTAAACCACCAACCTCGAACACTGACATGCGTTTTCTGGGCAGCTCAAGAATACCTCAAGAACACCTATAGTGACGGGTCTGTCGTTATATGGCCCTTTAGCGACAGTTTTATTATTATTTATTTTTTGATTTTCCGAAAATTATTTAAAAATAGATAAAAATGGTTTTTAATTATTAAAAATACATAATAAATTCTAAAAAATTATTTTGAAGTTTGAAAAATAGTTTTTAATTATTTTGAGTATATTTCATAAATAGTTAGTATTTTTGGAATATAAATGGTATTTTATTTATTTAATTATAATATTAAATAAATGATTTTAATACATAAAAATCATAAAAAATAATATTATGGTAAAAGAAAATATTTTAAGTTATTTTCAAAGTGACTTTTAATATTTTGTGATGAATTTCATTAATTAATCCATATTAATGATAATTAGTTTATTTAATAAGTATATTAAATAAATTATGGAAAAATAGAGTAAATGATTTAAAAATCATATGAAAATTATTTAAGTGTTATAAAAATATTTTTAGTTATAAAATATAACTTTTGATATTTTGCCATGAAAATATTAATATTTTAATATTAATAGCAATTATTGGATAATGAATTTAAGTGTTTAAAATCATATTTAAATGATTTTAAGGTATTAAAATTACTTTGATATATTATAAATATATTATAATATTATGACCTGTATTTCATTAATATTTGTTAATAAATAAATATTATTGATAAAGGAATATTGTGGTATTTAATTCATTTAAATACAATACTAATGATTGAAAATACACGATAAATAGTAATAATTATTTAAAAATTATTACGAGCTTACGAAAAATATTTCGACTGTTATTAAAATTATCTGAGATAATTGTTAAGTCTTAGGCAGAGTTTAATTGAACTTAAACTCGAAATTTTTGTCCGGCTAGACCGTCGGGACGTTATAACTTTGTCAAACTCAAGTCAGACTGAAATAGTTTGACCTGATACTTAGTCTTATGTGTGTTAATGATTGATAGGATTATGCGTTATGTGTTTAGGTTATTCTATGTTTATATATATATAATAGTGTTATATTGTGATGATATTATTCTCATATTGGAGATCTATATTACTAATCTTAGGTCTTCGGATAAAGCGTTATAAATTGTGTTGCGGTAATCAACGGTTCAGGCAAGTTTGTTTTTACTTAACTCTATTAAGAGTTGTTTTATTCGGATAAGCTTATGGTTAATCATTCTTGGTTGCCATGAATTGTACTCTGTACATATTGCATGTATAAGTCAGGTATGAAAGGTTGATCAACTTCATTACCCTTCGGTTCAGATATATTTGTTCATGTTCAATACTTGTTTAGTCAAAGTTTTGTTCCTGCTAGTTCACAATTATATTGTTGAATTATAGCCAGCCAATTATTCAAATCATTTCAATCATGATATATTGTTATATTGTTGAATTTAAACTTGTTGGGCAATCCATATGCTCACCCTTGCTATATCATGATAAAACATTGCAGATTAAGACGAACGCGTCGGATACAGGAAAAGATTAAAGAAAGTTCCAGCTTTAGTTTATGTATATGATTAGAAATGTAATAGTGTAGTTTGATAATAAAGTTATGTGTTTGATAGTTATGAATTGTGTATTAAGTTACGGTTACTCGACCTTGGGGAATAGTGTGTATTGTATTGTATAAATAATTTATGTTTATATCTTCTGCAAATAGTAATAGTTGTATAGAATGATCGAACCGGATTCGCGGTGATTCGGGACCTTGGATTCGGGGACGTCACAGTTGGTATCAAAGTTGTGGGTTATGAACCTTAGGTAAGAATACCTGAGACTAATAACTGCGGTGATTAGGATAAGTACTAACTCAAATAGAGTTAGTTGGTAGGTAAGATTTAAAGACGAATCTCAGCGAGTTATAAGATACAGAGTTTCCTAACTTTGATAATAAAGTTGAACAGTAGTGGTGAATAGATAGAGTCTATGTTGGGTTTGTAATATTCATGTGTGCAATCAAATTGCAAAAATTAGCGGAAACGTGAAAAAATCAGAGTTTTAAAAAAAATTACAAACCATATACCCGGATCACCCTTTATGCATAATTATTAATTAAACGAAAAGATAAAGAATAAAATCATACCCTTGAAGATCGAGCTTCCTCAGGTACAAGTTCACCTCCAAATCCTTTCGCGTTCAACTTGAATCCACCGGGTTTGGTTCCTTCCTTTGATCAACGTTAGCCACCCATATGTTTGGCCTCTAGAGGTGATCCACCAAGGAAAAATAAAGATTCAAGAAGAAGGGGTATTGGCTCAAACCCTAGTTTTCTATCTCTATAGAAAAGGACGTACTCTCCAACAAATTGAAATTATGTCGTTGTAAAAGTCAACCACACCCTCACCCATAATAAGACTCCTCTTATTTATAGATGTGGGCAACCCACCTTAACAATTAAGGAATTGGGATTTATTTAATTAATTAAATTCTTTTAATTAATTAAGCTCCCTAATCTTATTAGGGATAATTAATTAAACTCCTTTAACTAATTTTCCTTCCTAATCCAATTAGGAATAAATGTGAGTACTTATATTAAATTAATTTCTAAACTCTTTTAGAAATTAAAATAATAATAATAATTGTAATAATATTAATAAGACTCCTCTTATTAATTTATATTTAATATTTCTAAAATATTAAATAATAAATATTAAGCTATTTAATTTATTCTATCACCATAGATTAAATTAAATATACATAACATATTATTACGATTATGCCATTAACTTCTTAAATAATTATTCTTCCTTTTATGGTGTGACCCTTTAGGTTCTCCATATTAAACAGGTTGTGAATAAATCAATTAGAACAATTCTAATCTTATTTAAATAAATAAATTAAACAATTAATTTATTTAAATAAATAAATTTATTCTACAATAGGGATAAGCCTCCATAAATGTCGATCAACGACTTTCCGGATAATATAGATTTCAACATTAATCATTAAAGAACCTTTGAGTAAATAGTTACCGTATGCAATTCAATCCTTCCACCATACAATATCCCAATTAAATATAAGACATGGAATTACCATCAAGTCTTATTTTATTTAATTATATGTATTTCGATCCTTAAATGCACAACACTAAATAATGCAAATTAGAAACTCCTTTCTAATTTCATTCTCTAACCAAGGACTCTTTGGGTTGTCATTTATCGAATCACATAGGACATTTCTCTTCTTTTATTCAAGTGGTAGATTCTTTATTGATCATACATTATCTCCATGTACAACTTATTATACCCAAGCATACCTTTGATATACCCTAAGGGTCTTAAGGAATAAGTCAAAGTATAACTCATCATACACAAGATACTATGATAATCTCAAGTCCAAGGATCACTTGTACTACTATCACTACTGAGAATTCCTATTGACAAGTAAAAACTCCATTAGGTATTCCTTAGCGAGTCACGCTCAAAGAACTTATTCTCTAATAAGCACCTACATACTTGCTTTTAGTGTTCCACACAAATGATTATGAGATCAATCATCCTCATCCAATGAGCAAGCAACGTATGTACCAATCTATCCGGATTCACTAATCCCCAATTTAGTAATCCAATGATTGGGAACTATTTTAGTTTTAAGCTTTCTAAGAATTTAGATCTCATTAGAATGATCATCATCATTATTCTAAAAGCATTGCTTAAAACTATGGGTTTATCACATATTATAAAACAGCATCATGTAGATAATTAAAAGCCTTTAATAAATTAATACTTTTTATTAATAAATGAATAAGATTGTTACAAAGTATATGCTTTATCATCAAACATGATTGGCTTGTGTGCATATTACTTTCAATCTCCCACTTGCACTAAAGCCAATCGCCATTGTATCTTATACTCTTCTTCTCTAAGTGACGATTATCCTGCTGTTGGATAAGCTTTAGTTAATGGATATGTAATGTTGTTCATGAGAGTCCACTATCTCTATAGTGATTTCCCATCTTTCAATGATTCTAATAATCAAATGAAAGTGCCACAACCCATATTTTGATCCAAGATGAGACTTAGGAACTATTCCTAGTTCTGTAATGAACTTTTAATCTAAACAATCAACTTGCGACTTTCATTTATAGCTATATACTTTGTCTTTATCACTAAACCAAAGAACTCTTTGTTGTTTGGAACCTTTCCAATTCAACGCACCACTTATTCAAGATAACGCTTTTACCTTAAAGTGGATTTTTCTCGTCATCTTGGTGCATCTCGAAAAAACTTGAGTCTGCTAAGCCCTCTAGTTTTAATTTAGACCCACCATGAATATGATCACATCCTTAGTGCCGGTTAAGCACTTTAAGATGTTTTTCACCGACTCATAGTGAACTTCTCCATAATATGACTGATCAACATCAAGTCTCGTACATTTCATTGCATACATGATTGTCACTCATGCGACCTCTCTTTTCAGTAATCTGTGGGGATTATTAGGAGAGATTCACTCCAAGGGCTCATCAACATGAGACATCCCATGGAGTTTGCCATGCTAAACGACTTTAGCATCAAATGAATATACGTTCCTTGGGTTAAGTCGAGGATCCTTTTAAATCTTTCTATATAGATTAGTATCCCCAATTAAGATACTCTTCCCAATCATTCATGGAGGAATGTTTAGACAACTTTATCTTTACTGATTGTAGCATTGGTATGTAATTCCTCATCCGTAGTATATCAACATATAATACTAGAAATTTCACGACGCTCCCACTGACCCTTTTGTACACACTAGAACTCTTACCTCATCGTATGTAACTCTGGATCATCATTTTCTATGATGCGTACCTCATCATCATCATCCATGATGAAGCCATACCTCCTAGGTATCTTCGGTACTATTCCAGATTTATGATTCGGTTGTGGTACAATAGGTCTATCTACAGGTTCCTCTTATTTGACTTATAGTGTTTTGTGGATCATGAACTCTTCAAGATCTATAATCCTCCCACTAGCCCCTTCAATGATAAACACCTTTATCTTAGAAGGCAGCGTGTTTCGTAACAAACACCTTTTGCTAAGTAGAATTATAGAACATATACCCTAAACTTTCTTTAGGATGTCCCACAATCTGTACATGTCAAATCTTGTCCCAAGCTTATCCTTTGAAACCGTTTCATATAAGTTGGACAACCCCTTATCTTAACATACTTAATATTAGGAATCCTCCCTGTCCATAACTTTTATGGAGTCTTGGGGCCGGATTTTGAGGTTACCATTTTCGTAGATATGCAGCCATTTCTAGGACATTATCCTGTAAGGATATTGGAATGTCGGTAAAATCATTATGGACCGCACTATGTCCAACAAGGTACGATTTTTCATTCGGATACATCAATCAATTATCACAGTATCGGGATGTGTCCATTATGAGAAAACCATTTGAGATGATCTAGAAACTTATTGCACAAGTATTTATTCCTTGATCTAATCAAAGAATCTTAATACTTTGCCAATTTGTTTCACTTTTGAATTCTTTGAACCTTTCAAATAATTCACACTTATATTTTAGCAAATACACACATTCAACTCTTTGAATGATCATCTCCTTTTCTTATACTAGTTTGTTCAATTTGCAAAATTATTTTCGCGTAAGTCAAGTATACAAAATCCATTAAGTAATATTCCAGTTCTATACAAAACATTATTATTATAAATAGAACAACAATTGTTCTTAATTATAATACCAAAAATTTTATTGTCCAACAACAAAATAGAAATAATATTTATTACAAGAACTGAAATACAATAACAACTTATTGACTTAATAGATTTGCCCGTATGGATTGCTAAACTATAAGTTTCTATGGCTAATGCAGCAACCTTTGTTACATTTCCCGCACATAGGATTACTTATATTTGTTTAGCTTTCTACTTCTGCTTGGTCCCTTCATAAATCTATATTTATGATAACCAAAGTCAGGTATCCAATACCCAAGTAGAACCTCGACTTAAAGAAAAATTATTTTAAATCATGAACAAATTTGTATTTGTAACCTAAACTTCACTAAGCTTCTTTGGTTAGCCTCTGCAAGATGCTTCTCGCAGCTTTCTTTCCAAAGGTCTGTGCTTATTGCGGTGGAAGCAAACTCTTTGCTATCCGTGATCGCTTTTGTTCTTATTATCCTTTGTTTATGCCTTTCTATATACCTTCTTTGAATCGTTCTTCTTTTCAGAAGATCCTTTGGCCCCTACCAGTACGACTTGTTCTTTCTTGGTTGGAAAGTGACTCTCAACAATTTTTCAATATGTTAAGCAAATCAGCGAGACTGATATCTAGCTTGTTCATATGAAAAATTCACAACAATTGTGAAAGGAGTGCGGGAGTGAGTGCAAGATCAAATCTTGGCTCAACTCTCCATCTATGACAAAATTCGTTGTCTTAATTGATCAATCAAATTGATAATGTTAAGGACTTTTATCTGTACTGTAGTGTCATCGGTCATTCTAGATCGGAAGAGCTCCTTAGATATCTGATATCTATCAGTCCTACTTTCCTCACCATCAACTACTTAATGTGCGGGAATATAGTAAAAGCATCCATAGTTTCATCTTTGACGAAGCTCATTACTACATAGATAGATGCGAGCATGATGCATCGAGCCAATCATGCATCATCTTGCCACTTTCTAAAAGTAGCAATGTCTTCCTCGGAGGCATTATGCGCAACCATTCTTGAGGATATGCGTATTAAGGACATAAGATGGCTTTTCACCATGAGAACTATTCTCAAATTCCTTAACCAATCCGCTTATACTACGGTCGCTTAAATAACATCTAATATGTTTCATGATGATAGTAATTAAGACATTGTAAAATTTTGTAAATGAATTTGTAATTAACAACATTTTAACATACATTCTTTTATTAATTACCAAAATAAATTAGGTCTTGTTTTAAATTGGTATCTCCCACTATTTTTTCAAACTATATTACCCTAACTTATATAGTTCTAAGAAAAAATCTAATTAAAGATTTGCTAGTGAGAATAAGGATTCCATTTCAAATGTATATAGCCTTGTGGTGACACAACAAACTATATATAAATAAATAGGTAGACAACTTTTGTCAATTACATCAACAATGCAACTCCTTGTATTTTGCCTCTTAGATTATTTTGATCAAGTGGTGGCACATCCGAATCAAAATTATCCAAGTTAAGTCCGACCTAGCACTCCATATATTCAAAAAAGAAAAATATCATCCTTGTGGTGACACAACAAAACAATATTGTTCAATTTTCTTTATAAGCATCAAATGTGATAAATTAACATCTTAAATACTTAATACTTGCCTTGTGGTGACACGACAAACTCATATTAAATATTTAATACTCTATTAATTTTATCATGCTAGAAGGCGACGTTCGATATTCCAAATATCTTTGAACGCTTAGAACTTAATATACAAAAAATGAGGGGTTTGTTATTAACTTGTCTCATCTTGTTTAGCGCATGCATTTATATATATATATAAAATACGCGTTATATTAATGAACATGCTGAAGCATGTTTGCATAATATATAATATATATAGTATAAGCATGCACTTATAGAATATTATATTCTACCCTGATTGATTATGGACTTTTATTCTAGTTTGGTTCACTAGAGCCACCAAGTGAACCAAAAGGTCAAACCCTGGGGTGCAAGAAATTATATTTAAATATAACTATTACATTTAAACCCTGCTCCATTACAAACGGGTCTTCAAGCGCTCCTTGCTTCTTGATCTCCAATTCTTCAAAATAATTCTAACTATTCCTATTACAAAACTATTTAAAATAAATAGAAACCTTGATCGTTAGCGATCGAGGGAAGTACATAGGAGGAGATAGAATTTACATTAAAAAAAATTAGAGAAGACGAGGTACGCAGACCCCATTTAATAAAACCCATACATTCATGCATCCAACTAAAATAAAATCCAATCGCATTGGTCAATAGTCCATAATCAATCCCATTTATTATCATACACATCACCATATGCATCAATAAATAACATTCATCTTATGAATAATAAATATTTAATATATATATTGATATCATTTAATGGGCAAATTTAGTTAGTATAAAATCTAATTTTTGAATCAAAATAAACTCCTTTATTTTAATCCAAATTTAAATCAAAATAAAACTATTTTATTTTAATTTATCCAATTTTGAATAAAATAAACTACTTTATTTTAATCAAAATCTTTAATCAAAATAAACTCCTTTATTTTAATTAATTATGGAATCCAATTCCATGTAAAAAAACTTTTATTAAAGGAAACACGAATTCTTTTTCCTATTCACAAATAAACTCCTTTATTTTGAATAATATGAAATCTTATTTCATATCTAAATAAACTCCTTTATTTAAGGAAAAAATATAATCCAATTTCAACTCCAATTAGTTATCATAGAATCTAATTCTAACTCTAATTAGTTAGCATGAAATTCTAATTTTAAAATTAAAATAACATCTTTATTTTAAAATTAAAATAAACTTTTATTTTAAAATTAAAATAACTTTTTATTTTAATAATAAAATTATTAAAATATACATTTTAAAATTAAAATAAACATTATATTTTAATATTAAAATAAACTTTTTATTTTAAAATTAAAAAATAACTTTTATTTTAATAATAAAATTATTAAAATATACTTTTTATTTTATAATATATTGCCTACTAGCAAACAATTATTAAAATATTGGTTTATATATATATATATATATATATATATATATATATATATATATATATATATATATCTTGATAACGTGAATCACGAAGAAGTCGAAAAAGGCAGATCTCCTTTTTTTTTTTTTTTTCTTGGTTCACTTGATTTCCTTTGAACATTCACGTGATTCCCACTACACGTGCTCCCTTTAATTTTTTTTTTTTCAAAAAAAGCGTGGTAGAGGTTTTTATTAAATTTTATACAACAAAATTATGCCCAATTAAATTATTCTAAACACATATCAATATAGATATTAAATTAAAACAATTAATAATTCGCATAAAAGTTTGGCTCTGATGCCACTGTTGGGTTTGTAATATTCATGTGTGCAATCAAATTACAAAAATTAGCGGAAACGTGAAAAAATCAGAGTTTTAAAAAAATTACAAACCATATACCCGGATCACCCTTTATGCATAATTATTAATTAAACGAAAAGATAAAGAATAAAATCATACCCTTGAAGATCGAGCTTCCTCAGGTACAAGTTCACCTCCAAATCCTTTCGCGTTCAACTTGAATCCACCGGGTTTGGTTCCTTCCTTTGATCAACGTTAGCCACCCATATGTTTGGCCTCTAGAGGTGATCCACCAAGGAAAAATAAAGATTCAAGAAGAAGGGGTATTGGCTCAAACCCTAGTTTTCTATCTCTATAGAAAAGGACGTACTCTCCAACAAATTGGAATTATGTCGTTGTAAAAGTCAACCACACCCTCACCCATAATAAGACTCCTCTTATTTATAGATGTGGGCAACCCACCTTAACAATTAAGGAATTGGGATTTATTTAATTAATTAAATTCTTTTAATTAATTAAGCTCCCTAATCTTATTAGGGATAATTAATTAAACTCCTATAACTAATTTTCCTTCCTAATCTAATTAAGAATAAATGTGAGTACTTATATTAAATTAATTTCTAAACTCTTTTACAAATTAAAATAATAATAATAATTGTAATAATATTAATAAGACTCCTCTTATTAATTTATATTTAATATTTCTAAAATATTAAATAATAAATATTAAGCTATTTAATTTATTCTATCACCATAGATTAAATTAAATATACATAACATATTATTACGATTATGCCATTAACTTCTTAAATAATTATTCTTCCTTTTATGGTGTGACCCTTTAGGTTCTCCATATTAAACCTATTGTGAATAAATCAATTAGAACAATTTTAATCTTATTTAAATAAATAAATTAAACAATTAATTTATTTAAATAAATAAATTTATTCTACAATAGGGATAAGCCTCCCTAGCGATCAACGACTTTCCGGATAATATAGATTTCAACATTAATCATTAAAGAACCTTTGAGTAAATAGTTACCGTACAATTCAATCCTTCCACCATACAATGTCCCAATTAAATATAAGACATGGAATTCTTCACAAATCTTATTTTATTTAATTATATGTATTTCGATCCTTAAATGCACAACACACCAAATAATGCAAATTAGAAACTCTTTTCTAATTTCATTCTTATTAACCAAGGACTACTTTGAGTTTGTCATTTATCGAATCACATAGGACATTTCTCTTCTTTTATTCAAGTGGTAGATTCTTTATTGATCATACATTATCTCCATGTACAACTTATTATACCCAAGCATACCCTTTGATATACCCTAAGGGTCTTAAGGAATAAGTCAAAGTATAACTCATCATACACAAGATACTATGATAATCTCAAGTCCAAGGATCACTTGTACTACTATCACTACTGAAATTCTATCGACAGTGAGTAAAACTCCATTAGGTATTCCTTAGCGAGTCAATGCTCAAATGAACTTATTCTCTAATAAGCACCTACATATACTTGCTTTAGTGTCTCCACACAAATGATTATGAGATCAATCATCCTCATCCAATGAAAGCAAAGCAACGTATGTACCAATCTATCCGGATTCACTAATACCCAATTTAGTAATCCAATGATTGGGAACTATTTTAGTTTTAAGCTTTCTAAGAATTTAGATCTCATTAGAATGATCATCATCATTATTCTAAAAGCATTGCTTAAAACTATGGGTTTATCACATATTATAAAACAGCATCATGTAGATAATTAAAAGCCTTTAATAAATTAATACTTTTTATTAATAAATGAATAAGATTGTTACAAAGTATATGCTTTATCATCAAACAAGATTGGCTTGTGTGCATATTACTTTCAGTCTAAAGGACTAAAAGAACAGTGATAGGAGATCGTAAAACAAAACGATCAAGACATAGAAATGAATCGTAATATATACGATGAGATCACTCCGTGATCTGATAAAGTGATATTAGGGAAAAGAATCAATCTAATAATTGGAAAGTTTACAACAAGATTGTTGTGTGAATTGGTATAGATTCAGTAAAGGATTATGAATACGAGTTAAATGAAATTCGTATTGAAAAGGGGGTTAGTGTTAGGTGGGGATTCAATTGAGGATTCATGTCGATAGCTGAGTTGTATGATTCCTTGTATGGGCAGGGAATTGTACTTGGTGTAAAAAATACTTAGTTTCTGGCATTGATAATCATTGAAATGTTTGTGTCGCGCTATTTGATATATGCATGTTAAGAGGGTGATTCCGTTTCATGTGTATAACAGATAGATAGGTCATAGGTAGAGGATATAAGGTTAAGTATGAGTTCTTAATGAAAGTAGTATGCACACAAGCCAATCATGTTTGATGATAAAGCATATACTTTGTAACAATCTTATTCATTTATTAATAAAAAGTATTAATTTATTAAAGGCTTTTAATTATCTACATGATGCTGTTTTATAATATGTGATAAACCCATAGTTTTAAGCAATGCTTTTAGAATAATGATGATGATCATTCTAATGAGATCTAAATTCTTAGAAAGCTTAAAACTAAAATAGTTCCCAATCATTGATTACTAAATTGGGGATTAGTGAATCCGGATAGATTGGTATATACGCTTCTTGCTCATTGGATGAGGATGATTGATCTCACGATCATTTGTGTGGAGACACTAAAGCAAGTATGTAGGTGCTTATTAGAGAATAAGTTCAATTTAACGTGGCTCGCTAAGGAATACCTAATGGAGTTTTATTTGCTCATCAATAGGAATTCTCAGTAGTGATAGTAGTACAAGTAATCCTTGGACTTGAGATCATCATAGTATCTTGTGTATGATGAGTTATACTTTGACTTATTCCTTAAGACCCTTAGGGTATATCAAAGGGTATGCTTGGGTATAATAAGTTGTACATGGAGGGTTTGAGTCAATACCCCTTCTTCTTGAATTCTTATTATTCCTTGGTGGATCACCTCTAGAGGCCATACACTTGGGTGGCTAACGTTGATCAAAGGAAGGAACAAAACCCCGGTGGATTCAAGTTGAACGCGAAAGGATTCGGAGGTGAACTTGTACCTGAGGAAGCTCGATCTTCAAGGGTATGATTTTATTCTTTATCTTTTCGTTTAATTAATAATTGTGCATAAAGGGTGATCCGGGTTTATGGTTTGTAAAATTTTAAACTCTGATTTTTACACGCTTCCGCTAATTTTTGCAATTTGATTGTGTTCTTGAATATTACAAACCTAACAGTGGTATCAGAGCCAAACCTTTATGCGAATTATTAATTGTTATAATTTGATATGTATATTGATATGTGTTTAGAACAATTTAATTGGGCATAATTTTATTATATAAAATTTAAATATAAAAAAAAAAAAGAAAAAGGAACGAACGTTTTTTTTTATTTGGTAATGCCGGGTTTTTGCTTCCTTCAATTGCTGGCTTCAAGTTAACAGGCCACGTGCTTCCTTAAATAAAAAAAAAAAAAAAAAAAAGAGGATTCACGTTTATATTAAGGAAATCAAGTAACAAGACTTGTTTTATATGAATTCGGCAGAAGCTTCTAAATATACATGGATCAAGATTCCTAATGTTATATATATATATAATTACCGAATATATATAATATGAAAATAAATATATATAATATAATTACGGTAACATATATATATATATATATATATTTTAATTATTTTATTATTAAAATAAAAGTTTATTTTAATCTTAAAATAAAAAGTTTATTTTAATATTAAAATATAAATTTTATTTTAATTTTAAAATTAAATTTCATACTAACTAATTAGAGTTGGAATTGGATTCCATGATAACTAATTGGAGTTGAAATTGTATTCCATCTTTCCTTAAATAAAGGAGTTTATTTAGATATGAAATTAGATTTCATATTATTCAAAATAAAAGAGTTTATTTGTGAATTGGAAAGAGAATCCTATTTTCCTTAAATAAAGGAGTTTATTTTAATATGAAATTAGATTTCATATTATTCAAAATAAAAAGGTTTATTTGTGAATAAGAAAGAGAATCCTAATTTCCTTAAATAAAGGAGTTTATTTAGATATGAAATAAGATTTCATATTATTCAAAATAAAGGAGTTTATTTGTGAATAGGAAAGAGAATCCGTGTTTCCTTAAATAAAGGAGTTTATTTAGATATGAAATAAGATTTCATATTATTCAAAATAAAGGAGTTTATTTTTGAATAGAAAAGAGAATCTGTGTTTCCTTTAATAATTTTTTTTTTTACATGGAATTGGATTCCATAATTAATTAAAATAATGGAGTTTATTTTGATTAAAGATTTTGATTAAAATAAAATAGTTTATTTTATTCAAAATTGGATAAATTAAAATAAAATAGTTTTATTTTGATTTAAATTTGAATTTAAATAAAGGAGTTTATTTTATTCAAAATAGATTTTATACTAACTAAATTTGCCCATTAAATGATATCAATATATATATTAAATGTTTATTATTCATAAGATGAATGTTATTTATTGATGCATATGATGATGTGTATGATAATAAATGGGATTGATTATGGACTATCGACCAATGTGATTGGATTTTATTTTAGTTGGATGCATGAATGTATGGGTTTTATTAAATGGGGTCTCATTATACCTCGTCTTCTCTAATTTTTCTAAATGTAAATTCTATTCCCTCCTATGTACTTCCCTCGATCACGATCAAGGTTTCTATTTATTTTAAATAGTTTTGTAATAGGAATAGTTAGAATTAATTTTGAAAAATTGGAGATCAAGGAGCAAAGAGAGCTTGAAGACCTGCTTTTGAATGTTGAGCCCGGTTTAAATGTAATAGTTATATTTAAATATTATTTCTTGCAACCCTAGGGTTTGACCTTTTTGGTTCACTTGGTGGCTCTAGTGAACCAAACTAGAATAAAAGTCCATAATCAATCCGAGTAGAATATAGTATTCTATATGTGCATGCTTATACTATATATATATTATATATTATGCAAACATGCTTAGCATGTTCATTAATATGACGCGTATTTTATATATATATATGCATGCGCTAAACAAGATGAGACAAATTAATAACAAACCCCTCAATTTTTATATTAAGTCCTAAGCGTTCAAAGATATTTGGAATATCGAACGTCGCCTTCTAGCATGATAAAATTAATAGAGTATTAAATATTTAATATGAGTTTGTTGTGTCATCACAAGGCAAGTATTAAGTATTTAAGATGTTAATTTATCGCATTTGATGCTTATAAAGAAAATTGAACAATATTATTTTGTTGTGTCACCACAAGGATGATATTTTTCTTTTTTAAATATATGGAGTTCTAGATCGGACTTAACTTGGATAATTTTGATTCGGATGTGCCACCACTTGATCAAAATAATCTAAGAGGCAAAAGAAAAGGAGTTGCATAGTTGATGTAATTGACAAAAGTTATCTACCTATTTATTTATATATAGTTTGTTGTGTCACCACAAGGCTATATACATTTGAAATGGGATCCTTATTCTCACTAGCGAGATCTTTAATTAGATTTTGCTTAACTATATATATTGAGGGTAATATAGTTTGAAGAAAATAGTGGAGATACCAATTTAAAACAAGACCTAATTTATTTTGGTAATTAATAAAAGAATGTATGTTAAATTGTTGTTAATTACAAATTCATCTATAGAATTTTACAATGTCTAAATTACTATCATCATGAAGCATATTAGATGCTAAATTAACCGCAATCAATTAAACGGATTGGTTAAGGAATTTGAGAATAGTTCTCATAAATGAAAAAGCTATCTTATGTCCTTAATACGCCTATCCTCGCAATGGTTGCGCATAATGCCTCCGAGGAAGAGATTGCTACTTTTAGAAAGTGGCAAGATGATGCACATTGGCTCAATGCATCATGCTCACATCTATGAGTAACGAGCTTCACCACAAGATGAAACTATGGATGCTCCTACTAAATTCCCGCACATCAAGTAGTTGATGATGAGGAAAGTAGGGCCGATAGATATCGATATCTAAGGAGCTCTTCCGATCTAGAATGACCAATGACACTACAAGATGCAGATAAAAAGTCCTTAACATTATCAATTTGATTGATCAATTAGGACAACGAGTTTTGTCATGGATGGAGAGTTGAGCCAAGATTTGATCTTGCACTCACTCCCGGACTCCTTTCACAATTGTTGTGAATTTTTCATATAAACAAGCTAGATATCAGCCTCGCTGATTTGCTTAACATATTGAAAAATGTTGAGAGTCACTTTCCAACCAAGAAAGACCAAGTCTTACTGGTAGGGGCCAAAGGATCTTCTGAAAAGAAGAAAGATTCAAAGAAAGTAAATAGAAAGGCAAAATAAAGGATAATAAGAACAAAACTGATTTGGATAGCAAAGGAGTTTGCTTCCACTGCTATAATCCTGGACACTGGAAAGAAACTGCGAGAAGCATCTTGCAGAGGCTAACCAAAGAAGCTTAGTAAAGTTTTGGTTACAAATACAAATTTGTTCATGATTAAAATAAATTTTTCTTTAAGTCAAGGTTCTACTTGGGTATTGGATACCGACTTTGGTTATCATAAATATAGATTTATGAAGGACCAAGCGTAGTAGAAAGTTAAACAAAGATAAGTAATCCTATGTGTGGAAAATGAAGCAAAGGTTGCTACATTAGCCATAGAAACTTATAGTTTAGCAATGCCTATGGGAAAATCTATTAAGTCAATATGTTGTTATTGTATTTCAGTTCTTGTTAGAAATATTATTTCAATTTTGTTGTTGGACAATAAAATTTTTGGTATTATAATTAAGATCAATTGTTGTTCTATTTATAATAATAATGTTTTGTATAGAACTGGAATATTACTTAATAAATTTTGTATACTTGACTTACATGAAAATAATTTTACAAATTGAACAAACTAGTATAAGAAAAGGAGATGATCATTCAAAGAGTTGAATGTGTGTATTTGCTAAAATACAAGTGTGAATTATTTGAAAGGTTCAAAGAATTCAAATGTGAAACAAATTGGCAAAGTATTAGGATTCTTTGATTGGATCAAGGAAGGAATACTTGTGCAATAAGTTTCTAGATCATCTCAAATGGTTTTCTCATAATGGATGCCTCTCGATACATAATAATTGATTGATGTATCTGAAAGGAAAAATTGCACCTATTAGAACATAGTGCGGTCCATAATGATTTTACCGACATTTCAGTATCCCTCTAGGGTAATGTCCTAAAAATGGCTGCATATCTACAAAAGGGTAACCTCAAAATCCGGCCCCAAGACTCCATAAAAGTTATGGACAGGGAGGATTCCTAATCTTAAGTATGTTAAGATAAGGGTTTGTCCAACTTATGCGAAAAGGTTTCAAAGGATAAGCTTGGGACAAGATTTTATAAGTGTCGATTTGTGGGACATCCTAAAGTAAGTTTAGGGTATATGTTCTATAATCCTACTTAGGAAAAGGTGTTTGTTGCGAAACACGCTGCCTTCTAAGATAAATGTGTTTATCATTGAAGGGGCTAGTGGGAGGATAATAGATCGTGAAGAGTTCAAGAACCAGAAAATACTATAAGTCAAATAAGAGGAACCCATAGATGTACCTATTTATACCACAACCAATTATAAATGCGAATAATGATCAAGATACCGGAGGTATGGATTCATCATAGATGATGATGATGAGGTACACATCATAGAAGATGATGATCCAGATTACATACGATGAGGTAAGAGTTGTAGACACTCGGAGAAATGGATTGAAGCAAGTTTCTCAAATATGGAACATTCGTTTTGATGAGGCAATCAAAAGAGTTTGATTTTATCAAAATAAGAATGAACATAGTGTGTACAAATGGGTCGATTGGGAGCATCGTGAAATTTCTAGTATTATATGTTGATATACTACTTGATGAGGAATAACATACCAATGCTACAATCAAGAAAGATAAAGTTGTCTAAACATTCCTCCACGAATGATTTGGGAAGAGTATCTTAATTGGGGATAAAATCTATATAGATAGATTTAAAAGGATGCTCAACTTAACCCAAGGAACGATATTCATTTGATGCTAAAGTCGTTTAGCATGGCAAACTCAAGAGATGTCTCATGTCGATGAGCTATTGAGTGTATCTCTTAATAGTCCCCACATCACTCACGAAAGAGAGGTCGCATGAGTAACAATCATGTATGCAATGAAATGTACGAGACCCGATGTTGATCAATCATATTATGGAGAAGTTCACTATGAGTCGTTGAAAAACATCTTAAAGTGCTTAACCTAAGCACTAAGGATATGATCATATTCATGGTGGGTCCGAATTAAAACTAGAGGGCTTAACAGACTCAAGTTTTTCGAGACGTACTCAAGACGACAAAAATCCACTTTAAGGTAAAGTGTTACCTTGAACGGTGGTGTAGTGAATTGGAAAGGTTCCAAATAGCAAAGAGTTGTTGGTTTAGTGATAAAGACAAAGTATATAGCTATAAATGAAGCTGCAAGTTGATTGTTTAGATTAAAAGTTCATTACGTAACTAGGAATAGTTCTAAAGTCTCATCTTGGATCTAAACATGTGTTGTGGCACTTTCATTTGATTATTAGAATCATTGAAAGATGGGAAATCACTATAAAGATAGTGGACTCTCATGAACAACATTACATATCCATTAACTAAAGCTTATTCAACAGCAGGATAATCGTCACTTAGAGAAGAAGAGTATGAGTTACCATGACGATTGGCTTTAGTGCAAGTGGGAGATTGAAAGTAGTATGCACACAAGCCAATCATGTTTGATGATAAAACATATACTTTGTAACAATCTTATTCATTTATTAATAAAAAGTATTAATTTATTAAAGGCTTTTAATTATCTACATGATCTTTGTTTTTATAATATGTGATAAACCCATAGTTTTAAGCAATGCTTTTAGAATAATGATGATGATCATTCTAATGAGATCTAAATTCTTAGAAAGCTTAAAACTAAAATAGTTCCCAATCATTGGATTACTAAATTGGGGATTAGTGAATCCGGATAGATTGGTATATACGCTGCTTGCTCATTGGATGAGGATGATTGATCTCATGATCATTTGTGTGGAGACACTAAAGCAAGTATGTAGGTGCTTATTAGAGAATAAGTTCACTGAACGTGGCTCGCTAAGGAATACCTAATGGAGTTTTATTTGCCTGTCAATAGGAATTCCTGTAGTGATAGTAGTACAAGTAATCCTTGGACTTGAGATCATCATAGTATCTTGTGTATGATGAGTTATACTTTGACTTATTCCTTAAGACCCTTAGGGTATATCAAAGGGTATGCTTGGGTATAATAAGTTGTACATGGAGATAATGTATAATCAATAAAGAATCTACCACTTCTAATAAAAGAAGAGAAATGTCCTATGTGATTCGATAAATGACAACCCAGTAGTCCTTGGCCAAGGCAGAATGAAATTAGAAAGGAGTTTCTAATTTGCATTATATGGTGTTGTGCATTTAAGAGTCGAAATACATATAATTAAATAAAATAAGACTTGACAAGAATTCCATGTCTTATATTTAATTGGGACATTGTATGATGGGAAGGATTGAATTGTACGGTAACTATTTACTCAAAGGTTCTTTAATGATTAATGTTGAAATCTATATTATCTCGGAAAGTCGTTGATCGCTAGGAGGCTTATCCCTATTGTAGAATAAATATTATTTATTTAAATAAATTAATTATTTAATTTATTTATTTAAATAAGATTAGAATTGTTCTAATTGATTTATTCACAACCTGCTTTAATATGGAGAACCTAAAGGGTCACACCATAAAAGGAAGAATAATTATTTAAGAAGTTAATGGCATAATCGTAATAATATAGTTATGTATATTTAATTTAATCTATGGTGATAGAATAAATTAAATAGCTTAATATTTATTATTTAATATTTTAGAAATATTAAATATAAATTAATAAGAGGAGTCTTATTAATATTATTACAATTATTATTATTTTAATTTCTAAAAGAGTTTAGGAATTAATTTAATATAAGTACTCTCATTTATTCCTAATTGGATTAGGAAGGAAAATTAGTTAAAGGAGTTTTAATTAATTATCCCTAATAAGATTAGGGAGCTTAATTAATTAAAAGAATTTAATTAATTAAATAAAACCCAATTCCTTAATTGTTAAGGTGGGTTGCCCACATCTATTAATAAGAGGAGTCTTATTATGGGTGTGGGGGTTGTTGACTTTTACAACATAATAATTCCAATTTATTGGAGAGTACGCCCTTTTTTCTATAGAGATAGGAAAAACTAGGGTTTGAGCCAATACCCCTTCTTCTTGAATTCTTATTATTCCTTGGTGGATCACCTCTAGAGGCCATACACTTGGGTGGCTAACGTTGATCAAAGGAAGGAACAAAACCGGTGGATTCAAGTTGAACGCGAAAAGGATTCTTGAGGTGAACTTGTACACGAGGAAGCTCGATCTTCAAGGATATGATTTTATTCTTTATCTTTTCGTTTAATTAATAATTGTGCATAAAGGGTGATCCGGGTTTATGGTTTGTAAAATTTTAAACTCTGATTTTTACACGCTTCCACTAATTTTTGCAATTTGATTGCGTTCTTGAATATTACAAACCTAACACTTAAAACTCATACTTATGTGACATTCTTGACTCATAGTTATATGAAATGTATATGAACCACTCAGTGAATGGACGCCAAAGGTCTGACTAGGACAAGTTCCTAAACTCATATGATTGTGGCAAGTAAATGAACTCATAAGTGTGGTTTGACGAACTGGGTATAGTTGTGTGTAAATGGAGTATTAAGGATAATAAGAATAGATAGATTGTTAAGCAAATGATTATTAGTGGAGACATAAGTTTTCCAAAACTCCTAGTTATGTTAGACTTCAAAATTTTAACATCAAGCAAAATACGCACTATGTGCTTTAAAAAAAATTAATAATGTAGACTCGTAATCATTTTTGGAACGGTTTAAAGTATAGTCTATGCTACTTATTTCAGCTAGACGCAAATGATTTGAAATATCAAAATTTATTTTATTTATCACTCATGTACCATGTAACCTGGTGCAGAGATGATAAAAATTTGATGGAGTTGTAAATACATGAATACTTAGTGTGAATTTGATCTAAAATCGTTGTTCCACTATTGTATGATGTGATATGACAAAGTCATACAATGACGGCATCCTCAAACGGACTGTTAATACAGTGCGGCATCATGCCGTCATTCTCGAAAATATTTTCAAAAATTTTAATTTGCCAACGGGGTTTGGCTACACTTTAAATTCGATTGAATTGAATTATTGATACGAGTCTATGCTATTCGATTCAACTAGACTAATGTTATGAAAAATCTAAAGTGTTCATTGAAAGAAATTTCCCGAACCAAATTTCTTTGGTACGGAATCCTATAATAAGACTGAGGTGAACTATGTTGTTTGGATAAATAATCCAATCAAGTAGCATAAATATTCGCTATACATAATTAATACGTTATGCATGACGTAAAAGTACAATAGGATGATCACCTAAAGTACTAGCAACGGTAGTTTACCTTCTTTGTGATTGTAAACATACCAAGTAATGAATTTTTTTGCGGTACGATCAATACAGTTAAAACTATGTGTTCATGGTCTATATGACCCCTTAGCACAATTTGAAAACTTTTACTCGTGTGAGTGGTGTATTGGGTAGCATGAGCGAATGTGTGTGAATGGTGTGTGATGTATGGTGAATGGTTCAAGGTGTAAGGTGTAAGGTGTAAGGTAAATTTCGGGGACAAAATTTTTAGAAGAAGGGGTGAATGTAACAACCCGAGAATTTTGAATATTTTTTAAAAAAATTATTAATTGATTTAAGGTTCAAAATTAGAACCTGGACAGAAAATAAGTGTATGCGTTTGTTATTTTTAAGATAGAATTTTGAGGATTTCAAAATTTTGTGAATGATTTAAGTGAATTATTCAGGATTAGGGAATAAGCGTTTATGTTCTGTGTATATGTGTGCATGATGTGGTTAAGGGTCAAGGGTTGACCAGATAAACGATATCTGTAATAAACCCTAATTATATATTAAGAACGTCAACGTTCGGTTAGAAAACCCTAGTGATTAATAAGAAATCCTAGAAACCGATTTTGGAAACCTTAAATTCAGTTCCGGGAATCCAAAACCCTAATTCGGTGTATAAAATCCTAAATTAGAAATTAATGGCGTAAGTGTAAATAATTATAAGATTAGTTAGAGTAAAGCTTAATTAATTAGCAAACCCTAATTTTTCAAATTTAGAAAAAAAATATTTTTCTATTAGAAACCCTAATTCGTGGGTTGTAAATCCTAATGACAATTTTGACCCTAATTGCTAAATTAGCGATTTTAATTAGGAAATGCTAATCCTAATTAACAAGTTTGAATTATGATTAAGAAATTTTAATATAATTAGAAAATCCTAATTATAATTTAGAAATGTTAATTTTCTATTTTTAAAACCTAAATTGGAAATTTTAGAAAATTAAATTGCAAACCCTAAACCATAAGGTTTTCCAAACCCAAACCCAAACCCTAAACCCTAAGGGTTTGGCCCATTTACTAGT
Source organism: Panax quinquefolius (assembly GCA_020205615.1). Lineage (NCBI taxonomy): Eukaryota > Viridiplantae > Streptophyta > Magnoliopsida > Apiales > Araliaceae > Panax > Panax quinquefolius. Next base: position 56,727,827 of record CM035164.1, on the reverse strand, counting down.
ATGCCATTAAATTAAAAGGAAAAAGACCAAAATGCCTTTTTCTTAAAACTTAAGCAAAAAATTTGGCAATCTTGGTGACTCACTACTCTAATGTTTATCCCATGTGCCTTAAATCATACAAGATCAGATTTGGGCCAGCTAGCAACTTCTTGGTTCAATGAATCCAAAGATTAATACTAAAACTATAGAAAATCAAGTTACTTTACTCCTAATATTATCCAAGATCCTCTCTTTGTAAAATTCGGGAATGGGTAGTGAGAGACAGTGAGATACAAAGCCATGTTAGCCTATTAGTTCACCAATATCAGATCCAGGGATCAGAATCAAAGATCAAAAGCATAAAAGGTATAAGAACCCTAAAATTTTGAAATCTTGTGATCCATGTTATTTGTTATGATTTGTTGTTTTAAGTTGTGTTAGAAGGTTTCACTTAATGATCTGGGTTGCTGTATATTGAATCCATAACATTAAAGTGCTCGAAATAATCATTTGAAGAAATCTGGGAAAAAGTTTAAAAAGTGGCTTGACAGTCATATGTCAAAGGCCTTAGATCTCTCTATGTTAATGGTTAGTTCTGTTTTATGTTATAGATATATTCTTTGTAGTAAGGTCTTTGATCTGAAACTGGGAACAAGGCCAGACCATGTATATATTGCATGATAGGATCAGTCAAAGTCTGTTGACCGAGCACGAAACTTAGAATCTGGATAACCCAGAATTTCCAGTTTGGTCTGACAACCTTTTGATGGCCTCTGATCTTACTTCGGTTAAGCTATCTGGCCATGTTGTTGTAATATAGCTGTATACTGACATACTGACAATCGATTCATGCTTTTAAACTACTTAGATACATAGTTGGATCGAAATTATGAAAGGTCAAACCACCGTTGACCTTCATGCCGGAAGGAGATTCTGGGTAACCTAGAATCTTCAAGACCCGTTTTCTGACTATCCGTTTGACCGGCTTAAATCTGTCTTGTATGATGATCTAGCGTTATTAAATTGTACTATGACATCATGACTACATGTAGGGACCATTAGATATCACAAAACAAACCCAGATTCCAAGTTATAAGGCTTCAAAGTAGGGCCTAGCAACTGTTCTTCATTTCTGGAAAACCCAGAAATGAAGAACAGCTCTGACATGATGTTCTAGAACCTAGATCTCTCTTGTATGATATGTTATGGACATGAAATTGATTAATGATGGTAGTATTACAATTATACAATAATCTAAACACTTTTATATGGCCAGAAAACCTTAGGATCATAGATCAAATGATGGTCAAACCACCAACCTCGAACACTAACATGCGTTTTCTAGGCAGCTCAAGAACACCTATAGCGACGGGTCTGTCGTTATAGAGCCCTTTAGCGACGGTTTTATTATTATTTATTTTCTGATTTTTGGAAAATTATTTAAAAATAGATAAAAATGGTTTTTAATTATTAAAAATGCATAATAAATTCTAAAAAAATATTTTAAAGTCTGGAAAATAGTTTTTAATTATTTTGAGTATATTTCATAAATAGTTAATATTTTTGGAATATAAATGGTATTTTATTTATTTAATTATAATATTAAATAAATGATTTAAAAATGATTTTAATACATGAAAAATCATGAAAAATAATATTATAGTAAAACGAAAATATTTTAAGTTATTTCTAGTGACTTTTAATATTTTGTGATGAATTTCATTAATTAATCCATATTAATGAAAATTAGTTTATTTAATAAGTATATTAAATAATTTATGGAAAAATAGAATAAATGATTTAAAAATCATATGAAAATTATTTAAGTGTTATAAAAATATTTTAAGTTATAAAATATAAATTTTGATATTTTGCCATGAAAATATTAATATTTTAATATTAATAACAATTATCGGATAATAAATTTAAGTGTTTAAAATCATATTTAAATGATTTTAAGGAATTAAAATTACTTTGATATATTATAAATATATTATAATATTATGAATTGTATTTCATTAATATTTGTTTAAATAAATATTAATGATAAAGGAATATTGTGGTATTTAATTCATTTAAATACAATACTAATGATTTAAAATACACGATAAATAGTAATAATTATTTAAAAATTATTACGAGCTTACAAAAAATATTTCGACTGTTATTAAAATTATCTGAGATAATTGTTAAGTGTTAGGCAGAGTTTAATTGAACTTAAACTCGAAATTTTGGTCCGGCTAGACCGTCGGGACATTAGAACTTTGTCAAACTCAAGTCGGACTGAAATAGTTTGACCTGATACTGAGTCTTATGTGTGTTATAGACTGATAGGTTATGTGTTATGTGTTTAGGTTATTCTATGTTTATATATATATAATAGTATTATATTGCGATGATATTATTCTAATATTGGAGATCTATATTACTAATATTAGGTCTTCGGATAAAGCGTTATAAATTGTGTTGCGATAATCGACGGTTCAGGTAAGTTTGTTTTAACTTAACTCTATTAAGAGTTGTTTTATTCGGATAAGCTTATGGTTAATCATTGTTGGTTTCCATGAATTTTACGCTGTACATATTGCATGTATAAGTCAGGTATGAAAGGTTGATCACCTTCATTACCCTTTCGGTTCAGATATATTTGTTCATTTTCAATACTTGTTCAGTCAAAGTTTTGTTCCTGCCAGTTCACAATTATATTGTTGAATTATAGCCAGCCAATTATTCAAATCATTTCAATCATGATATATCGTTATATTGTTGAATTTAAACTTGCTGGGCAATCCTTATGCTCACCCTTGCTATATCATGATAAAACATTGCATATTAAGACGAACGCGTCGGATACAGGAAAAGATTAAAGAAAGTTCCAGCTTTAGTTTATGTATGTGATTAGAAATGTAATATTGTAGTTTGATAATAAAGTTATGTGTTAGATAGTTATGAATTGTGTATTAATATAAGGTTACTCGACCTTGGGGAATAGTGTGTAATGTATTGTATAAATAATTTATGTTTATATCTTCCGCAAATAGTAATAGTTGTATAGAATGATCGAATCGGATCCTCGATAATTCGGGACCTCAGATTCGGGGACATCACAGCATGAGCACGCAACCCAGTCCTTTATGAGAAGCATCGCTATAAACTACAAAATTTCATTAATCATCGGGTAATGACAAAACATGCGCTTCACTCAACCTCTTCTTCAGTTCTTGTAACGGGACAAATTTTTGAGTTATGATTCTTATGACAGAATCCTTTTAAGAGGGGAAAGATGTGACAACTGAGATTTTGTAATTTAATTTTAATATTTATTGGATTGAATAAATATTTTTCGATGAATTAATTTTAATTTTAATTGATGAAATTTTTATAGATTAATTTAATTATATGTGTTATATTTATTAAATTAATGTAGAGAATTTTATTATTCGATGTATGTATTTATGTGAGCTTATTATTGAATTAAAAGAAATATTTAATAGGCCTATTGTTATTTTAATTAATTTAATAATTAATTAGAGATGTAATAATTTGACATTATTAATGAATGAGAAATTCAATTATGCGACTATGTGAATTAAAGAGAAATTATTTTATTTTATTTAAAATAAATTAAACTAGATATTTGATTTATTTTATAAGGGGTGTGATATTTTTTCAAACTATATTATAAAGGTTTTATTAAATTAATTTGATATAAGCTTTTACGACTAGCCAAATGAGGCCTTAAGAGGAGTTGGGGGCAGTTAAACCACGTATGGAGTAACTGACCTCAACTCTGCGCATAAAGGCTCAGTTGGCATTATTCTACGTATTCTTCATTTTAGATTAAATAGAGAGTCAGAGAGAATTTAGAGAATTGTTAAGTGAATTGTGATTGAAGAAGAGTTGAGAAGAAATTCATCTCCTGCGAATTTACATTCTACGCTTTGGGTAATCTCTTCAACTCAATTCCTATTTTACGTCATTTAGTTTTGTAAAAAATGGCTTTCATTCTTTCTGTAAAGTCTCTATAAATTGTTAAGAGTAAGGATTATGTGTATATATGAGATAAGATGTGGTTTTAATATGTCTTTCCTATGTATTGGATGGTTCCATATCATCAGTTTCATGAAACATTATACAATATACGATTATAGAGTATGTTATATGGCCATATGGCCCTTACTCACAAAAATTAATACGTCAACCATATATTATCCCTAAATTTTACACTTGTATATAATTATGCATATTAAAACGAAGTAAACAAAACTTGAATGGATGGATTTGGTGTTATAACGAATACGTGGCATTGAATTTTATGATTTATGTTCAAAACCTTCAAGAACATCAAGAACAGTGAAATTTATATATTTTAGTTTTGTAATTATGTGTTTTAATGGGTTAAAATCATTCTATAAATGTTGGGTAATGATTATGTATGAATTCTAGCATGTGGGTATGTTAAATTGGTGAAATTAATGATAATGTAGTGTTTATGTTGCTGAACTCTATGTTCATCGTGAACTGAGAATTAAAATCTGGTGTTTCGGCCATGGCGCTAACTCCGTAATCAAGTCCCGCGGCCACCACCACCATGTGCAAATACCAAGATATAAGATAACAATGGCAGCCAATTATTTACCACTTAGAAGAATGGCCTAGAAACGAGTTTTTAAAATGTTTAAGTCTAGCAATGTGTTATTAAATTAATCTAATGAACATAAAAACTTGTTAGACATATAATGAGGTGTTAAAATAAATTCTTAACACGTCCATAACACAATTACGTGTGAGTTAAATGATTGAATGCATAGTTAGCTTATTGTTTGTGAAGTCTTAATTTTGACAATAAGTGTAGTAATTAACTAAGTATAGTCATGAATTCGAGTTAGACAAAAGAATAAACTTATGATGACTAGTACGTTATAATTGACTGGTATTGTGAATGTAAATGATATGTAGGATTTAAATCAAGGAACGAGTTTAATTAAAGTGTAATCTACGCACGAGACAAGTTTCCTAACCTTACTTGTTATCGTTATATAAGTGCTGAATTCACCTTTCTACATTGAGCAAGTTCTTATTATTATTGATCAAGTCTATTTTATTATATTAAAGCCTATTAATCTTTCAAGCATGATGCTGTTATACAATACTTATTCTATTGTATACCTTTTGAGATTTTATTCAAGTTAAATATTTAGTTACTGTTAAACCTTGTTAGACTAACGAACCCTTAATGATTCGACTAGTCCATAGTTGATGAGCATTCTAAATTTCAGAACCCTTGATGAATTATCCAAACCAAACTTCCTTTGGTGCGGACTCAAATGTCAAACTGAGATGAACAACCCTGTATAGCGGATTACTTATGCGTTAGCGTTGAGATATTGTGCACAGTATGGTACTAATGGCTAATCCCCCTAAGTACGAGTAGAAGAGTCCATAGTCATATGACTATTAAAGGTTTCAAGTATAACCCTTGATAACCTAAGACATAGTTCAAGGTCTTATGACTCTCAGAAATCTTTTGAATTCTTGTTATTCATTCTTGATTCAAAAGTTGAGCTTTTATTTCAAAAGTCTTTGATTCACTCGCATGTTATTATATATTGTTATTTCATTTTTATACTTGTGGGCATTCATGCTCACTCTTGCATAATAATAACATTGCAGTTAAGAACAAAAGGTATGATGAGCCTTCTACTAGCAAAGGCAATGGCAAAGCTAATAAGTGATGAAGACTTGTTATTTAATTTTTAGAATGTTATTGTAAAGACTTAATGTTGTTTAAGACTTATTTGTTAATGTTTCCGCACAGATGTTTAAGGTTAGTTTGACCTGGGATTGTATTTATTATTCAGATGTTGTATCCCCATAAGGGGAGGATTTATTTCTATCTATTCCACGGTTTGCATTTATTATAGGTAGATAGATAGATGATATTTGTACAGTGAACACCAAATCCCGTGGAATTTAAGTACCCAGATTTTGGGGTGTCACATGTTGGTATCAAAGCTATAGGTTATAAACCTTAGGTGGGGGAACAACCTTAGGTAGTAGCCTTATAGAAAGAACATAGTGATGGAAAACTCTTATCGAGTTCTAAGAAATGAATTTCTTTAATTCATTGATGATAATAAAAGACTTTATGTGCTTAGGTGTTAAATTATGTGCTCACTAGTACGACTTAGTCACTAAAAATTGAAATTATGTTGTCAGGATGTCGTACGTTGGAGGAACTAGTCGAGTCGGGGAGGAGGAACCCTGAGTACCTACAGTACCTACAGAGGAGGAGCCCCGAGACATTCATGTCGTTAGGGAACAGTTGGTACAGAGAGAGTCATCTCCATTGATCACCATTGTTGGTTAGGAGCATGAACCTGAGACTGATCCTGAGGAGGATCCTAAGGAGGAAGATGAAGAGGAAGAAGAGGAGTTTCCACCGCACTCCATTGATGCTGTGATGTACGACGCGTTATATCTGACAATAACGTGAGAAAGTTACGAGACAATGTCCGAGATTTGACCGAAGAAGCGATTATTTAGCAGATTACTCTCGAGCAGAAGGAGAGGGAAATTGAGACTCTTCACACACGACTGGGAAATGTAGAATGGGATTTGGTCCACGAGAAGGGTCAAACCGAGGATAAGACCGAGGAGATAGTGAAGTTGAAGAAGGAATTGCAGGAAAGCTCGGAAAGACTGATCATAGCAGAGGAGGGCTGGGTAAGAGAGTCACGTCGTGCTGATCTTACGGAAGAGGATTGTCGTGCAAAGAAGGCTAAGCTTGGGGAGACGTACTCTACACTTAATAAGGTAATGAATGAGGCCCAGGATTGAGTTTTGAGGTATCCAATCCAATTTGAAGGACTACCATCGTACATGCTGGATCGTAGAACGATGTCTCGCATCATGGAAGAGGAACGTAGCAAGGCTATTCAGCGCCTTAACCAGCAGTGATAGGATTTGTTTAATTATGTGAAAAACTTATTTGGTATTTAGATGTAAATTCCGATGTAGTTATGAACAAAGGAATATTTTAATATTTAAATCTTGTGGATTCTTTATCTCAGGATAGTTGATGTAAATAGCAGTGATGCTATCTTTTGATGTTAAAACTTTCAATTTGAATGAATATATCAAGTTGTTTAAGATAATGTGTTAAATAATTATGTTAAATTGTTGAGTAATGCCTTAACTATTTAGAGAAATAAACAAAGATCTAATAAGCATATATTTTAACAGAAATATGCCGCCAAGAAGAAGATAACAACGTCAACCAAATTTCGAAGGATCTACTAATAACAATATAACGCCAATGCTAATCTTGTTCAGCAATTGGTTAATTTACTAGCTGGAGCAATGAATACTCAACCTCAAGCTCCACCAAATACTACGTTTAAGGATTTCAAGGCGGTGGGACCGCTAGAGTTTAAAGGTTCCATGAACCCGATTGAGGCTCAAACGTGGGTTATGGAAATGGAAAAGGTTTTCGATGTTGCTAGAGTTAGAGAAGACCAAAAGACCTCTTTCGCAACGTTTATGCTGAAGTCTGAAGCCAGTTACTGGTGGCAAGCAAACAAGGTTCATGGAGGTGAAGGCGTGATTACTTGGGAGAGATTCAAAGAGATGTTTTTCGAGATGTATTTCCCGACCAGCTCGCAGAACCAAATGGAGGTTCAGTTTCTGGAGTTGAAGCAGGGGAATATGACCGTACCAGATTATGTGGCTAGATTCAACGAGTTGGCGAGGTTTTCCTCGTATCAAATACACACGGATGAGAGAAAAGCAAGAAGGTTTGAACAAGGACTGACGTTATCTTGGGAATGGACTGGTTATTCAATTACGAGGCTGTAATTGATTGCCAAAAGAAGCGTATTAACCTTATGACTCCGTCAAAGGTTATTTTTATAATGTGAAATCGCTGAACAAGCGAGTTATCGATGATGATGCGAGCCGTGAAGTTGTTAAGACAGTACGCAGGGATATTTAGCTTACATAGTCGACAGTCGTAAAGAGAATCTGAAAGTAGAGGAGATGCCGGTAGTGAGAGACTTCGTCGATGTCTTTCCAAACGATTTGGCAGGCCTTCCGCCAGATAGAGAAGTTGATTTTGTGATCGATTTGGCGCCAGGAACCGCTCCAATATCAAAGGCACCATATCGAATGGCACTAGTAGAGATGAAAGAATTAATGGTATAACTACAAGAATTACTGGACAAGAAGTACATTCAACCGAGCGTATCGTTGTGGGGAGCACCGATGTTGTTTGTGGAAAAGAAGGATGGAACGATTCGGCTCTGCATTGACTATAGAGAATTGAATAAGGTCAAGATTAAGAATAGATATCCATTACCGAGGATCGATGATCTGTTTGATCTATTAAAGGGAGCAAAATACTTTTCCAAGATAGATTTGAGAAGTGGTTATCATCAACTGAAGGTGAGACCAAAGGATGTACCGAAGACAGCATTCAGAACACGATATGGTCACTACAAATTTTTGGTTATGTCGTTTGGTCTAACGAATGCTCCTGCAGCATTTATGGGACTAATGAATGGTGTGTTCAAACTATTTTTGGACAAGTTCGTAGTGGTATTTATAGATGATATTTTGGTATATTCGAAAACCAATGAAGAACATGAAGAGCATTTGAGATTAATGTTGGAAGTATTGAGGAGGGAGAAGTTGTATGCCGAGTTTTCGAAATGCAAATTTTCGATCGACCGGATGCAATTTCTTGGGCATGTGATCGATAAAAATGGAATTTCGGTAGATCCATCCAAAGTTAAAGCCGTGATTCACTGGGATCAGCCGAGGACACCGTCGAAAGTACAAAGTTTTCTTGGATTGGCAGGATATTACAGAAGATTCATACAAGACTTTTCCAATATCGCAACTCTGTTAACGAATTTAACTCGAAAAGCTGTGAAATTTGTTTGGACGGAGAAGTGTGAGGAAAGCTTTCAAGAATTAAAGAAGAGGTTGAGTACAACACATGTGTTGTCTCTTCCGGATGATACAGGAAATTTTGTTGTTTTTAGTGATGCGTCGCATAAAGGACATGGCTGTGTGCTGATGCAAAACGGCAAAGTCATTGCGTATGCATCACGATAATTGAAGGATTATGAGAAGGGATATCTGACCCACGACTTGGAGTTAGCTGCAGTAGTTTTTGCTTTGAAAATCTGGAGGCACTATCTCTATGGGGAGAAATGTGAAATATATACAGACCACAAGAGTCTGAAATATATTTTTACCCAGAAAGACTTGAATATGCGCCAAAGAAGGTGGTTGGAGTTAATTAAGGACTACGACTGAGAGATTTTATACCATCAAGGTAAGGCAAATTTCGTTGCCGACGCCTTAAGTAGAAAAGGGTCAAGAGAAGTTGATGATGTTGACCGCTTAGGAGGAGCGAATTTCAGAAATGGAGAAACTAGAGTTGGAAGTGAAGTATCCTATGGAAATTGATGAGAAGATATTTCAGATTCAATCTGGTACAACCCTACTGGATAAAGTTAAGGAGGCTTAACTTCAAGACGATGAATGCAAAAAGGTGATAAGGAAGATATCTGAAGGAACCGAACCAAGATTTAAGATGGATAAGGAAGGAATACTAAGATTTGAGAGTAGAATTTGGGTACCGCCAGTAACAGAGATTAAGGAAGAAATTTTAAGCGAGACTCACAACTCAAGATATTCGATTCACCCTGGTAGAACCAAGATGTATCAAGATCTTCGACAATATTTTTGGTGGCCAAATTTAAAACGAGAGGTTGCAGAATGTGTTGCCAAATTCCTGACATGTCAGAAAGTGAAAGCAGAACATCAGAGGCCGAGTGGGTTGCTACAACCTTTAGAAATTCCATAATGGAAATGGGAACATATTATGATGGATTTCGTGGTTGGCCTACCGACAACTCAGAAAGGCTTCGACGTAGTATGGGTTATTGTTGACCGATTGACGAAATTCGCACACTTCCTTCCAATCAAAATCAGATTTAACTTAGATCAGTTGGCAAGGTTATATGTGAAAGAAATAATTTCAAGACACGGAGTCCCGGTGTCAATTGTTTCTGATAGAGATCCACGCTTAACGTCGAACTTCTGGAAACGTCTACAAGAATGCATGGGTACACAGTTACAAATGAGCACGACGTATCACCCTCAGATAGATGGACAAAGTGAAAGAATAATTCAGACATTGGAAGATATGTTAAGAGCTTGTGTAATGGACTTTAAAGGAAATTGGGATGACCATCTACCGCTCGTAGAGTTCGGTTACAACAACAGTTACCACGCTAGTATTGGCATGCCACCTTATGAAGCTTATACGGCAGAAAGTGCAGAACTCCGCTATATTGGGATGAAGTTGGCGAAAGATAATTACTATGCCCAGAATTGGTATAACAAACAGCATAAATAATCAAAGTTATCCGAACAAGATTGACAGCAACTCAAGATAGACATAAGAAATACGCTGATCCACATCGTAAGAATGTTGAGTTTGAACCAGGTAGTTATGTATTCTTAAAGGTCTCTCCCTGGAAGGGAAAGATCAGGTTCGGAAAGAAAGGAAAATTAAGCCCAAGATTCATTGGACCCTTTGAAGTTTTGAGAAGGGTCGGAGAAGTTGCTTATGAGGCAGCCTTACCTCCAGCTCTAGAGAATGTCCACAACGTTTTTCATGTCTCAGTCCTACGACCATATAAACCAGATTACAAGCACGTGATTGAATATGAACCCCTACATTTCGACAAAGACTTATCTTACGAAGAAATTCATGTTTAAATTGTCGACCGAAAATAACAAGTTCTGAGAAATAAAGTAATACCTTCTGTTAAGCTAATTTGGAGGAACCACAACGCTGTAGAAGCTACGTGGGAACTCGAAGAGAATATGATGAAGAATTATCCTCATTTATTTACTTAGATTGTTATAAGCGATTCTGGGGACATAATCTTTCTAAAGGGTGGGGGAGAATGTAACGGGACGAATTGTTGAGTTATGATTCTGATGACAGAATCCTTTTAAGTGGGGAAAGATATGACAACCGAGATTTTTTAATTTAATTTTAATATTTTTCGGATTGAATAAATATTTTTCAATGAATTAATTATTAGATACAATAATTAATTGATGAAATTGTGATAGATTAATTTAATTATATGTGTTATATTTATTAAATTAATGTGGAGAATTTTATTATTCGATGTATGTATTTATGTGAGCTTATTGAATTAAAAGAAATATTTAATAAGCCTATTGTTCTTTTAATTAATTTAATAATTAATTAGAGATTAAATAATTTGACTTTATTAATGAATGAGAAATTCAATTATGCTTCTATATGAATTAATGAGAAATTATTTTATTTTATTTAAAATAAATTAAACTAGATATTTGATTTATTTTATAAGGGGTGTGACATTTTTTCAATCTATATTATAAAGGTTTTATTAAATTAATTTGATATAAGCCTTTAAGGCTAGCCAAATGAGGCCTTAAGAGGAGTCAGGCGGTTAAACCCACGTATGAGTAATCCGGACTCAACTCTCTGTATATAAAAACTCGATTGGCATAATTCTACGTATTCTTCATTTTAGAGTAAATTGAGAGTTAGAGAGAATTCAGAGAATTGTTAAGCGAATTGTGATTGAAGAAGAGTTGAGAAGGAATTCATCTCCTGCGAATTTACATTCTACGCTTTGGGTAATCTCTTCAACTCAATTCCTATTTTACGTCATTTAGTTTTGTAAAAAATGGCTTTCATTCTTTCTATAAAGTCTCTGTAAATTGTTAAGAGTAAGGATTATGTGTATATATGAAATAAGATGTGGTTTTAATGTGTCTTTCCTATGTATTGGATGGTTCCATATCATCAGTTTCATGAAAAATTATACAATATACGATTACAGAGTATGTTATATGGCCATATGGCCCTTACTCATAAAAATTAATACGTCAACCATATATTATCCCTAAATTGTACACGTGTATATAATTATGCATGTTAAGACGAAGTATACAAAACTTGAATGGATTGATTTGGTGTTATAACGAATCCGTGGCATTGAATTTTATGATTTATGTTCAAAACCTTCAAGAACATCAAGAACAGTGAAATTTACATATTTTAATTATGTAATTATGTGTTTTAATGGGTTAAAATCATTCTATAAATGTTGGGTAATGATTATGTATGAATTCTAGCATGTGGGTATGTTAAATTGGTGAAATCAATGATCATGTAGTGTTTATTTCGCTGAACTCTGTGTTCTTCGCGAACTGAGAATTAAAATTTGGAGTTTCAGCCATGCTACCAACTCCCGAACTGAAGTCCTTTGACAACGCCATGCACCGTAACGTAACGTTCAATTCATTATAAGCCATAGCGCCATGGCGCCGCAGCACCAAGACATAGTACAATAGTGGTGCCGCAGCGCCACTTAGCAGAATGGTCCAGAAATTAGTTTTTAAAATGTTTAAGTCTAGCAATGTGTTATTAACTTAATCTAATGAACATAAAAACTTGTTAGACATATAATGAGGTGTTAAAATAAATTCTTAACACGTCCATAACACAATTATGTGTGAATTGAATGATTGAATGCATAGTTAGCTTATTGTTCGTGAAGTCTTAATTTTGACAATAAGTGTAGTAATTGACTTAGTATAGTCATGAATTCGAGTTAGACAAAAGAATAAACTTGTGATGACTAGTACGTTATAATTGACCGGTATTGTGAATGTAAATGATATGTAGGATTTAAATCAAGGAACGAGTTTAATTAAAGTGTAATCTACGCACGAGGCAAGGTTCCTAACCTTACTTGTTATCGTTATATAAGTGATGAATTCACATTTCTACATTGAGCAAGTTCTCATTATTATTGATCAAGTCTGTTTTGTTATATTAAAGACTATTAATCTTTCAAGCATGATGCTGTTATACAATACTTATTCTATTGTATACCTTTTGAGATTTTATTTAAGTTAAATATTCAGTTATTGTTAAACCTTGTTAGACTAGCGAACCCTTAATGATTCGACTAGTCCATAGTTGATGAGCGTTCTAAATTTTAGAACCCCTGATGAATTATCCAAACCAAACTTCCTTTGGTGCGAACTCAAATGTCAAACTGAGATGAACAACCCTGCATAAGGGATTACCTATGCATTAGCATTAAGATATTGTGAACAGTATAGTACTAAGGTCTGATCCCCCTAAGTACGAGTAGAAGAGTCCATAGTCTTATGACTGTTAAAGGTTTCAAGTATAACCCTTGATAACCTAGGACATAGTTCAAGGTCTTATGACCCTCAGAAATCTTTTGAATTCTTGTTATTCATTCTTGATTCAAAAGTTGAGCTTTTATTTTAGAAGTCTTTGATTCACACGCATGTTATTATATATTGTTATTTCATTTTTATACTTGTGGGCATTCATGCTCACTCTTGCATAATAATAACATTGCAGTTAAGAATGAAAGGTATGATGAGCCTTCTACTAGCAAAGGCAAGGGCAAAGCTAATAAGTGATGAAGACTTGTTATTTAATTTTTAGAATGTTATTGTAAAGACTTGATGTTGTTTAAGACTTATTTGTTTATGTTTCCGCACAAATGTTTAAGGTTAGTTTGACCTGGGATTGTATTTATTATTCAGATGTTATAACCCCATAAGGGGAGGATTTATTTTTATTTATTGCACGGTTTGCATTTATTATGGGTAGATAGATAGATGATATTTGTACAGTGAACACCAAATCCTGTGGAATTTAAGTACCCGAATTTGGGGGTGTCACAGTTCTTGAAAACTGTCTTCACATTTCTCCTTCCATACGTATTTCACCATCTTCTTCGTCAAGTTAGTCAACGGAGTAGCTATCTTTAAAAAATCCTGAATAAATCTTCGATAGTAACCTGCTAACCCTAGGAAACTCCGCACCTCGGTTGACATTTTTGGTTATTCCCAATTCATCACGCCTTCTACCTTCGCTGGATCTACTAAAATCCCCTCATGGTCAATGACATGACCTCAAATTTGTACCCTCTCTAACCAGAATTCACACTTAGTGAACTTCGTATATAACTTTTCCTTTCTTAGTGTCTCCAACACTATTCTTAGGTGTTCAGCATGATCTTCTAGCGTCTTAGAATATACTAGAATATCATCGATAAATACCACGGTGAACTTGTCCAAATATTATTTGAACACTATGTTCATCATGTCCATAAATGCAGCAGGTGCATTAGTCAATCCAAATGACATCACCAGAAACTCGTAATGACCATAATGAGTTCTGAATGCTGTCTTTGGCACGTCTTCATTCCTAACCTTCAGCTGATGATACCCCGTCCTTAAACCTATTTGGAAAAAATATTTTGCCCCCTTCAACTGATCAAAAAGATCATCGATCCTGGGCAACGGATACTTATTCTTTATCGTTAACTTGTTCAACTTTCGATAGTCGATACAAAGTCTTAACGATCCATATCGGTGCTCCCCACGGTGAAACACTCGGTTGTATATACTTCTTGTTTAACAGTTCTTGTAACTGCACCATCAACTCCTTAATCTCCACTGGCGCCATACGATACGGTGCCCTGGAAACTAGTGCAGCTCCTGGCACAATGTCTATTACGAACTTCGTCTCCCTATCCGACGGAAGACCCGACAACTCACTCGGAAATGCATCCATGAACTCACTCACTATAGGTATTTGTTCCATGGTCGCTCCCACTCAACCACATGACACAAATAGCCTACACACCCCTTCCTCAATAATTTCCTAGTTTGTGTCATGGTAAGACAACACGAATGTCCCAGCGATTTATTCCCGTAAAATATTACATGAGATTGAATTGATGTTTTAATATTTACGCATTTCTTTTGAAAATCTATAATTGCCCCATGATTTATCAACCAATCCATCCCGAGAATTACGTCGAATTCTCCTAACTTTATCGGTATCAGATCTACCGATAATTTACAACCTCGAATGTCTATGCAACAACTCCTATGAATATTTTCAACATGAATTTTCTCTTCGTTTGCTACCTTAATATTTAAAGGTATAGGCAATTTTTTGGGAAGTAATCCTAATCGTCTAGCAAAATCACATGAGATAAACGAACAAGTAGCACCCGAGTCAAACATCACGTATGCATTTAAGTCGTTGATCGGAATAATACATGCGACTACATCCCCCGAGGCCATCGCGTCTTGATTCAGTCATGTATTAAAGTATGCAGGCCATCGGCCTACCATGTCATTTGGACCCCCAATAGTTAACTTACCACTATTGGTGCCCCTATTCCCGTCTATCCCCTTCTTTGGGCAGTTCTTTGCCATGTGGTCAGTGGACCCACATATAAAGCATCCATTGTTCTTCTTCGGACTTGGATAGTTTGGCACAATATGCCCCTCATGTCCGCAGTTATAACACACGGCCTTACCTTTGAGACAGACTCCTAAGTGAGTCTTCCCACAGGTTTTGCAGGCCTCCATCCTCCTCTTCGGCTCTCCTATTTTCACTCCGGTATTCCCAGAGCTAACTACCTTCCCCTTATAACCTTCGGCACTCCCACTGGCACCCTCGTTCTTTACTCCCCCGTCCACTTCCCCTTGATTTTCTTATCCTTGTGGTATTGGCTCAACGCCTTGCTACCGCCTTCGACAATTATTGCCTTCTCTAAAATGATTCTAAAGGAAGTACTTTGTAACACAGAGATAAAATTATAGAGCCAGGGTTTCAAGCCCTGCTCGAACCATCGAGGCTTCCTCACCTCGGTGTCCACTTGGTGTGGAGCGAACCTTGTCAGTTCATTAAACATGGCGGTGTATTGGGGAACCGTCATGTCCCCTTGTTTCAAATCTAGAAACCGCATCTCCATCCTTCCCTACATGCTCGTGGGAAAGTAGTTCTCGAAAATTATTTCCTTGAACCTCACCCACGTTATAGCATCTATTCCAGCCCTAGCCTGATTGGCCTCCCACCAAAATTTGGCCTCTCCCTTCATCATGTAGGTTGCAAAGGCAACCTTCTGGGCCTCGTCGACAATTGCAATCACAAATGCCTTCTCGATTTCCTTCACCCATGTTTGGGCTTTGATAGGGTCCGTAGTTCCTTTGAACTCCGGTGGACCCACACACTTAAAGTCCTTAAATGTAGCAGCTCGTACTACACCAGGATTTACGGGGATATTAGCCCCGATTTGATTAAATGTTTCGTTTACTAAATTTATGAACTCTTGCATGGGATTAACCGGACCTCCCTCCGGTTGGTTTGTGTTCGCACCTTAGTTATGTGGTATTCTTCTTAGCGGCATTTTTCTATTACAATAAACACATATTTCGTTATTATTCATTTCCTGTCATTGAGTTATTATTCAATGTTAAACAATAACTTAAACATTCATTACTCAACATTTTTCGAAAAAGACTTATATTGATTCATTGTAGTATAATACTACATCTATGACGCCCCCAAAATTAGGTATACACCACCCATCTTGGGTTGCCAGATACAAGGTACTGAATACAAATACAACTTAATTATACAACAGTCGTGTAAAATACGACAAAACATAGGCTGTGAGTTTTAATACAAATATTGTCATCTAGACAATATCCACACTCAATGGAGTTCTCATTACATTTATTATCACACTATTTTACAGAATAGTGAGGACTACTAATGCACTATCTAGGACCATCACTCTGTTCCCAAACTAGTCCCAAATTTCGCTCTCATTTCCTAAAGAGAACAGTGAAAGAAAGGGTGAGCTCAACTAGCCCAGTAAGAAATATTATGACTAAGATAATGCAGAATAAATTATCATTAGCCTTCAACAGTGTTAAACTGATAAAATATAATAAACATCAAGTTTAACTGCAGCGGAACATGCACCATCTAGGACCATCACTCTGTTCCACCTCCTTACTATTCATAACCTAGCAACCAAGTAAACTTGCTAGCCACAACACTTTCTCATCACATAAATTGTTTCCCCATCAAGTCTACCCACTTACACTTGGATTGCTCCATGGATCATGTCCAATTCATTGGGCTTGCTAATTAATCTAGCTAATTTCTTATTGGGCTTATGCTATAATAATTTGGACTCATGGCTTATCAAACACTTGGGCTTGAGTATTACTTTCTATTGGACTTCTATTATTAAGCTAATAATCTTACAAGTCTATTACATTTAATTAAACAACTTAACAAATATACACCACGTATAATTCTCGTAGGCTAGCTCGTATACTAATTCGTAATATACGTTATTTCGTTCTCCATACACAATAGTATAATACGTCGTATTATACTCACGTTCATTACCTCGTATAATGCATACACATCATACGATTACAACTTTCTTTCCTTAACGCTTAATAAACCTAACGTTCCCAAATTAAGTCTGCATGCGAAATATTGCGTTTTTTATACTTAGATTATTATTACATAATCCATCTCGTCTTGATATTTATAACGTTACGTATTTCTCGGAAGTTCAAAAATAATTCCCGAGCGTTAAACAGTGAATAGTGTCTTTCGTAAACCTTCTCGGAAAACTTTTATTTTCATCTTGGAAATTCAAACACTTTAATTCATTCACGTGGTTCAAATACTACGATGTTCTGACGTTTCTAAGTTATAGAACGACATACATCTTATTAACACATATAATGACAAATAAGATTATTTTATTCATTATTTAATTCTTTCAAATATTTTACAAAGGATCCGAATTTCTCGGTCGTTACAACTTTTCAGAGATGTATGATGGCTATCTTTTCGTATATGGTGGAGCATAATGTGGAGGTGTTTATGGATAATTTTTTAGTATTTAGTGATTCTTTTGATTTGTGTCTGGAAAATTTAGTGAAGGTATTGAGAAGATGTGTTGAGACGAACTTCTTGTTGAATTGGGAAAAGTGTCATTTTATTGTACAAGAAGATTTAATTTTGGGACATAAGGTGTCAAAGAAAGGACTTGAGGTGGACAGGGCCAAATTAGAGACTATTGAGAATTTGCCGCCACTAACTTCAGTAAAAGATGTTTGAAGTTTTCTAGGACATGCAGGCTTCTACCGCAGATTCATTAAAGATTTCTCCAAGATAACAAAGCCACTTTGCAGCTTATTGGAGAAAGATGCACAATTCAAGTTTGATGAGTACTGCTTGACTGCATTTGAGTATTTAAAGAGTAGGTTAACTTTAGCACCAGTGATTACAGCATCGGATTGGGACCTACTATTCGAGTTGATGTGTGATGTAAGACCCCGAATTTTATGAAATAGAAGTATTCAAATTTTCTTATAATTACTATTTAGTAAATGGTTAAATTGATAAAAGGTTAAAGTTAAGGGTGATATATGTAAATATTTTAAATAAGGAAGTGGTTATAAATACTCATTGTTGTTGGGGAATATTTGTTTAGTCGTGGAATATTCTTACTATCGGAGAATATTAAATGCGACGGCGTAGATCCATTCAGGGGTACCATAATGTAATAATCTGCTTGATGAAGAAAAAAGACAAGTATGAGTTTTTTTATAAATAACGGGGTAGTTGTTACCATTAACACTGTTGGAATACCCGATGGTTAAAATACAGTAATACGCTTGGCACATGGTATTGCACAATATTTTTGAATTATTGATTCTTACGTAAGAAGGCGCTACTCAATAATTGTTTTAGTAAATATTTTTCAATATTTTATTTTATTGATTCAATAATTGCTACGTTGATATTTTATATTATTGTTGTTTTAATAATTGTCACTGCACAGTATCTCCATTATCAGATCAATAATTCATATTATTTGAATAATATTGTTAAATAGCATTATTAGCAATGTCTAAAGAAGTTTTGTCTAGGAAGGGATTTGGTCACCTAATTGCGCGCCAATAAGGAGAAATCCTTATCGAAAAGCCCCCTCTTTCCTGGGAACGACCTGGTTGTCATAATGGTGATTCTGTAATATTATTTGTTAATAATTAATTATTGATTTATATGATAAGGAAATATTTATTTTATGTGGAAATAAATGATGGATAGGAAAATATTTATTTTATATGGATATAAATGAAGGATTTAATGCTAAGATGTTTGATCAGTATTTTGTCAGAATGAAGGTATTAAAAATCGTCCGTATATGGATTTCGGGCATTTTCTGTTTGGAATTTAGAAAAACTTAAAGCTACAAAGTTGTAGAGAATTAAATTTCCTATGGAATAGACATGAGATTCAAATTTTTCTAATAAAGGGGCTATTTATTATGAATTATTGAAGTTTTGGAAATAAATATTTTTATTAAAAATATGGGTGGGCCCCACTTTTTGTTGTTGTGGAAGTTAGCTGATTTTTGGTGGGCCCCACTTTTGGTTGTTGTGGAAGTTGGTTGATTTTTGGTGGGCCCCACTTTTGGTGGCTGAGTTTTCTTCAAAGAGGTGTGCGTAGAAAAAACTTTTATTAATATTTTATTAATTTAGTCTCCTTTGGTGTTCTAGTATTTTCCTATAATTAGGGTGCTTAGTTAGAATTGAAAATCACATCAGAATCATAAGTTTTCTCTCTCTATATTATCGAGGGTATTTTGTGAGTATTTAGATACTTTGAGAGTTGTTATAGAGTGCAAGTTTCTTTCAGCACTATATCCGAAATTCCAACAAGAAGTACTATTCTTTGAGGTAAGGGATAGTAAGGGATGTTATTTTTTTCGTAAATGATATTATTTCTTTTGATATCATTATACCGAAATATTGATATGAATTTTACTGTGAAATTTTTACCTTTTTGTGTCGGGGTTACTATTCACGTATACGACATTATTCATGTATATGACACTATTTATGTATATGACATTATTTACGTATACGGTACTATGTATGAATACGGAGTACGATTCACGAGTTACTATTCACGAGTTACTATTCACGGGGTACTATTCACAACAAAATTGGTTTCTTTTTCTGACCAAATTATCGTTGATTTATGAATATTGCTCTTTAAATTAAATCTATATTTTGATCATATTGTTTTTATTATCATATATAACATTTTTATAACCCTGGTGATGGAATTTCTCTTTCACTTGAGTGTAAAGAAGGGTAGATTATGTGTATGATCGTGACTATGAGTTCTCTTTGGCCAGTAGTGCAAAGATGACTTGTTGTTGAATATCTTTGGCCTGTAGAGAAAAGATTAATTATTGATGAATATCTTTGGCCCGTAGTGCAAAGATGCCATGTTGTTGAATATCTTTGGCCTGTAGTGCAAAGATGAAATGTTGATGAATATCTTTGGCCCGTAGTGTAAAGATGAATTTATTAGTATGATTATGAATAGGAACTGTGATTTGGTATAACCATGATCTTTGATGTTTCAGGTAAAGAAAAATGATGAAAATTATATTTGTCCTTGATGATAAGAGAAATTTAGAACTACAATTATGATCATGAGTTATACACGTGATTGTGGACAGAAACTGTTGATTGATGTTACAAGGATAAAACATTGTTGGTGGACTTTTAACATGGAGAAGATAATAGATCATATGGTTTATTTGACTCTTCTAATGGATTGCTCGTTCCGCTGCAACTATGGTTGAAAAGTTTTATTATCTACCATATGTTCTAAATCTTTGATTTATTACTGATGAAGAGTCAAGTAAGGTATAAAATCTACTATCTTCTATGATTTAAAAAGTTTTTCATCAACTTTATCGCTGAGACTCAGCTTAATAAATAAAATCGAATCATCCCTGCTCCACGGCCAAGGATATTCATGTAATCATCAATGGTCATGACTATACCGAATAATCCCTAGTCATAATCATACCAACAATCGTCCCACCAATGAACTACAGGGCCAATGAGGACTTTTACCACATCATTCGTCACATTACGGTCATGATTATACCGAATAATCCCTGGTCATAATCATACCAAGTCCATCTATGCACGTAAGCCAAAGATGACTTCCATCACAATATAAGCATGAGGATGATGACAATGACATAATAATTAAATAAAACAAGTTCAAGAATAAATTTTAAAGATTTATAAATTAATTTATCCAGGAACCAATAACGTCCAATTTGTCATCATGATACTACTTGGTATAGTAAAATTCAAGAATGCTCAGAAGAATATTTTCATGAAAAGATACTGGATGAAGCGCAAATATCAAGGATATTCCACTAATTTCATGGAGTATATATAATAACCCGATATTTTCTATATAAATAAAACAAAAAATTTGCGTATAATTTTTTTTTAAGGATGAGGATTTGTACAAGATAATGTATATATGTATTTATGTGGTAAATAAAAATATATTTATTACATGAATAATTACAAATAATTTTATTTTAAAATTAATGATCATTATCAATTATATTTTTATAATTAATTTTATTGTAGAAATATTTTTATTATTTATTTTTAAAGGAAATATGATATTATATTATTTAAATAATATAAGGAATGGTTATTGTAGTTATTATAATTACTATTTATTTATATGAATTTTAACTCTGATTATTAAGTTAAATATTTTAACTTAATTAATAAAGTTGTTTATACAAGGTAAATCGAGATATGAAATCCAAACCCTAATTATGGTTTTGGAATAAGGAATGATAATAATATTATATTAATTATATTTTTGATTTTTCATTTATATTAATAGGTAATCTTTGATATCGTGGACCGAGATAATGGTTGGTCAATTATGGTGTAACACTTACAAACCTAGTAACCCTAATTTGCTAAATAGGGAACCCTAGTAATATTAAGAAACCCTAATTATTTTAAAACCCTAATTTTCTATTAAAGCCCTAATTTTAATTAGTGCGATCTAATTAAAATTTTATTAAACTTTAAACTTAATTTTTTTAAACCCTAGAAATTATTTGGGAAACCTTAAGGTTTAAAATCTATTGATTTATCCACAGATTCAAGTACTATGGACAAGAATACCCTTAAATACTTTGTTAAATTACTAAAATAACATTTTGGATTTATTTTATTGAGGTAACTTGCAAATCTTGCCATGATTTGGGTTGTTCACCAACCCCTAGATAATTCCATGTGCCAAAATCTATACAAATCACCATTATGTAATGACAAAGAACATCGATTCATGCATCTAACTCATTATATATATAGTTTAAGAGAGAGAAAGTTCATTTTTTATTCCATTTGATCATCAAACTAATCCAAGTCCCTCTCTCTCTAACCTACGAAATCCTTGGCTAGATCAGTTCCACAACCAAGCCCCACGAACATCATAACCAAATCAGTAGCCTAAGATCAAGATTGTTCAAAGAAAAGGTATAAACCCTAGCTTGAATTCGGTCTAAATTTCGGTTGTTTGATGTTTGAAATTTTTGTTAAAACATGTTTGTTATAGTGTCTAATGATGATCTGGATTTCTAAATGTTGGATCCATAACATTTAGAAGCTCGAATTTGAAGATTTCAAAAATCTAGAAATTTTATTTTTGGTGGTCTGACAGTGAATGTCAGAGGCTATAAATATTTTTCTGTTTATGATATCTGTTGTTTATAAATTGCTATGTGTAGCTGGTAATGTGTTCTTTAATCTTCAAAAAGAATTAGGGTCATTTGATGTTTAGAATGGAAGTTATTAACAGTCAAATACCGTTGACCGACATTGACTAGAAGTAATCTGGGCAGTCAAGAACATGCCTAGATCGTTTTGACAAGAAGTTCGTGGCCCTTGATCTTTCTGGTTATTAGTTATTTTTTGTTTTTGTTGCATCTATGTTGTAGTATTATATATGAACTCCAATATTATGCCTTAAAGTCTCCTTTTTATCAAACATGAAAATAGTAATCAATGGTCAAACCAAGCCGGACGAGCATGAAAAGTTGTTTTCTGGGTAACCTAGAAAACGCTTGAACATGTCGTCTGACATGGTTTGACCAAGTCGAATCTGGCTATTTTGTAGTTCTTTTATTGATGTTAAGTAATAGATTTGTAGTATTAAATGTTGTCTACAATCTGGTACCCTTAGATCACTTAAACATCACACAAATCACAAGTTGTGGAAGCCCAAAAGTGCCTACTCGAACTGTTCTTCATTTCTGGGTTTCCAGAAATGAAGAACAGCCTCTGACAACTACTTTAGGCCCTTGGATCTTCTATGTTATGCATGTTATGACTCTATTTATTGTTGGGTCTTGTAGTGGTGTAGTTTTACTACATAATAGGATCAACAAAAAGCCCAAAAACAACTTGTGTACGATATGATTTATGGTCAAACTCGATACCTTGCAAACTGGCTATGAAGGAATGTGCTTCTATTTATAGGAGAATGGACTGAATAGTAACTAATTCATGAACGGTCCATATTGATTTACTATTAAAACTTAAAGCAACGGTCCATACTGATTTACTATTATAACTTTCCACCATCGGTCCATATTGATTTACTATTATATCTTCAACCAACGATCCATATTGATTTACTATTATAACTTCAACCAACGGTCTAAAAAATTAGCACATCTCCTCATGGAATAATATTGTACCCAAAAATGATTTGGATCGAAAAGAAATATATCTTGCGGGTGAATAGTACCCCGTGAATAGTAACTCATGAATAGTAACTCGTGAATAGTAACTTGTGAATAGTAACTCATGAATAGTAACTCATAAATAGTAACTCGTGAATAGTACTCCGACACGAAAAGTGCCCCGAATACCCGATTGAGCAATATAACCTCCAGACATCAGTTATTATCGAAACAAATGTTGATTTCCACTAACAAAAATAATTCCAACACAATGGAACTATAAAATTCATCTTTAATCAACACGAACTTATTCATCATTAATATTATAACTCACAATATTTAACAACCAGGTCGTTCCCAGGAAAGATGGGGCTTTCCGATAAGGATTTCTCCCTATTGGCGCGTAATTAAGTGACCAAACCTCTCCTTGACAGAACTTCTAGACATTGTCAATATTGCAAATAATAATATGAATAACTTTGTCATCTCAATTATTGATTTAATAATATATCATATAATGCAGATGATACTGTGATAATAATCGAATCAATAATATGAGAGATATGATACAACAATTACTGTAGCAATAATTGAGTATAACTGGGTGACTTATCAGGTAAGCATCAATAATCAATACCGTGTGCTACTATGCAACCACGCCAGACATCGTACTTTTACTAATGGGTAGTTTAACAGGTTTTAACAGTAACACTTCCGCCGTTATTTTTATAAAAGATAATTATGTCGCTTTTTCTAACTACGACAATACTTCCGTTAGGGTCCACTAATTGATTGTCTTGCCGTCTTTAATATTCCCCTGTTAAAATGAATATTCCCAGAGCCAATCGAATATTATATAACCACTTGCTTACTTTAAAAAAATTTTAAATAATATCCACAACTATAACATTATATCAAATCCACACCATAATAAAAAAATTATTTTGAGAAAATTAAATATTTATTCATAAAATCTGGGGTCTCACAACATCGGTTACATTACACAGCCAAAGCTGAATACATTATTTTCCCGCTATTGCTTTCCAAAAATTGGGATTTACAAAAGACTACCCTTGATTATACAAAAGAGGGCTTTATGTCACTACTAGATACAAATATATGTACATATCTAAACTACCCTAGCCAGTACTAGATTACATTTGCCTTAAGGCATTCTAAAAATCCGCCTTGGCAAGACCGGCAATAATATCACGGCCGATAGTATGCCGCGTCTGCCCTTTCGACGGGATAACCAGCTACCAGCAGCTGGAAATCCTCATGAGAACTCCTATTGATATAGGACATTCTCCTTATCTTCTACTTCTTGGTCTTTAGCTCCCCCTGAGTTCAAAGACCTCCTATTTCAACTCATGGACCTTATCCTTAGCCAAAACCTTTTCATCATGTTCCTGCTCCCACATGGACTCCACGTCCGTCTTGTCTTCTATAACATCTTGGAGCTCTGCCTTCAGCTCCTTAACCTCCTGATAGTAGTGGATGTTTCTTGTAGCGTCCCCAAATCTGGGTATTTTCCAACTTGACAGATGGTGCTATACTGTACAACATTCATACATTCGTTCAATTAAAAAGTCTCAAAGAACGAACTTAACTTCTATATATTTAAAGTAATATTTACATTTCCCAAGTTCTATACCCATTACAAAGGTTCTTTATCATAATATCAGTTACATTACAACAATAGATCTATACTATTATAAGACAGCTTAGTAATCTGCCTTAGCTTTTCCCTTATCCTTTTTTGATCCTTCGGGACGTTCAGTCTTAGCTGCATTTATATGGTTCAAGCAAGAGTGAGCAAAACTAGCTCAGCAAGTATAATAATTTAATAACAACATGCGTGACACATACAAATCGTATATCTTCAATAACTGAACAATTGTTATGAAGTATTATTGATAATTCAAAATAGCACTTCATCTTTTCTTTCAAAATGTTTTACAATAACAACCATATTTAGTAAAACATTCACTCCGGTCAAAGACCTCGAGTATTCATTCTTTGTTGGAAAAAGGACAACCCGAAAACAATTTTGTAAGCCGATATCACTTACGAGCACTTCTAGGTGATCAGCCTATTTTACTCTATGTTGATCAACACTAAATCCATTAAACGTATGCACGTTTAAGCATTTGGCAACCTCACGTGCCTGTCGTTTTACCAACAAAACATTTGTTTAACATTTCAGTCTTCTTTTGAAAACCATATCAAGTAGTTGACAAAAGATAGCAACATTTGATAATACATGAATATATTATCAATACATCAAGTCTAGCCAAAGGAATTGGCTTCAACTTCAATATACCTCAATTCATGCGAAAGAATACATGAACCTCAAAAACTTGTTCAGATTGAACTGAGACAAGAGTTAGAATACTTGCCTTTAGCGTCTACTATGGTAAATTAACTTTATGTTCAAGTCGTTCAAGTCTTTACAATACATGATCACATAATGCCTTACATTAGGTCACATATAATCAAGTAGGTATATGACTATATCATACCCTTCATTTCAATCTAACTGTGTATTAGATTCAGTTACTATTCGTTCCGGTTTATCATTACCCTTCCATTTATATTCGACTAGGTTATCCCAACCATTACATTTCATTCCTTAAGGTTTAACAAAGTTTAAATAATGTTACATTACCTTCCTTAAGTTATGTTTACTTTTAAATCAATTAGGTTTTCTTTTCTTTGTACATAGAAACCTTCATTACTATCTTTGTTCTGAGACTGGCACTGATGCGCCAGATTTATACCTACATCTCGCGGTGTGGTGCGAGCTCCTTATGTCATTGTCCCGGACTTGGTGTCATTGCATGAGTCCTTACTTATTGAGCGGCTACTTGCAGACCACTCTCCGTAAGATTTAGGTCTTTGTCATGGTATTTGCTGTTTCACCATATGAACTATAGTTCACCGTGGCGAACTCTTTGCGAGGTGTTTTTACATCGCTCCGCCACGACGCTTTCATTTTGCCTGGGGTTGGCCCAAGCATACCAACTCATGTGCACCGTAAAAAATTTCAGTCTTTTAATTTTTGTGAACTTCGCGGACGCATAACTTCTTCGTTATAAGTTTGAATTGGCTCATTCAAAAGCCTACGGTTCACAAATTACGTAATCTACATGATCATGCAAGAATTTTATCTATTTGACTTCGTTTGCTAAAAATTCACCTATAAGTTCATTTTTTACGAAAACGATAAACGTTCATGAAAGTTCAACGCTCGTTTCTTCGTTCTAAGTCAGAATCCGATCATTTTTGAGTCCGCAACTCTTAAATTCCAAATAAGACTTGTCTCCATTGGAAAACAATGGTTCCGAGTTCAAACACAAAATTTAACTTCCATTCCGAGAATTTTATGATTTCGACGATTATCGTCCAATCGTGCAAATTCCGGCAATTCTTCCTTCTTATGATTTATTCAACATTACAAATGAACTTCATTCATCATGTGAACACACTAACATACTTAATACAATAACTTATATTCATTGTTGGATTTTGACTTATTCTTCATGAGCTTATAACTTGTCAAATTATAAACTACTTAAGATTTCATTGTTAATGACTTATGACAATTAAAGTTTCTTAAACATCATTTCTTATATGTTCTTAACATATAACTTAACTTAGGTATACATGATACATATGATCATATAAATTCTTTTATATTCATATCATTTCTCTTAATAAACTCCTTACAAGTTCATATTATTTTCACATAAGTTTATAACTTATGCTAGCTTAAATGACTTATTACCAACTTAATTGGCTTAAGTTCACTACTTACTCATTCATGTTTCTTAATCCAACTTTTCTTATCATCCTATCATGGTAATGATAGAAGATACTTGAGAAGAAATCTTACTCTTTTGAAGTCTTGGTAAGGTAGCTTCCTTCTTCTTCTTATTTATGGAAGTAACTTATTTGTGACTTAAACTCTCGAACACTTAAGCACTTTGTGATGTCTAGATTATTTGAAGAACCAACAAATGGCTTGTAAGCTTCCTCTATTTATAGAAATTACAAAGCTAGGGTAGTTTAGTCATTAAACCATCCCACCTCCTCATGCACCTCCTTACTATTCATTTCTTGCAAGGCACAAAACTTATCCTACACTTGGTCATTACTTCAAAGTCTTGGTCACCACACTAACTTGGTCACCACATTGCTTGGTCACCACTATACTTGGTCACCACAATAACCATATCGATATGGTTTTGCCCCATGGGTCTATTAACTCATGGATTCTAGCTTGGGCTTGGATTAATAAATCCTTGGTCTTTGCATTAATAAACACTAGCTTGTTCATTAATAAATTATTGGGCCTCTTCC
The DNA here is from genome assembly GCA_020205615.1 of Panax quinquefolius. Classification (NCBI taxonomy): domain Eukaryota; kingdom Viridiplantae; phylum Streptophyta; class Magnoliopsida; order Apiales; family Araliaceae; genus Panax; species Panax quinquefolius. Next base: position 56,699,925 of record CM035164.1, on the reverse strand, counting down.
TTTAATTTACTTGGACTTATATTAACTCTTATCAATCTTTCCAAGTCCATTAACATTTCTTAATACATATACATATAGTTTATATATTATTTTCGTATTCTAATTCATATAGAATTTATATACGATATTTCATCCTTCATACAAACTCGTATAATACTTCGTATTATACTCGTTTTCATTACATTGTACAATACCAAGTATCATACAATTATTACTTATTCCTTAACACTTCGCTTTACTTAATGTTTATAAATGAAGTCCACGAGCGAATTATTACATTTTCCGTAACTAGATTTTTATTACAGAATCCATCTTACCTTGTTATTTCATCATTACGTATTTCTCAGAAACTCAAAATTATATCCCGAGAAAATACCGATGAATAGTGTTTTTCAGAAAATTTCTCGGAAAACTTTTATTTTCGTCTTGGAAATTCAAACACTTTAATTCATCCACGTAGCTCAAATACTTCGACATTCTAACATCAATAAGTTATATAATGACAACCGTCTTGATAACACAAGGAATACGATTTTATTATTATTTAATTTAATAAAATCATTTTACAATAAGATCCTAATTTCTCGGTCGTTACATTCTTCCCCCTTATAAAGATTCTGTCCCCAAAATCTCGTCTTACTTTAATCAAATAGATGAGGAAAATTTTTCTTCATCTTTTCTTCTAGTTCCCACGTTGCTTCTTCAGCATTGTGGTTCTTCCATAATACCTTTACTGATGGTATTACCTTGTTCCTCAGAACTTGTTCCTTCCTATCAATGATCTGCATCGGCGACTCTTCATATGATAAATCTTTCTCGATATGAATAGGCTCATACTCGATTACATGCTTATAGTCCGGCTTATATGGACCTAATACAGATACGTAAAACACGTTATGTATTTGTTCTAGGTCTGGAGGTAATGCTATCATATACGCTACCTCTCCCACCCGTTTTAACACCTCAAAAGGTCCTATAAACCTTGGACTTAACTTTCCTTTCTTTCCAAAGCGTATCTTTCCTTTCTAGGGAGATACCTTTAGAAACACATATGAGCCCACCTCAAACTCTAGATTTAGTATATGTGAGTCCGCATACTTCTTCTGTTTGTCCTGAGCTGTGACGAGACGCATCCGAATTAACTATATCACATCCGCTGTCTGCTGCACCAATTCTGGTCCTAGCATCTGGCGTTCTCCCACCTCATCCCAACACAAAGGTGTTCTGCACTTCCTTCCATACAAAGCTTCGTACGGCGGCATGCCTATGCTTTCATGATAACTGTTGTTATATTCAAACTCTACTAGTTGTAGGTGATCATCCCAACTACCCTTGAAATCCGTGACACAAGACCTTAACATGTCTTCAAGCATCTGAATTGTCCTTTCGCTCTGCCCATCAGTTTGTGGATGATAAGTTGTGCTTAACCTCAGCTGTGTTCCCAACCGCTCTTGCAAACTCCTCCAAAAGTTCGATGTGAATCGTGGATCACGATCTGACACAATCGATATCGGTACTCCATGTCTGGAAATGATTTCTTTGACATAAAGTTTATCTAATTGGTCTAAGTTATACTTGACCCTAATTGGAAAAAAATTAGCCGACTTCGTCAACCGGTCCACTATTACCCAAATCGAATCGTACCTTTTTTGCATCGTCGGAAGTCCCACCACAAAGTCCATCGTGATATGCTCCCATTTCCATTCTGGAATCTCCAATGACTGTAACAAGCGACTGGGTCGTTGATGTTCAGCCTTAACGTTTTGACAAGTTAAGCACATACTCACATACTCTGCTATTTCTCTCTTCATGTTTGGCCACCAAAAACTCTGTTGAAGGTCTTGATACATCTTAGTGCTTCCAGGATGTATCGAGTACCTCGAACTATGAGCTTTTTGTAACACTTGCTCCTTTAATTCCGTCTCATTCGGAACCCAAATTCTTCCCTCAAATATTAATAATCCTTCATTATCAAGATTATACTTAACATCTTCCTTCTCGGATAACTGCTTCTTCATTTGGTTACACTCGTCCGTCTTGAGTTGAACCTCCTTGACTCTTTCTACGATGGTAGATTGCATCTCTGTCGCAAAGAGTAACGGCCCCGAATCACTCGGCATCTTCACTTCTATTTCCATCCTAGCCATCTCTATTATTAACTCATTTTGAGCCGTTAACATAGACAACTTTTCCCGAACCTTCCTGTTTAAGGCGTCGGCAACTACATTGGCCTTTCCAGGGTGATACAGGATTTCACAATCATAATCCTTTATCAACTCCAGCTATCTTCTCTGTCTCATATTCAACTCCTTCTGAGTGAAGATATACTTTAGACTTTTATGGTCCGTATATATCTCACATTTTTTCACATAAAGATAATGTCTCCATATCTTTAGGGCAAACACTACCGCGGCCAGTTCCAGATCATGAGTAGGATAAACTTTCTCATAATCCTTCATCTGCCGAGATGCATACGCAATGACTTTGTCATGCTGCATAAGCACACAACCAAGTCCTCTATGCGAAGCATCACTATACACTACAAAATTTCCTGTGTCATCTGGCAATGACAAAACATGAACTTCACTTAATCTCTTCTTCAGTTCTTGAAAACTGTCTTCACCTTTATCCGTCCATACGTATTTCACCGTCTTCCTTGTTAAATTAGTCAACGAGGTAGCTATCTTCGAAAAATCTTGGATAAATCTTCGATAGTACCCTGCTAACCCTAGGAAACTCCGCACCTCGATCCGGCATTTTCTATTGTTCCCAATTCATCACCGCTTCCACCTTTCTTTGGATCCAATGAAATCCCCTCTTGGTCACCGACATGACCTAAAAAGCGCACCTTTTCCATTAAAATTCACATTTGGTGAATTTCGCATATAACTTCTCCTTCCTTAGTGTCTCCAACACTAATCTTAAGTGTTCGGCATGATCTTCTGGCGTCTTAGAATAAACTAGAATATTATCGATAAACACCACGACGAACTTGTCCAAATATAGTTTGAACACTCAGTTCCTCATATCCATAAATGCAGCAGGTGCATTCGTCAACCCAAATGACATCACCAGAAACTCGTAATGACCATAACGAGTCCTGAATGCAGTCTTTGGTACACCTTCCTTCCTAACTTTCAACTGATGATACCCTGTCCATAAATCTATTTTTGAAAAATACTTTGCCCCTTTCAACTGATCAAAGAGATCATCGATCCTAGGCAATGGGTATTTATTCTTTATCGTTAACTTGTTCAACTCCCGATAGTCGATACAAAGGCTTAACGATTCGTCTTTCTTCTTGACAAACAACATCAGTGCTCCCCACGGCGAAACACTTGGTTGAATGTACTTCTTGTCCAATAGTTCCTGTAGTTGAACCATTAGTTCTTTCATTTCCACAGGCGCCATACGGTACGGTGCTCTTGAGACTAGTGCCATTCCTGGCACAGTGTCTATCACAAATTCGATCTCCCTATCCGGCGGTAAACCCGGTAACTCACTTGGAAATTCATCCATGAATTCATTTTTTATAGGTATTTGTTCCATGGTTGCTCGCACTCTCTGGGTATCAAAGACATGTCATAGGTAACCTACACAACCCTTCCTTAAAAGTTTTCTAGTTTGTGTCATCGTAAAGCAACACGGACGTCCCGGCAATTTACTACCGTAAAATACTATAGGAGGTTGTTTCAACGTCCTGATGCTCACACATTTCTTTTGGCAATCTATATTTGCTCCATGGTTAACCAACCAATCCATTCTGAGAATTACGTCGAATTCTCCTAACTTTATCGGTATTAAATCTACCGATAACTTACAACCACACACATCTACGCAACAACTCCTATGAATATCTTCAACATGAATTATCTCTTTGTTTGCTACCTTAATGTTCAAAGGTACAGGCAATTTTTCGGAAAATAATTCTAGTCTTCTAGCAAAATCACATGCTATAAACGAACAAGTAGCACCTAAATCAAATAGCACGTATGCATTCATATTGTTGATCGGAATAATACCTACAACTACATCCCCTGATGCCACCGCATCTTGGACCGTTATATTAAAAGTGCGGGCCATTGATTTCCCTGGCTGAGCTGGACCACTAATAGCTAACTTCCCGCTATTAGTTCCCTTATTTCGTTCTATCCCCTTCTTCGGGCAGTTCTTTGCTATGTGGTTAGTTGATCCACATACAAAGTGTGAGACCCCATATTTTTTTGAATAAAGATTAAATTTTCTTGAAATATATTTTTGAATATTATGGTGTGGATTTGATATAATGTTATAGTTGTGGGTAATATTTACAAATTTTGCAAAGTACGTAAGTTGTTATATAATATTTGATTGGTCGGGGAATATTCGTTTTAACAGGAATATTCAGATAACTAAGCACAATCATTGGTGGACCCCCACAATGGAATTATTGTCGGATTGAGAAAACGACAAAAATACTTTATGAAAATAACGGCGGAAGTTTTACCGTTAACTGTTGAAACACCTGGTGTTAAAAGTACAATAATACGGGTGGTTGCATAGTAGCATACGGTATTGATTATTGATGCTTACGTGATAAGTCACTTAGTTTTGTTGGTATTATTAATGTAATAATACAAAAAATCTTTTTATATAAAACAGAATACTTTTATAAAGTTAGACAAAAATTAGAATATATTATATTCTATTCTGCATAGTGTTGCATAGTAAAATCTTTTTATAAAAAACAGAATACTTTTATAAAGTTATCTATTTTATTAGACAATAATTAGAATATATTTTATTCTATTATGCATAGTGTTTGCATAGTGTCTGCATAGTGTTTGCATAGTAAAATCTTTTATAAAGTTATTCGTTTTATTAGATTATAAATAGAATATATTATATTTTATTTAAAAGATTTTGCTTTAAATATGAACCGTCAGATTAAAGTAAATCAATCTCGACCGTTCATGAGTTAGTTACTATGCATTCCATTTTTCTATAAATAGAAGCTCATTCATTCATTATTTTCTTATGAATTCACTGAAACTCTAGAGAGATAAACTATAGAGAGAAAGAAGAAAGTATTCTGCTACTTCACTACTTATATATCCAGTACTCTTCTTCTTAAGGTAGGGAATATTATTTGTTGTACTCGTAAGGGATATTATTCTTTTTGTATTCAAGAAGAGAACTTCTGTTATTCCATTTCTTTATTGTTCTGTTAGAATAACCTGTATAAACGGGCTACCCTATACTTGGTGACATTCTTCTATTATTCTATCTTTATTATTCCTTCTTAATATCCCGTCATGCTATACTCTGTAACCGGTTCCATTTTTATTATTCCAGATTTATTATTCCTGTTTGGTCCCGTCTGTACATGCTATACTTGAGACATGGTTCCATCATTTATTATTCCACATTTATTATTCTATTGGAACATCCTGTCGGTGTGAATTTCACCTGATATTATTCTGTTGTATAATCTCTAGTAGATAATATTTGTATTCAAACTCACAGTTTATGTTTTGTCGTATTGTACACGACAGTTGTATTAGTAAGTTGTATTTGAATTCTGTACCATGTATCTGGCGACCCAAGATGGGTGATGTATACCTAATTTTTGGGGCATCACACAAAGCATCCGTGATTTTTCTTCGGATTGGGACAGTTAGGCGAAATGTGCCTTTCCTGTCCACAATTATAACATACCGCCTTTCCTTTGAGATGACTCCTAAGTGAGTCTTCCTGAGTTTTCTGAGCCTCCATCCTCCTCTTAGAGTCCCCTTGTTTTACTCCGGTATTCCTAGAGCTAAAACCCTTCCTCTTCTGACCGTTGCCACTTCCACTGGCTCCCTCGGTGTTGGTTCCTCCATCAACCTTACCCTTATTTTTCTTATCTTTGTGGTACTGGCTGAGAGCCTCATTCCCACCTTTGGCAATTATTGCCTTTTCTAGTATGGTTCTAAAGGAAGTACTTTGGAACACAGAGATTCGACTATAGAGCCAGGGTTTCAAGCCCTGCTCGAACCTTCTAGCCTTTCTCACTTCAGTGTCCACTTGATGTGGAGCGAATCGTGCCAGTTCATTAAACTTGGCGACATCTTTGAGAACTATCATATCCCCGGTCTCAATTCTAGGAACCTCATCTCCATCCTCCCTTGCATACTCGTGGGGAAATAGTTCTCGAAGAAAATCTCCTTGAACCTCTCCCACGTTAGATTTCCTATATCAGCCCTAGCCTGGTTTGCCACCCACCAGAAGTTGGCCTCTCCCTTCATCAAATAGGTTTCAAAGGCAACCTTTTGACCCTCCTCAACATTTGATATTACAAATACTTTTTCAATTTCTTTTACCCATGTCTGGGCTTCTATAGGGTCCGTAGTTCCTTTGAACTCCGGCGGACCTACACTTTTTAAATCCTTAAAAGTAGTAGCTCATACTACTCCAGGAATTACGGGTACATTAGCCCCCGTTCTATTAAATGCAGCCGTTAAAAGATCAACGAACTTTTGCATTGGATTAACCGGACCACCCTCTGGTTGGTTAACATTAGCGCCCTGATTTCGTTGTCTCCTTCTTGGCGGTATTTTGCTGTTAAGAAAACAACACATCATTAATACTTTATTCTTGTTGGTTTGTTATTATTTGTAATAAAACAACAACTCAAACTCATTGCTCAACATATTCCTTAAAAAGACTTATATTGATTCATAACTTGTAGTATAACACTACATTGTTTACATTACTCAAATTATTTAGTCGATTACATTACCATCCATGATTACTTTCTAAAAATTGGGATTTACAAAAGACTACCCTTTGTTATACAAAAGAGGGTTTTACGTCACTACTAGATACATAATATTTACATATCTATTCTACTCTAGCTATTGCTAGACTACATCTGTCGTAGGGCATTCTCAAAATCCTTGCTGGCCAGACCGGCAATAACATCTCTACTAATAGTGTGTCGGGTCTGCCCTGCTTCTATCTGATATCCAACTACCTGCTATTGGAAATCTACGTGAGAACTCCTATGAATATAGGACATCCTCTCCAACTTCCTCTTTTTAGTCTGTAGCTCCTGTTTGAGCTCAAAGACTTCACATTTCAGCTCTTGGACCTTGTCCTTAGCTAAAACTCTATCATCATGCTCCTCTTCCTACATTCCTTCCATGCTAGCTTTATCCTCCCGGACAGCTTGGAGTTCCTCTTTCAACTCCTTCACCTCTTGGCAGTAATGGACATTCCTATTCAATACCGACATAAATAATGATTTCATTGATTCCCCCGTAGACATTTCCTTTTTAGGTTGAACCTGATCAAAGGACATCACGTCCACCTCCTCCTCTAGTATGCCATCAAATATAGACTTGTAGTCTAAATCGTCTGAGTCTCCCGACTCGATGGTCACCAACTCTAGTTCTACTGCTGCGAGATTTGGTAGTATCTCTACCCGATTAACTGAATCCTCGCTCATTACATGTATATCTCTATACATATCATTTTTTCCTGACATCTACAATAAAACAATATAGTTTGATTAGTACACGTCAGTAAATAATAGAAATACATAACATAATATAATGCATTTTTATAGGGTTAATTTCCATCTTTTACTTCTTTATTTTTTCTTAAGGTTATGACTTAAGGTTCTACTTTCCCCATTAAGTTGTATAACCTAGGCTTTGATACCAACTTGTAGCGCCTCCAAATCTGGGTATCTTCCAACTCGACAGATGGTGCTATATTGTACAACATTCATACATTCATTCAATTGAAAAGTCTCAAAGAATGAACATAACTTCTATATATTTAAAGTAATATTTATATTTCCCAAGTTCTATACCCATTACAAAGGTTCTTTATCATAATATCAGTTACATTACAACAATAGATCTATACTATTACAAGACAGCTTAGTAATCTGCCTTAGCTTTTCCCTTATCCTTTTTTGATCCTTCGGGACGTTCAAACTTAGCTGCATTCATATGGTTCAAGCAAGAGTGAGCAAAACTAGCTCAACAAGTATAACAATTTAATAACAACATGTGTGACACATACAAATCGTATATCTTCAATAACTGAACAATAGTTATGAAGTACTATTGATAATTTAAAATTGCACTTCATCTTTTCTTTCAAAATGTTTTACAATAACAACCATATTTAGTAAAACATTCACTCCGGTCAAAGACCTCGAGTATTCATTCTTTGTTGGAAAAAGGACAACCCGGAAACAAGTCCGTAAGCCCAATATTACTTACGAGCACTTATAGGTGATCAGCCTATTGTACTCTATGTTGATCAACACTACATCCATTAAACGTATGCACGTTTAAGCATTTGGCAACCTCACGTGCCTGTCGTTTTACCGACAAAACATTTGTTTAACATTTCAGTCTTCTTTTGAAAACTATATCAAGTAGTTGACAAAAGATAGCAACATTTAATAATACATGAATATATTATCAATACATCAAGTCTAGCCAAAGGAATTGGCTTCAACTTCAACATACCTCAATTCATGCGAAAGAATATATGAACCTCAAAAACATGTTCAGATTGAACTGAGACAAGAGTTAGAATACTTGCCTTTAGCGTCTACTATGGTAAATTAACTTTATGTTTAAGACGTTCAAGTCTTTACAATACATGATCACATAATGCCTTACATTAGGTCACATATAATCAAGTAGGTATATGACTATATCATACCCTTCATTTCAATCTAACTGTGTATTAGATTCAGTTACTATTCGTTCCGCTTTATCATTACCCCTCCATTTATATTCGACTAGGTTATCCCAACCTTTACATTACATTCCTTAAGGTTTAACAAAGTTTAAACAATGTTACATTACCTTCCTTAAGTTATGTTTACTTTTAAATCAATTAGGTTTTCTTTTCTTTGTACTTAGAAACCTTCATTATAATCTTTGTTACGAGACTATGTCATTTGGCTTAGATTTATACTTTAATCACATCTCACATGGCGTGGCGCGAGCTCCTTATGTCATTGTCCCGGACTTGGCGCTGCGGCGCGACTCTCCAGAAGATTTTGGTACATTATATGAAATATATGCTTCACCACCATATGAACTATAGTTCATGCTGCAATGAACTCTTGCGATGTGCTCGATTCTTTCCATGTCATGCTGGTAGCGCTCATTTTACTAGGGGTTGGCTGGCCATGGCTGACTTTGTGCACCAGAAAAAAATTTAGTCTTTTAATTTTTGTGAACTTCGCGGACGCATAACTTCTTCGTTATAAATCCGAATTGGCTCGTTCAAAAGCCTACGGTTTATAAACGTTCGTGAACATTCAACGCTCGTTTCTTCATTCTAAGTTGGAATCCAATCATTTTCGAGTATGCAACTCTTAAATGCCACAAAAGACTTGTCTCCATCGAAAAACAATTGTTCCGAGTTCAAACACAAAATTTGACTTCCATTCCGAGAATTTTACGAATTCGACGATTATCGTCCAATCGTGCAAATTCTGGCAATTCTTCATTCTTTTGATTTATTCAACATTACAAATGAACTTCATTCATCATGTGAACACACTAACATACTTAATACAACAACTTATATTCATTGTTGGATTTTGACTTATTCTTCATGAGCTTATAACTTGTCAAATTATAAACTACTTAAGATTTCATTGTTAATGACTTATGACAATTAAAGTTTCTTAAACATCATTTCTTATATGTTCTTAACATATAACTTAACTTAGGTATACATGATATATATGATCATATAAATTCTTTTATATTCATATCATTTCTCTTAATAAACTCCTTACAAGTTCATATTATTTTCACATAAGTTTATAACTTATGCTAGCTTAAATGACTTATTACCAACTTAATTGGATTAAGTTCACTACTTACTCATTCATGTTTCTTAATCCAACTTTTCTTATCATCCTATCATGGTAGAGATAGAAGATACTTGAGAAGAAATCTTACTCTTTTGAAGTCTTGGTAAGGTAGCTTCCTTCTTCTTCTTACTTATGGAAGTAACTTATTTGTGACTTAAACTCTCTAACACTTTAGCACTTTGTGATGTCTAGATTATTTGAACAACTAACAAATGGCTTGTAAGCTTTCTCTATTTATAGAAATTGCAAAGCTAGGGTAGTTTAGTCATTAAACCATCCCACCTCCTCATGCACCTCCTTACTATTCATTTCTTGCAAGGCACAAAACTTATCCTACACTTGGTCATTACTTCAAAGTCTTGGTCACCACACTAACTTGGTCACCACATTACTTGGTCACCACTATACTTGCTCACCACAATAACCATATCAATATGGTTTTGCCCCATGGGTCTATTAACTCATGGATTCTAGCTTGGGCTTGGATTAATAAATCCTTGGGCTTTGCATTAATAAACACTAGCGTGTTCATTAATCAATTATTGGGCCTCTTCCTTTAATTTACTTGGACTTATATTAATTCTTATCAATCTTTCCAAGTCCATTAACATTTCTTAATACATATACATATAGTTTATATATTATTTTCGTATTCTAATTCATATAGAATTTATATACGATATTTCATCCTTCATATGAAATTCGTATAATACTTCAGATTATACTCGCTTTCATTACTTTGTACAATACCAAGTATCATGCAATTATTACTTATTCCTTAACACTTTGCTTTACTTAACATTTATAAATTAAGTCCACAAGCGAATTATTACATTTTCCATAACTAGATTTTTATTACATAATCCATCTTACCTTGTTATTTCATCATTACGTATTTCTCGGAAACTCAAAATTATATCCCGAGCAAATATCGATGAATAGTGTTTTTCGGAAAATTTCAAGGAAAACTTTTATTTTCGTCTTGGAAATTCAAACACTTTAATTCATCCACGTAGCTCAAATACTACGACATTCAAACATCAATAGGTTATATAATGACAACCGTCTTGATAACACAAGGAATACGATTTTATTATTATTTAATTTAATAAAATAATTTTACAATAAGATCCGAATTTCTCGGTCGTTGCATTTCTATCCAGCACTGACATGAACAGTGACATCATTGACTCCCCTGGAGTCATCTCTGCTGCTATTTCTACGGGGTTGAAGGACACTACCTCCACTTCTTCTTCCAAATGCCGTCAAACACGGACATGAGGTGTAGGCTCTCTGAGTCTCCAGACTCAACCACCACTATCTCAGGATCTGTTGCTATGGGGCTTGGTATAATGTCTACCTGATTAACCGATCCTTCACTGACTACCTGCACATCTCAATTTTCTTCTGACATCTACAACAACACAAAAGTTTGATTAGTACACATTAGTAGAATAATAAAAACACATAACATATATAATGCATTTTTATATGGTTAACTTCCATCTTTTATTCTTTGACTTTTCCTAAGGTTATGACTTAAGGTTTTGTTTCCCCCCTTAAGTTTTATAACCTATGGCTCTGATACCAACCTGTGACACCCCCAAATTCGGGTATCTTCCAACCCGACAGATGGTGTTATACAGTGCTACAGTTCACATAAACATTCAATTGAAATGACTCAAAAGAATGGATATGTCTTGTATATATAAAAAGAATATTACATTCCCTAAGTTCTTTACAACCAATACATTTGTCTTTATCATAATATCAAATATTATTCTTGCAAAACCTATACTATTACATAAGTAATCTACGGGTTTGCCTTCGCCTTCCCTTTATCCTTGCTGGATCCATCAGTCCGTTCGGTCTTAGCTGCATTCATATGGTTCAAGCAAGAATGAGCCTAACTAGCTCAACAAGTACAACAATTCTAGGAAAATAGCATACTTGAAACATAGGAATAATATATCTTCAATAACTGAACAATAGCTATGAAGTACTAGCGAGAATTTAAAATAGCACTTCTTTTCATTCAAAACGTTTTACAGCAACAATATTCAGTAAAACATCAATTCCGGTTCAAGACTGTAAGCATATCATAAGTACTTTGAAAAGGACGTCCCGACACTAAGTCCGTAAGTCCGGCATAACTTACGAGCACGTCTAGGTGATCAGCCTATAGTACTCTATGTTGATCAACACTAAATTTCATTAAATGTGTATACGTTTAAGTTGTGGCAACCTAACGTGCCTGTCATTTGACGACAAAACATTTTAGCATACTCAGTCTACTTTTGAAACCCACAACAATATTAGTTTGGTAAATCCTTATCAACACTTGATAGAATAACATAGCATACGTCTAGCGGAAAGAATTGGCCTTGACTTCCTAAAACATTAACTCATTCAAAGAATACATGAATCATAAAGACTTGTCCAAATCGAACTGGAATACATGTTAGAGTACTTGCCTTTAGCGTCTGGTACTGTTTATAACACGTGCACTTTAGGTCCTTAAGTCTCTACAGTAGATAATAACATCACATAGTACATTAGGTCATGAATAATATATATGGTTCCTAAAGAATCTTACCCTTCTTCTTAATCTAAATACGTATTAGATTTGTTATTATTGGTTTCGGCTTTCCATTACGTCATTCTTATGTTCATAAGTAATCGACTTAATCTTAACCCTAAGTGTTCATATTTAAGGTTTAGTATGTCTTAACAATGTTTCATTAAGATATTTATTTAAGCGTTCATTAATTACTATCCATGCTCATCCTGTAAACAATCTTTATTGTCTAGGTCTTGAGGCTGGCGCTGCGGCGCCGGCTATTACACAAGGTTCCGTGCTGTGGCATCAACCATTAATCCTAAAAAATCGGACTCGGTTTGTTGCCATGAGTCTCTTTTATTATCTTGTCATCGTACTTTATGCATGAGTTTCTGAGGGACTAAGGTCACTTTACGCCATACTGTACAAATTAAATGGTTTGAGTCGTATTGCTGCGCAGCAGACTCTGTGCCACAGAAATGTTTGACAGATTTTTCAAAAGATGAGATTCCCAGACTCGTAACTTCTTCGTTATAAGTCCGAATTGGTTTGTTCAAGAGCCTATGGTTCACAAATTACGTACTCTATGCGTTCATGCTAGAATTTTATCTATTTTACTTCGTTTGCTAAAATTTCACCTATTAGTCCATTTTAACGAAAACGATAAACGTTCGTGAATGTTCAACACTCGTTTCTTCGTTCTAAGTCGAAATTCGGCCATTTTTGAATCTGCAACCCTATAATGCCAAATATGACTTGTCTCCATTGAAAACCAACGTTTACGACTTCAACACAAAATACGACTTCCATTCTGAGAATTTCACGAATTCGACGATTATCGTCCAATCATGTGAATAACGGCGAAACCTCATTACTAATCATTCTAGGTGGATTTTAATTAACATATAGACATTTCAAGTTACCTATTACACTCACTTATCATCAATGTAGGTTTTGACTTATTCTCATAAGTCATTGATTTATTTAATTTATGAACTCCAATTGTCATGCTTATGACTTATTATGAACTTAAGTCCATCAATCAATGTTCTCATACTATTTTGAACATACTAACATCATATGACAAACATATGGCAAGTTCTTCACAAGTTCATCAACTTATTTAGGTTTAAGTTGCTTATTCAACTTATTCGGCTTAAGTTCATTCATCAATGACTTATTCCATGTTATCATCAAACCATCCCACTTCTCTATCAATCCTATCATAGAAGAGATAAATATAATAGATATGAGTCTTACCCTTGAAGACTATTACTTCACTTCACTTTGGAAAATCTAGCAAATTTTTAAATGGCTTATAAGTGCTTATGTGACTTATTTTCTCTACCAAGTAAGTTGTTTATCTTGAGAGGAGTTGGATGAAATTTGAACAACCAACAAATGAAATGAAGATTGGTATTTATAGGCAACTCAAAGTGAGGGCACTATGGACATTTAGTCCATCCCACCTCCTTAGTTAACCTCATCAACTTCCACCTCCTTACTATTCATAACCTAGCAACCAAGTAAACTTGCTAGCCACAACACTTGCTCATCACATAAATTGTTTGCCCATCAAGTCTACCCACTTACACTTGGATTTCTCCATGGATCATGTCCAATTCATTGGGCTTGCTAATTAATCTAGCTAATTTCTTATTGGGCTTATGCTACAATAATTTGGACTCATGGCTTATCAAACACTTGGGCTTGAGTATTACTTTCTATTGGACTTCTATTATTAAGCTAATAATCTTACAAGTCCATTACATTTAATTAAACAACTTAACAAATATACACCACGTATAATTCTCTTAGGCTAGCTCATATACTAATTCGTAATATACGTTATTTCGTTCTCCATACACAATAGTATAATACGTCGTATTATACTCACGTTCATTACCTCGTATAATGCATACGCATCATACGATTACAACTTTCTTTCCTTAACGCTTAATAAACTTAACGTTCCCAAATTAAGTCCGCATGCAAAATATTGTGTTTCCATACTTAGATTATTATTACATAATCCATCTCGTCTTGATATTATAACGTTACGTATTTCTCGGAAGTTCAAAAATAATTCCCGAGCGTTAAACGGTGAATAGTGTCTTTCGTAAACTTTCTCGGAAAACTTTTATTTTTGTCTTGGAAATTCAAACACTTTAATTCATTCACCTGGTTCAAATACTACGATGTTCCGACGTTTCTAGGTTATAGAATGACATACATCTTAATAACACATATAATGACAAATAAGATTATTTTATTCATTATTTAATTCTTTCAAATATTTTACAAAGGATCCGAATTTCTCGGTCGTTATAACTTTTCAGAGATGTATGATGGCTATCTTTTCGGATATGGTGGAGAATAATGTGGAGGTGTTTATGGATAATTTTTCAGTATTTAATGATTCTTTTGATTTGTGTCTGGAAAATTTAGTGAAGGTATTGAGAAGATGTGTTGTGACGAACTTCTTGTTGAATTGGAAAAAGTGTCATTTTATGGTACAAGAAGATATAATTCTGGGACATAAGGTGTCAAAGAAAGGACTTGAGGTGGACAGGGCCAAATTAGAGACTATTGCGAATTTGCCGCCACCAACTTCAGTAAAAGGTGTTCGAAGTTTTCTAGGACACGCAGGCTTCTACCGCAGATTCATTAAAGATTTCTCCAAGATAACAAAGCCACTTTGCAGCTTATTGGAGAAAGATGCACAATTCAAGTTTAATGAGGACTGCTTGACTGCATTTAAGCATTTAAAGAGGAGGTTAACTTCAGCACCAGTGATTACAGCACCGGATTGGGACCTACCATTCGAGTTGATGTGCGATGTAAGACCCCGAATTTTATGAAATAGAAGTATTCAAATTTTCTTATAATTACTATTTAGTAAATGGTTAAATTGATAAAAGGTTAAAGTTAAGGGTGATATATGTAAATATTTTAAATAAGCAAGTGGTTATAAATACTCATTGTTGTCGGGGAATATTCATTTGGTCGTGGAATATTCTTACTGTCGGAGAATATTCGTACGACGGCGTAGCCATTTATGGGCCCCATAATAGAATAACTGTCGGATGAAGAAAACGACAAGTATGTGTTTTTTTATAAATAATGGCGTAGTTGTTACCGTTAACATTGTTGGAATACCCGATGGTTAAAATACAGTAATACGCGTGGCACATGGTATTGCACAATATTTTTGAATTATTGATTCTTACGTAAGAAGGCGCTACTCAATAATTGTTACAGTAAATATTGTTCAATATTTTACTTTAATTATTCAATAATTGCTACGTTGATATTGTATATTATTATTGTTTCAATAATTGTCACTGCACAGCATCTCCATTATCAGATTAATAATTCATATTATTTGAATAATATTGTTAGATAGCATTATTGGCAATGTCTAAAGAAGTTTTGTCTAGGAAAGGGGTTTGGTCACCTAATTGCGCGCCAATAAGGAGAAATCCTTATTGAAAAACCCCCTCTTTCCTGGGAACGACCTGGTTGTCATAATGGTGATTCTGTAATATTATTTATGCATAATTAATTATTGATTTATATGATAAGGAAATATTTATTTTATGTGGAAATAAATGATGGATAGGAAAATATTTATTTTATATGGATATAAATGAAGGATTTAATGCTGAGATGTTTGATCAATATTTTGTCAGAATAGAGGTATTAAAAATCATCCGTATTTGATTTTGGGCATTTTCTGTTTGGAATTTGGAAAAACTTAAAGTTACAAAGTTGTAGAGAATTAAATTTCCTATGGAATAGATACGAGATTCAAAATTTTCAGATAAAAGGGCTATTTATTATGAATTATTGAAGTTTCAGAAATAAATATTTTTATTAAAAATATGGGTGGGCCCCACTTTTTGTTGTTGTGGAAGTTGGCTGATTTTTGGTGGGCCCCACTTTTGGTTGTTGTGGAAGTTGGCTAATTTTTGGTGGGCCCCACTTGTGGTGGCTGAGTTTTCTTCAAAGAGGTGTGCGTAGAAAAAACTTTTATTAATATTTTATTAATTAATCTCCTTTGGTGTTCTAGTATTTTCCTATATTTAGGTTGCTTAGTTAGAATTGAAAATCACACCAGAATCATAAGCTTTCTCACTCTATATTATCGAGGGTATTTTGTGAGTATTTAGATACTTTGAGAGTTGTTATTTAGTGCAAGTTTCTTTCAGAACTATATCCAAAATTCCAACAAGAAGTACTATTCTTTTGAGGTAAGGGATAGTAAGGGATGTTAATTTTTTCGTAAAATGATATTATTTCTTTTGATATCATTATACCGAAATATTGATATAAATTTTATTGTGAAATTTTTACTTTTTTGTGTCGGGGTTACTATTCACGTATACGACAATATTCATGTATATGGCAATATTTATGTA
The DNA here is from genome assembly GCA_020205615.1 of Panax quinquefolius. NCBI lineage: Eukaryota > Viridiplantae > Streptophyta > Magnoliopsida > Apiales > Araliaceae > Panax > Panax quinquefolius. The sequence continues at coordinate 56,683,067 of CM035164.1, read as the reverse complement.
TATGACATTATTTACGTATACGGTACTATGTATGAATACGGAGTACGATTTATGAGTTACTATTCACGAGTTACTATTCACGGGGTACTATTCACGACAAAATTGGTTTCTTTTTATGACCAAATTATCGTTGATTTATGAATATTGCTCTTTAAATTAAATCCATGTTTTGATCATATTATTTTTATTATCATATATAATATTTTTATAACCCTGGTGATGGAATTTCTCTTTCACTTGAGTGTAAAGATGGGTAGATTATTGGTATGATCGTGACTATGAGTTCTCTTTGGCCAGTAGTGCAAAGATGACTTGTTGTTGAATATCTTTGGCCTGTAGAGAAAAGATTAATTGTTGATGAATATATTTGGCCCATAGTGCAAAGATGTCATGTTGTTGAGTATCTTTGGCCTGTAGTGCAAAGATTAAATGTTGATGAATATCTTTGGCCCGTAGTGCAAAGATGAATTTATTAGTATGATTATGAATAGGAACTGTGATTTGGTATAACCATGATCTTTGATGTTTCAGGTAAAGACAAATGATGAAAATTATCTTTGTCCTTGATGAGAAGAGAAATTTAGAACTACAATTATGATTATGAGTTATACACGTGATTGTGGACAGAAACTGTTGATTGATGTTACAGGGATAAAACATTGTTGGTGGACTTTTAACATGGAGAAGATAATAGATCTTATGGTTTATTTGACTCTTCTAATGGATTGCTCGTTCCGCTGCAACTATGGTTGAAAAGTTTTATTATCTACCATATGTTCTAAATCTCTGATTTATTACTGATGAAGGCTATTGATAATTTAATTATCTTTAGTTGTGATATTCGTTACTGGGCTAGTTGTGCTCATCCTTTTGTTTCACAATTCCTTTCAGGTAATAAGAGTGTAGCTGGGTCGAGCGGGGGTAACATGGGAATAGAACGGTGGTCTACAGCTATTGAGGTTCTCCCTAAACAGTATGAAAATAATTTTATTAAGAATTTGAGATAAGTGTGTCGTATTTTATACGTCATTTAACCGTTGATTTTGGTGAATCGAATAGGGTGAGGTGAACCCAACTTTGGAAGGGTGTTTTGCCACTATCATACAAGATGTCTAATGACCTACGACGTCGTGTTATCATAAGACAGGGTTGTGCACATCCACTTGTTGAGTATATCTACGAGCACTACCTATATAATCTTGGAGTTTGGATGAAATATAATTCTCAATTAGAGACAATGGAGATAATTATATGTCAAGAGAAGACTCACCATTGGAAAGAACATGATAGCAATCTTCTCATTTTTCTTTGGGGTCATTTGGGTCAACCAAGGATAATTCTCTAGTCATATGATATTTATTATAACTTAGATGCATGGCATCCTATGTACGAAGGTTTCCTTGAGCATTTTCCAAATATTTTAATTTCTAAAACAGTTATTGACTGTACCTTTATGTAAGGTGCCATTGTGACGTGCTATCCAAGGTTGGGATGAGAGTCACAGTTGATATATATTTGTATCAAAACTCACATCATATGTGTTGATGTATTTTGCACGACAATTGTAGTTATTTTCTGAACCATGTATTGGGCGACTCAAAGTGGGTTGGGTGGATTGGACCTATTTGGGGGGCATCACATGCGATGCTAGTGATTGTGTTGTGGTGCTGTTTTTCGCCAGAGAAGGGAAAAGATTTTTCATGTGATATACTATGCGAGCAAGACCCTTACTGATGCTCAGATGAACTACACTACCACAAAGAAGGAACTATTGGCAGTTATATATGCTTTTGACAAGTTTTGGGCATATCTGATGAGACACACCCAAATCTGGGAACTTCAATCCCACAGATTTGGTGTTCACTGTCCAATTAAATCATAACTAACTACCCATATCCAAAGGATAAATTTAAACTCAAAAGTTTAAACAATCAATCTCCCATTAAAGGGTTACATAATCTAAAATAAATCCCAGGTCATCAAACCTTTATTACAATCATCACCGAAAAATTAAAACATGATCATAATTAAATCTATTACATAAGCTTCATAAATAAAAGATAAATTAAACGTTGTCATCTAATCAAGCACTTTGTCCCTGCCCTTGCTTGTAGAAAGCTCTTCAAACATCTTAACTTCATCTGCATTATTTTGGGCAATAGTGAGCAAACAATTTCCCACAAGAAGGATAATATACAATAACGTTTTATGATTGACAATTACTGAGCTTTCAATGGTAAAGTATTCTTACCAGAACAATAAACTTTAATTCAACATCTATGAGTTCAAAGGAATAATGAACGTTAAGTTAACAATAGATATCAACATCAAAGAATACACTGAGGGTCACAAGACCACGAACTATACTCTAGGTTTCAAGTATTTCTACTTTATCCTTTAACAGTCTAAAAGACTATAATCATCATCTATGTCCTAGGTTAACAGGTGTTTCTACTATAACCATTAACAGTCTAAATAACTATATAGACCATCATCCTGTACTCTAGGTGATCAACCCTTTGTACTATGTATTGCGCAAACATTTTAACGCTATTGCATAGTTCTAAAATAATCCCCTAACATAGGGTTGTTCATCTCAGCTTAGATTATCAGGTTCCGAACCAAATAAAGTTTGGTTGGGAATTAGCTTCAAAGGAATTCTAGATCTTTAGAATACTTATCAACCAAGTACTAGTTGAATCAGATAGAGACCAATAACTATTCAAGAGTTTGATTATAATATTTTCATGAACAAGGTATATCGATGAATCAATAAGAGCTAGAGTATTAACAGTTTCTAAATTGAAAAAATGTTATCATCGATAACATGCTTTCAAAATTGTGTGAGTACATAAGCAAACCAATAGAAGTTTGGTTTGGGTTGACTTCAAGGGTAATTTAGAGTTTGGAACATTCATCAACTAAGGATTAGTTGAGTTTGTAAACAATCGCTAGGCAACTTAGAGTTTGGTACAATAATGTAAGATAGTACAATGACATTGGAGAACGAAGATCAAACAACAGTTATTAGTTGCTGAATAAACACATTTCTTACAACAAAATTACAGACTTTGAATAGCCAAAGTAATCTCGTTTGAAATAAAGAAATAAAGATTAACTAACTTGCTCAACAATAAATGAGGGTTAAAGAACTCGCATGACATAAATTGTTAAACAAGAGATTAGAGAGAGAGAATTTGCATAAGTATAACATAACAGTGAAAAGTAACCTTGTTGAATAATAAAGTAGCAAAGGTTAGGGAACTTGCCTCTTGCGTAAGCTATACAATTATAATTCACGTACTCCAATATCCTACACATTTTAATGCAATCACAATAACTATTAGACATGTTAACATCCACTTCCAACATAACACCCATTTCTAGCTAAACTTGTTAATTTAGTACAAGTCTTATGCTACTAGATAAATATCAGAAATTTCAAGTGTTAACCTTCACAACACTTGTTTACTATTCATTATATACACTAAGTTCTAACATATCACGCGCATAGGTTATAATTCATTTTACAAAGTTGAAATTATCAATGACATGACACGGTACTGAATGAACCTCTTTGATACATGTTTGACACCTTAACAAAACCTTAGACAAAGTTATGGTGGTATCCCAGGTCTTCAGTAGTAGCATAAGCCACTGCCTCAGATTATTGTATGGTGTAGTTGCGCCATACATAAGCTCTGGGGCCAAGATACCACGCCTCTGTGGTTTACGGCCTTAACCATTGGCCTTGTTGCGTATGTATGCATTGTAAACCGAGATAGCGAGAAATAATAAGAGCCAACTTTAGCCCAACTAACACGAATTTCACCCATTAAATAGTGAAATTAACATATACAATTAATATAAAACTATCATAAATATGTTTCCTAACATATTCATCAACATAGAATAATTTAACAGCACTTTTAACTATTTTAATTCCTTAAATTTCATGTTTTCATATAAAACCTCAAAATTTGACATTCTTTACAAAAATCATCACTGTGATTACAATTCTACACCGAATCACTTCGTTCAAACTACATTATCCTCGTTTCTTAATGAACTAGCATAATCAAGCCTCAATTCACAGATTAACATACAAATTGACCAACGAATTTTGTACTTTCATAAGCCATAAGAAAATTATTCACTATAAACACTTTCTTCCTTTTAACCGTAATTACCATCTCTAACATCACAATTACCCACAAAGGCAACAACTCAATTGATATAACAACAATTCAAGGAAATTTAATTCACCAAAACTTGGAAATTATGTCGTAAAACATATATATATATATATCATATATATATATATATATATATAATATTAAGGTTATGTAAATACCTTCTCTTGCCTTGAATAATCCTTGCAACCCCAAATAGTTTCTATGGAATTTTCAGACTTTTCCTCTCAAACCCTCTCTATTCTCTCTCAAGCTTCTCTGCAAACTTTTTCTCTCTTTCCCAGTAAAAGCCAAAACCTTATGTAACATAAAAGAGACTCACCCAACGCATGTAACTGCCGTTTACTTATTATTATACAAATTACATATCAGTTATAAAATATATTTTATATTTATTATTTGATTTATTGTATTTATTTTAATTGTTATAATAAAATTCAAAATTTAAAAATCCAAAAGTCATAAGGCTTTGTTTTGTAAAAACTCTTTAAAAATTACAGACTTAATATCTTTAAGCCTTGTTTGGGTAAATCAATTTTAAACTACTTTAATTTTATTTTAATAAATCATTTAGTTTATAATTTATAATCACACATTATTTATTTGGATTTCCATATCCACATTAATCAAATAAATTAATTATACATACTATATTTTAAATAAATATTCCACTTAAACAAATATCACAAAATTATATTCTCATTATAATTTTATTTAATAATTTTAACATACCATCTTAAATTATTAAATCAAAACAACAATATAACATCTCATGTTATCTTACAACTCTAACTATAAATTTATTTAGAATATTATCTAATAAATTTAATTCATAAATATTTTACTAATAATAGCCACATCAATAAAATACTTATTTAATTTAAGAAATACTTTAAATTACAAAACAACAACTTCATCAATAAAATATTTATTTAATTTAATAAATATTTTAAATTACACATAAAATCTTGGATTGTTACATCTGATCGGAACAAGGGTGATAGTATACATAGATCATGTAGCAATTCGATACTTGGTAGCAAAAAAGGATGCAAAGCCTCATTTGATCAAGTGGATACTGTTGTTGCAAGAATTCGATTTGGAGATTAAGGACAGAAAGAGAACTGAGAACCAAGTGGCGGACCACTTATCTCAATTGGAAAATCCGGGAAGGAAAGTAGATGACAAGATTGTGATTAATGAGTCCTTTCCAGACGAACAGTTATTTGTGGTGAAAGGGGAAGTGTCGTGGTTTGTAGACTATGCGAACTACTTGGTGATCAAGATAATTCCTTCTGACTTAGTTGGTCATTAAAAGAAGAAATTTTTGCATGACGTGAAGTGGTTTATATGGGATGAACCGTATTTGTTCAAACAATGTGCTGATCAGATGATAACGAGATTGTGACGCCCCCAAATCCGGGTCTCTTCCAACCCAACAGATGGTGCTCCACGGTACTACAGTTCACACAACCATTCAATTGAAATGCCTCAAAAGAATGAATATGTCTTATATATATTCCAAAACAATACTACCATTCCCAGGTTCTTTATAACCGTTACATTTGTTCTTATCATATTATCAATTATTATCATTACAAACCTATACTATTGCATCGGTAATCTACACGTTTGCTTTAGCCTTCACTTTAACCTTGACAAATCCTTCGGTCCATTCGGTCTAAGCTGCATTCATATGGTTCAAGCAAGAGTGAGCATAACAAGCTCAGCAAGTACAACAATTTCATTTTAAAAGCATGCTTGAAACATAGGAATCGTATATCTTCAATAACTGGATGATAGTTACGAAGTACTATCAATAACTTAAAATAGCGTTTCTTTTCCTTCAAAACATTTTGCAATAACAATATTTATCAATTATGGTTCAAGACGTGAACGTCTTATATTTTCTTTGAAAAGGACAACCCGGCACAAAGTCCGTCAGTCCGGCATATCTTACGAGCACTTTTAGGTGATCAGCCTAAGTACTCTATGTTGATCAACACTACATCCATTAAATGTGTGTACGTTTCAGTTGTGGCAACCTCACGTGCCCATCGAATACTCGATGAAAATACATTTTGTTTTTTCATATTCAAGCTTACCTTGAATCCGTACCAAATAGTTGACGTAGGATAGCGTTAGCAATTCTGTATTGAAAGACTTGTAAACAGTTCAATCAATCTATCAATATTAGTCTAGCCGAGCTAAAACTGGCATCGACTATTTCTTCAAAACCATACATGCATCTCATAATTTGAATCATTTGAAAACTTGGCTAACACGAAGGTTAGACAATCGTTTAAGAAAAACTTGTCTTCAGCGTCTGCTACAGTATATATACTTTTCCTTTTGAGTCTTTACAGTCTCTACAATACATAACCACATAACATACCACATTAGGTTGTGAATGAACATACATAGTTCTTAAAGAATCTTACCCTTCTTCTCAATCTAATCCCATATTAGATTTGTTATTATTGGTTCCGGCTTGCCATCATTCTTTTACATCGTCCTTACCAACTTCTTTCCTTTCTATAACTTAATTGAAATTATTTCATTATTACAACTCGGTTCAAGTTAAATATCCTTCCTCACGGCTTACTAACGTCCTTACGTTATTAATCAGCACTTAATTGTCATTGGTTATGTACACTTATTGTACACCGTTCCTGTTTACATTCAAGTAACTTGCTTTAACTCTAAGTGATCACACTTGAGGTTTAGTTATGACTTAACAATTTTCCTTCATCCTCTACTTGGAACCATTATTTACTGTCTATGATTTAAGGCTAGCGCCAAGCCTCGGCTTATCAGACTTGGTGCCGCAACCGCGCATACACCACTTAATACTCAAAGATTCAGACTGACGGCGCATGCCATGAGTCTCTCGATAAGATATGTCGTGCTACGGCGTGACTCTCCAGGGGCTGATGGCCACTTTGGTGATCGTGCGGAATTATTTGTTTTGGTCATACGCCATCCTTTCCTACACCGTAAAACTTGGACAATTTTGAAATTTTTGTGAAACACCCGGACTAGTAACTTCTTCGTTATAAGTTTGAATTGGCTCGTTCAAGAGCCTACGGGTCACAAATTATGTACTCTATGCGTTCATGCAAGAATTTTATCTATTCGACTTCGTTTGCTAAAATTTCACCTATTAGTCCATTTTTAACGAAAACGATAAACGTTCGTGAACGTTCAATGCTCGTTTCTTTATTCTAAGTCTGAATCCGACCATTTTTGAGTCCGCAACTCTATAATGCCAAATAAGACTTGCCTCCATTGAAAACCAATGTTTCCAAGCTCAAAAACAAAATTCAACTTCCATTCTGAGAATTTCACGAATTCGACGATTATCGTCCAATCATGTTAATTCCGGCAAAACTTCTTTACTTGAGATTTTTAAACCATTTCAATTGGATTCAATCCATTATACTAACATCTTGACAGACATGCTTCATTAACTTGTAAACATGATAAGTTATTACTTATTCTTGATGAGTTTGTAACTTATGAATATATAAATTTCTTACTATGATTCCATGACTTATCATGATCTTAATCTTTTAACCACCATTCTTGTTCTTACTTTCATACTAATTCCATTAATGTGAACATGTTACAAGCTTTTACAAGTTCCAATTAGTTCATAACTTATATAAGTATAAATAACTTATTCATGACTTATTACGGCTTAAGTTCATTAACCAGTCATTCTTATCATTCTTTAACATGCTAGTTCTACCAATACCCCTTCTATAATAAATGAAGAGAAAGAGATTCATGGTTCAAGGTTGCTTACCCTTTGATTATTACTTGTTTAATTTTTGATCTCCTTCTTGCTTCTTGAAATATGAAAGAGTAGCTTTCTAGTTTTTCTAACTTATTCTCTTTAACCAATAAGCTATAAGTTATTGGTGGAAAAGCTAACAAGGAAAGTCTAACTTTATATGTGCTTATTCTCTCAACCAAATAAGCTCTCAACTTATAACTGGGATGAAATGAAACAAAACCGCAAATGAATGCACAAGTCCTCTATTTATAGGAAATATTAGATGATGGCATAATGGTCAATAAGCCATCTCCACCTCCTTAATCCACCTCCTTACTATTCATTATTTGCTCACCACCTTTATTACTTGGCCATCACAACAATTGCTTAGCCATTAAGTTTGCTTGCTCTCCACAACACTTGCTCACAACTCTTATTTCTTGATCACCAAGATTACCCATGTGATCATGGGTTGCTCCACGGATCCTCCTAATCCATTGGACTATAGCTTGGGCTTGGATTTAATTAACCTAACTTAATCATTTTGGGCTTACATTAATTTACATTGGGCTTCACAATTACAAATACTTGGACTTGAACATTAAATTATATTGGACTTAACCATTCTTACATTTGGGCTTTGTCAATTCACATTGGACTTTAATATTTCCTACACAATCCTAGAACTTCATTACATTTGGCTTAAAGTCTTTTTGACGTATAATTTACGTACAATTCTCATATTCTAACTCGTATACTTCTTCAAAACATACAACATACGATCATTCATATGTACTCGTATAATACCTCGTATCATACTCGTATTCATTACCTCGTATAATACCTACGTAGTATACGATCATCGCTTAATTCATTAATCTCATTACATTTCCTTCTCATAAATCATTTTCCTTAAACGTTAGGTTTTAAGTCCACAGGCGAAATATTACGTTTTCCATAACTGAAATATTATTGGATATTACATCTCACCTCAATATTCTATCGTTACGTATTTCTCAGAAGTTCAAAAATAATTCCCAAGCAGAAATGCGTGAATAGTGTTTTTCGGAAAATTTCTCGGAAAGCTTTTATTTTCGTCTTGGAAATTCAACACTTTAATTCTACCACGTAGCCAAAATCCTACGATGTTCTGACATGTCTAGGTCATATAACGACCTTCAATTAGCTTGCTTCAGAAATAATCAATTAAATTCATTTAATCCTTATAATTAAATAAAATTTTATTTCTTCTAAAAATTAAATTTTCTCGGGCGTTACAGAGATATATCCCATATAGTGAGACATAGGGGATTTTGCAAGATTGCCATGCTTCATTAAATAGAGGTCACTACGAAAGATAAAGGACAACGGTTCGAGTATTACAAGCAAGATTCTATTGGGCGATGATTTTTAAGGATGCTTATAGTTTTGTCCAGAGATGTGACATATGTCAAAGAGTTGGGAATATATCGAAAAGGAATGAGATGCCATTAAACACGATCCTCGAGGTTAAAATTTTTTTATGTTTGGGGGATAGATTTCATGGGTCTTTTCATTTCTTCATGTTGAAATTTATACATCTTGTTAGCAGTCGACTATGTTTCGAATTAGGTCGAAGTGGCAGCTCTTCCAACTAATGATGCCAAGGTGGTCCTACGATTTTTACAAAGAAGTATTTTTATAAGGTTTGGGACTCCAAGGGCTATTATTAGTGATGAAGGCAGTCATTTCTATAACCGGCAGTTCACAGCTCTGTTGGCTAAGTATGGGGTAAATCATCGCATTGCTACAACTTACCATCCTCAGACAAATGGCCAAGCAGAGGATTCGAATTGTGAAGTAAAGAGAATTTTGGAGAAGGTTGGAACCCAACAAGAAAGGATTGGTCATTAAATCTTGACGATGTTGTTTGGGCGTATAGGACTGCTTACAAGACTCCGTTGGGAATGTAAACTTTGTCAGCTGGTTTATGGAAAGGCTTGTCACCTTCCCATGGAGCTTGAGCATAAGGCGCATTAGGCAATTAGGAAGCTCAACATTGATTTGAAGGTTGCAAGTGAAAAATGCCTAATCCAACTTAATGAGTTGGATGAATTTAGATTGCAGGCGTATGAAAACTCCAAGATGTATAAAGAAAAGGTGAAGAAATGGCATGATCGCAGGATTATGGAAAGAGTATTCGAGTCGGGACAAAGAGTTCTGTTGTTTAATTCAAGACTTAAACTCTTCCTTGGGAAGCTCAAGTCAAGGTGGTCAGGGCCATTTACATACGTGAAAGAGGATGGGGAGGACTGACTACTACTCCTATGGCTGTACCAATGGGTATTGTTCAAGAGTTTTATGCTAATGCCAAAGACACTATGAGTGGGTTATCTATGGTCCAAGGAGTTCAAGTAGACTATCGACCACAATCAATCAGAGCAATTTTAAGGATACTCGACACACCACCAACTGGATATGATAATTGGGTCAAGGCTGTACGTTTTGAGACTGACTTGGACGAGGTCATCACTGACTTGTGCACATCAGGGACACAGTGAAGTTATAGGCCAGGAACGAATCAGCATAGAACCTTCCAAGCTTAAGCCCTCAATCGCTACGCTAAATCTTGGAACTTATTTATCTGTACGAAGCTCATCCCATCATCGCATCAACACAAGATCACAACTTAGAGGACAATTATTTTGTGGGGAATAGTCGCAGGCAAGTACATCGATGTGGGCCACCTTATTCATCAGAATATGTTACGTTATATGAAGGGGAGCACTACGGGAAGTATCCCACATGCGTCCATTGTTACTAGTCTGTGTGCACGTCAAGGAGTCACTTGGGGTAATGAACAACTACAGTACCCTAACCAAGATATCACCCATGCGACTATTGCCAAATTCGGGGATTGGACCGGAGGTATGCCACACCTGAGGGGAAGAGGCTTTATCCTTCAACTCCCATCCTCGGTGCCTTCACCACAGCCCATGCAGGCAACTGAAGCAGACACGTTGACCCAAGCCATTGATGTCCATGATGATCGTCATCTCCGAAGGTTGGAGAGGAAGGTCGACGCTATGTACGACAACTTTGCAGCATTTGCTTCTAGATTGACAAGGTCTCTAGTCAAGGCTTTCGCGCAGCAGGGAACCATGCTTGAGTGGCCACAATTTGTGACAGACATGCCATATCCACCGCCTGATTCACCACCCGAAGAGGGTGGTACAATTGATAACTAGGGGAGTTCCTTTAAACCTTTTACCTTCATTCATAGGGACAATGAATAGTTTAAGTTTGGGAGTATTGGGTAGTAGTGTAGTGCATGTAGTTAATTTGCATCATTTTTGCATGTTTAATCTAATTGTTGCATGTTTAATTGCTTAGTTTATGTTTAATTAATAATTGCAAAAAAAAATCTATTTTTAGTAGTTAATATATGTTTTAGTATGTGGTTAGTTGCATGTCCCAAATATCTAGCTTTATGTAGTGTTAGTCTAGCCAATGATGAAATGGAATTTTGAAGGATTTTTGAATTTAGTGGATAACATGAGCTCAGCTATAATGTTTTACATGATGTAATCCATGCTTGTTGTTTTGATGCTTTCGGTTAGCACATACGTGTTCACATATACTTGTTAGTATAAGAATCACGTGTTTTTATTGGTTAGTAGAAAATGTGGTTTTAAAAATAGAATTGTGTAGAAAGTGGACTTAGGCTATGTAAACATTGATAATCAAACTTTGGGAACACATGGGTATGCTTATTGTGTATAAAAAAATGGAGAAAAATACCTCTTGGAACCTTCCTGAGCTAAATTATTGAATCCTTGGAAGGGGCGAGATGGAGCATAAAATGCACTCGCTGCATATTTAAAAATAAAAATAATATAGCAATAAACACCGCGGGAAAGTGCAAAAATTGCCCTCGTGAGTAAAAATAAAGCAATATAAACCCATTGTTAAACCTTAGTTTGTATTGATTTGTTGGAATAGTTTTTGTTGCATTAGTATACATGGGTCTTGATTGAGACTGCAATTTTCTATTTTAAGCAGTATAACATGTGTATTCTTTGCCTTTGTCAAGTTTTCTGTGAACACAACACACACACACAACATCTGTATAGTGAGTATGGGTTATTTGATTGTATGATATTATGTCTATAGCTTAGTTTGAAATTTTATTCTTGAATCTGGATAATTCACTAAGGCACATTAGATTGGAACTCCATTTTAGCTGGAAAAATTTGGGACTCATTTGCATAATAGTTTAGTTTGCATAGCATGTAGTTGCATTGCATTTCTTATTATCGTATGCATTGCTTGAGGGCAAGCAATAGTTCAAGTTTAGGGGTATTTGATAAGTAGGTTTTATACCTACTTATTGGATGCTAACTCACTACAATTATGTTCATCTCAAGTAGTTTTTACTTAGTTTTAGTTACATTTTATGTTTATTTTGTAGTACTTGTAATTGGAACTCCTATGACATGGAAATGCAAGAAATGGCATGGATTGGCATTGGCATGGTGGCACAAGGCAAGCAAAGGCATGGCAAGAGGAACATGAGCAGATGAGGACTAAAGTAATGAATGAATGATGTGAAGAAGAGAAGGAATGAAGAACGAACGACAACGAACAAGAAGCGGCAACAGCAAGACATCAGAAAACAAATTACAGTAGCCATGCGACTAATCAGGCCTTACATCGCGTGCTCGGGCCACATGAAGTCAGACAGCTTTGCATTATCGCACGGTCGTGCCTCAACAATGAAGAAATATCGCGTGCCCGCGCCAAGACTTTGTCAGGAGAACCAATCACGCGCCCGCGCCCATTTTACACTATAATCTCGTGCGGCCGCACGAGTCTTCTGCAGTCTATTTTGTTGACTTTTTGTACTTTGAAATTTGAGCGCTTTAGGCTCAACTGAATGATATGGTTGGCACTAGATGTGTATTTTTGGAGTCTTTTATTAGTTTTCATAGAATAATTAGGGTTCTTAAGCTTTAACTAGGCTAGGGAGGTTTGGATCATTAGAGATACATTTTTATATCCTCTCTTTATCTAGATTATTAAATAATCAGTAGTTTTATTTTTTGGAGATTGTTAGTGCTTTGGAACAAGCTTGGAACAGATTATGCAACTGGGTTTAACAGATTTGTTCATCATTTCTCTTATATCTTTTTATTGCATTGCTTAATTCTATGTGTTGTCTCAATCCCATAATGGCTTTTGGTTCAAAAAAGGAACTAAACTCCATTATGAGATTCTAATTGATTGTAATATGTAGTCTACAATTGTATATTTAATTGTATTGTTATATTTATCATTGGTTTCCCATTATGATTGAGCTTAATTAATGAATGTTTGATCACCATTCACCTTGTATGTTCATATGGATTTGAAAAAATGAAATGTGAGTATGGATTAAATCATAATGGCATATGTTTATGAGACTGATTTGTTAAGCTTTGTAATTTATGAACCGAATAGACATATACCGTTTCACCTTATGTAGTCATGAAAAGAGCCTGCACTTTAATTCATTATTACTGTAATTTCACATAGACATATAGTGATTTTGGTAGTAGTGTCGCTTGCATGATTTCTATCATTTGTGGAAGTTACGTGAATTGGTCATAGTTCATTGAAAAATGGTTATGTCCACTATTGTGCTCTTGACTAATTTTCCATGATAAATATTTAAACATTACATGATGGTTGCAGTGTAGATGAAATATTACATGAAGTTAGAATCCCATTCTTCTCAAAATCGATTACATCATTTTAATTATTATATTTGTTATTTTATGAATTAATTTAGAGTTAGATAAAATTGTGATTTGATCGATTAAGCATATTAAAATAGTGATATAGTTAATGCATGATACTTTTCTATGTGGATCGATACTTTTCTTATTTTATATTACTTGTTGACCCATGTATGCTTGCATGAGTTAGAGAGCTTCTTTCAGGCTTTGAACCACCTTGGCTTCATTGTGTCCCATCTTACGGAGGAATTCTTCAATCTTCTCCTCGGGCACTTTCCCTTTAGATCTGATGATAGGATTCATCACTTGTTGAGGGAGATACAGTGGATTCTCTTTGGACATTGTAGTAGTTGTGTTTGATGTTGATCCTTCAACCTCCCCATAGCTCCATGGGATTTTCTTAAGGCTGATGAGAGGATACTGTGGCCTGAATGGCAATTTAATTTGCTTTGGTTACATCCACTTTCAAAGGGTTTTCAACTCCTTTGAGCTTGATTGGTTGAATTATAAATGAAGTGGCGGCCACATCTCCCTCAGAGGATATAACTGCTACGATTTCCTTCCATCTTTGTGATCTTGGAGGAAATGTATGTCCACTCTCAAGTGATGCATTATTATCATCTGCAAGTTGCAGATCACCGCTGTCAATCATGTTTTGAATAAGGCGGAGTGCCCAACATTCCTTAGTGATGTGACCGCGAGAGGGAGTGGTATTGACATACTCCAGTAGCTTCAAATCTTTTTTAGCGTGGATTAACTGGAGGTAGCAGTGTTGTGATTCTTCCCTCATTGATCAACATCTGTAATATTTCTTCCATCGATTGGCCTAAATAGGTGAATTCCCTTTTGTTGGCAAAATCCCGACGGGCTTCAGCTCTTGCTTTTCTGACAAGCTTTTCCTCCAAGGTTTCACTTTCTTGGGTGAGTGGTTTAGCATTTGTGATAAGAGAAAGGAGGCTAGCATGCTCCTGCTTGAACAACTGTTGTGTGACTTGGTGTTGATGAATCACCAGTTCTGCCAGTTGATTGACTTGTTTGCCAACATACATTAACTCATGTTCCATCATGAATTGGAACTCTGAATAATCCCATTTGTCGGAATTATCTTTACTGGTTTGGGGAGAATGATAAGTGGGTTTTACGCTTACTTATTGGATATTAATTCACGCAAACTATGCCCATCTCAAATATATTTTAGTGTGTTTTTAGTTGCATTTCATGATATTTTGCATTGCATTTACTTAAAACTCCTTTGGTGTAAAAGTGCAGGTTATGGCATAATTTGGTGATGTAAATTGTGAGACCCCGAATTTTATGAAATAAAAGTATTCAATTTTTCTATTTTGGTAAATAGTTAAATTGATAAAAGTTTAAAGTTTAGGGTAATATGTGAATTTTTTTTTCAAAGTAAGCAAGTTGATATAAAATATTCGTTGTGTCGGGGAATATCCGTACGACGGTACAATCATTTGTGGACCCCACAACGGAATTATTGTCGGATTGAGAAAATGACAAAAATATTTTTATGAAAATAACGGCGGAAGTTTTACCGTTAATTGTTAAAACACACGGTGTTAAAAGTACAGTAAAACGCGTGGTTGCATAGTAGCACACGGTATTGATTATTGATGCTTATGTGATAAGTCACTCAGTTTTGTTTTATTGGTATTATTAATATAATAAAACAAAAAAGCTTTTTATATAAAACAGAATACTTTTATAAAGTTATTCTTTTTATTAGGCTAATAGTAAAATCTTTTTATATAAAACAGAATACTTTTATAAAGTTATCTGCTTTATTAGATAATAATTAGAATATATTATATTTTATTATGCATAGTGTTTTGCATAGTGTTTGCATAGTAAAATCTTTTATAAAGTTATTCGTTTTATTAGATTATAAATAGAATATATTATATTTTATTTAAAAGATTTTGCTTTAAATATGGACCATCGATTAATGTAAATCAATCTGGACCGCTCATGAATTACTTACTATGCAGTCCATTTTTCTATAAATAGAAGCTCATTCCTTTATTATTTCTTACGAATTCACTGAAACTCTAGAGAGAGAAACTATAGAGAGAGTTCTTCTTCTATAATCTTGAGTGTATTTCTTTAGAGTTTAAGAAAACTTTGAGCGTAGTGCAAGTTTTCTTCAAGTATATTCCCGCCTTACCAGTCGGAATACTTTTCTTTTTAAGGTAGGGGATATAATTGTCGTACTTGTAAAGGATATTATTATTATTATTATTATTATTATTATTATAGTAAAGGGTATTATTTCTTTTGTATTCATGAAGAGAACTTCTGATATTCCATTTTTTATTATTCTGTTGGAATAACCTGTATACGCAGGCTACCCTATACTTGGTGAAATTCTTCTGCTATTCCATTCTTTATTATTCTATTGGAATATCATGTCTGTGCGTTTTACGTCGAACCTGGTTCCGTCTTTATTATTCTGTTGGAATATCCATCATGCGTTTTACTGCCGGGACTGGATCCGGGTTCCTTTTTTACTATTCGGGTGAATATCCTGTGCATGCGTTTTACGGACCGGTTCCTTATTTATTATTCTGTTGGGAACAACCTGTCTGTGCAGTCTCTATCGCATGCATGGTGAATCCTTCTGTTATTCCATTCTTTATTATTCTGTTGAAATAACCTGTCTATGTGGATTACCACATGCATGGTGAACGATCATTTGTATTTCATTCCTTGTTAAATTGTGGAAATGATCTGTTTACATGGATTATAATGAAAGTCATAATAAAAGCATTGGACTAATGAAAATCATGGGTATATGTGGTATTAGTAAGTGTTATGATGAGTTATGTTGGTTATTATGTGAAAACATGAAAGTTTCTTAGAAATCACAAAGGGTTGAAAATTCAGATTTTGGTGAAAATGGAATATGAAATTCAATTGATCATATCTCCTATTATATTTTGAATTTTTGTGTGTGGTCCAGTTCTAGAGTTATGTCTATGAGTTTTGTAACTTATCCAAGTGGAATCACTGGCAAAAGGTGTTGTAGATTTTCGTGGACCGATTTTTTAAAGTACTAAAAAAGCGCAAAATATGAAAAAAAGCATTGCCACAATTTTAAAAGGGCTGTTTCGGCCACTTAATTTGTGACAAAATTTCTAGCCTTTTGGGACATGAAAGTATATGGTATAAAGTACCTCTTGTCCAAAAATGAGCTTATTCCGACTTAAAATGAGCAAGTTATTACCATTTCAATATTTAGGTTTTTCCGACGAAAAATGCTATAATCGGAGTTCTATAACTCCAATGACCATGAAATTTAAACTGGAAGCTCACGTTAACATGTGTAAGATCCTGCCAAGATTTGAGAATTTCTGGAGTTAACCGTGACGTAGCTAATTTCTTAAGGAATTAATTAGAAATTGATTTTTGAAAAATAGTAAATGAATTTTAAAAATGTCAAGAAAAATATATGTTCAATATGGGACTATATTATGCTAAATCCCAGAAAAGAATAATTTTTGGGACTGATTTGTTATTTTTTTATGAAAATAGTTTAGCTACGAACATATGAGTTAAATATGTTATGTGGAGTTGAAGAATTGGTAAATAGGATTTTATTGCTTGGAAATCCTATATAAGGTATATGCAGATTTTTGATGAGTAATTTGATTATTGGTGATGAAATCTTATGAGTATGATATTTTGAATGATTAAATCCATTATTTAGAAAAGTGTAAACAATTAAATTAAATTGTTTATAAGTTTAAGGAGTGATTAGAATATTGTTATAATATTAACAATATTAGATTATAATTTTATTAAGTGATTGATAATGTTTGGATAAATTTAAAGTCTTTAATATTTATCCTTGATTTAGTTTGACTAATGCGTATAATATTGTCATCATCCTCATGCTTATATTATGTTGAAAGTCATCTGTGGCCTGTAGTGCATAGATGGACTTGGTATGATTATGACCAGGGATTATTCGGTATAATCATAACCGTAATGTTACAAATGATGTGGAAAAAGTCCTCATTGGCTCAGTAGTGCATTGATGGGCCGCTTTTGGTATGATTATGGCTATGGATTCTCTTTGGTAGTAAAGTGCAAAGATGAATTATTTTATGGCATGATCGGGACTGTTGATGAAAACACGATTATCTTTTCGCCAGTAGTGCATGGATAATTCGTGGTCGTGATACTAAAGAATATCCTTGGCCCAGTAGTGCATGGATGATTCGATGATGTGGATTAATTATTGAGTTGAGTCTCAAAGAATGAAATATTAATTCATGGATGTGATAATAATGAATATCTTTGGTCAGTAGTGCAAAGATGATTTAATGATTACGGTAGAGGAATTTTTATTTGGTATAACCATGATTTTGATGTCTCGGTGAAGACAGTGATGAAAATTATCTTCGCCCACGTAAAGCGAAGAGGAATTTAGAATCACAATTGTGATTATGAGTTATTCACATGATCGTGGACGGGAAATGTTGATTGATGTTACAGGGATAAAACATTATTGGTAGACTTTTAACATAGAGAAGATAATAGACCTTATGGTCTATTTGACACTTCTAATGGATTGCTCGTTCTGCAGCAACTATGGTTGAAAACTTTTATCATTTACCATACGTTCTAAATCTCTGATTTATTAATGATGAAGGCTATTGATGGTGTAAATTGGCTTTAGTCATGATATTCTTTACTGGGCTAGTTGTGCTCACCCTTTCTGCTTCACAATTTCTTTCAGGTAATAAGAGTGTTACCGTAAGAGTGTTGTCGGGTCGAGCGGGGATAACAGGGGAATAGAACGATGGTCTCTAACTGTAGAGGTTCTCCCTAAACAGTATAGAAAAGTGTGTTGTATTCTATACATCATTTAGTAGTTATATTTGGTGAATCAAATAGGGTGAGGCGAACCCAACTTTGGAAGGGTGTTTTGCCACTATCATATAAGATGTCTAATGACATACAACCTCGTGTTATCATAAGACAGGGTTGTGCGCATCCACTTGCTGAATATATCTACGGGCACTACCTATATGATCTTGGAGTTTATTTGAAACATAATTTTCACTTGGAGACAACGGAGATATTTATATGTCAAGAGAAGACTCACCATTGGAAAGAAGATGATAGTAATCTTCTTGTTTTTCTTTGGGGACTTTTGGGTCAACCAAGGATAATTATGTGGACATATGATATCTATCATAACCTAGACGCATGGCCTCCCATGTACGAAGGTTTCCTTGAGCACTTCCCAAAGATTTTAATTTCTAAAACAGTTTTTAACTATACTTTTATTTAAGTACCATTGTAAGGTTGTGGTCGAGGCACCATGAGAGTTACATACATTTGTATTAAAACTCACAGTTAACTGTGGTCGTATTCTATACGACAGCTCAATAGTTGTATAAATGAAGTTGTACTTGAATTTTGTACCATGTATCTGGCGACTCAGAATGGGTGATGTATACCTAATTTTGGGGGCGTCACATAAATGGCATGAGGTTGTTGGATGCATGGCATGAGGATCAAGTGGAGCAGAGACTAAGCATGGATGGACAAAGGAATGAGCAATGACCGAACATATCGATTCTGCGTTGCCAGCATATACAGTTCGCTGACATCGCTGCACCTTGCCCGATCACCCTACCGACCGTATACGGCACAATCGTTGTCGCTAAGTCGCTTTTATTTTAATTTCTAATTTTAAGAGTTGTAATTAATTAAAAATGATTTCTGACTGGTGTCAGACGCATCATTCATTAGTTTTATGTATTTTCAGATTTGAAACTAGGGTTTACACTCTGAGGGAGATTCCAACCTAGAACGAAGCCTAAGCTCTAACTTTTCTAATTCTTCTTGGGATTTTCTATCATTATAGATATTTATTAGTATTTTGCTGAATTTATATGAGGATTTAAACGTTACTAGTGGATTATAATCAACAATTGGGTTTTATTGTTTCTATCCTTCATCTTCCAATTGTTCGCTTATTAGCCATGTTTAGCTTTGATCCCATAATGGCTTTTGGTTCAGTCATGAACTAAACTCCATTATGGGATTCTAACAGATTTTAATATGTACTTTAGTTGCATGCTTGAATGCTGGAAAGTTTTAAATATTATATGGGATTTCTATCATGGTTGTTTTGCATGTATGAATGCTTGATCACCATTTATTTTCAGTACTTGTATGGAATTGACAATGAACATGCAAGTATGGATTGTAATCATGATAAAGATAATGATATAGATGCTTTTGTATGGCTTTGTGTGTATTTCGTGAACCGTATAGACATATATTGTTTCACTGTATGAGTTAGAATAAGGGCTTGTGCTTAAATTCAATATGGTTGCAATTTCATATAGACATATAGTGATTTTGGTTAGATTGATGATTACATGGAGTCTATCGCTTGTGGATGATGTGTAAGTAGGTCATAGTACATTGAAAAATGGCTATGACTCTATTAGTGCTCTTGGCTACTTTCCTGTGATATGTGAACAATTCTTGCATGGTGAATAGATGAAGTATTATACGAAGTTAGGATCCCGTTACTTTTAGATTTGATTTATTACATTTTTATTCTTGTTTTAGTCGTTATTTTCAATTAGAGTAATTCACCAATTATATTTATTAATTTAAGCATATAAATATAGTGATTTAATTGATGCATAGTGATTTGAATTAGACAACTTTCTCTGTGGGTTCGATACTTTACTTACTCTGTATTACTTGTAAGCACATGTATGCTTGCATGAGTTAGAGCTCTTTTGTTAGAACTGAAAAAGAGGCAACAAGTTTTTAGCGCCGTTGCCGGGGAAAGGCGTTTAAATTTTTATTATTATCATTAGTTTTAAGCTATATTTTATGACTTAGACAAATCTAATCTTATCTCATTTCCATTTTTGTTTTTGTTTTTATTTCAGGTACTTATAAATTATTATGCGCACGCGGTCATCCAACCCCGACTTAACACCTGCTCAGGACAACATAAATGGGAGAGGTTGGAAAGCGAGTGTTCGTAGAAACTTACAAGCACAGTTAGAAAGTACTACATCTAATATAGCAGTCGAGGCACAAGGAGAAGAGCAAAGAGTGGAGCATAGGGCTCTGAAAGAATATTCCATGCCTAATATTAATGGATTACAGTCTAGCATAGTCAGACCAGCGATATCAGCAAATACATTCGAGATAAAAAACGGGCACTATTCAAATGGTGCAAAATTTGGTACAGTTTGGGGGTGCTTCTACGGATGATCCGAATGAACACCTGTTGAGTTTCATTGAGATTTGTGACACATTCAGATACAACGGGGTGATGGAGGATGTTATTAGACTGAGGTTGTTTCCATTCTCATTGAGGGATAAAGCAAGGAGTTGGTTGCATTCTTTGCCTGCTGGATCAATCACTACATGGGAGGACTTAGCGTAGAAATTTTTAGCCAAGTTCTTCCCAATGGCTAAGACTACAAAGATGAGGACAACTATCTCTCAGTTTGAGCAACAACAGGGTGAGTCCTTATATGAATCATGAGAGAGATATAATGAGATGCTGAGAAAGTGTTCGCACCATGGTATGCCAGATTGGATGGTGATCAACACATTCTATAATGGATTGGGATGGCAGTCTAGACCGATTGTAGATGCAGCTGCAAGAGGGGAATTATGGGCAAAGAGCTATGAGGAAGCCTATAACCTCATCGAGACAATAGCATCAAACGATTTTCAAAATCCTACATCTCGGATGCCCAGCCCAAAGTTATAGGTTTGTTGGAAGTGGATGCTATCACGTAGTTGTCAGCACAGATGGCAGCCATGGCGAAGAAAATAGATACATTAATAGAAGGTGAAACGAAGATGGTTAAATCTGTATGTGAGATTTGTGCGGGGTCGCACTCAACAGACCAATGTGCTATCAGCACAGAGTCGGTACAATATGTGAGCAATTACAAAAAATGCCAAGGTCAGTTTCAGCACACATACAACCCCAACAATTGTATCATCCAAACTTCAGTTGGTCAAATAACCAAGGGAATCAGCAGAATCAGTTTCAACCAAATAATCAGTTTCAGTCACAACCAGCACAACCACAGTTTATTCCTAGACCACCTTTTCCACCGAGATTTTCTCAACAACAACAACATCACACTCCAGCTGCACCTCAGCAAGAAATGAAATCAGAAATGGAGGAGATGATGATGAAATACATGGCAAATACAGAGGTTATGATCAAAAGCCAAGCAGTGGCTATTAAGAATCTGGAAACTCATATTGGACAAATGGCGAACTTGCTTAACAACAGGCCCCAGGGTTCATTGCCGAGTAATACAGAAACAATTCCACGAAGAGACAGGAAGGAACAAAGATCGTTTATCACATTGAGGTCTGGTAAACATCGCAGACATCGCAAGTCGCGCGCCGCCTTAATTGTAATCGAGGAGGCCGCAAGAACTCTCATGAGGCAGAAGCAACAATTCAAGAAGAAGAAAATCTGGAAAATTTTGAGGTTCAGCAGGAAGAGAAAGATAATGCAGGTTCAGAGGAGAAGTTTAAGAGTTCAGTACCACCAATTAACCCTCAAGTACCGTATCCACAAAGATTGAATAAGCAGAGGGAAGATAAACAGTTCAGCAAATTCTTGGAGATATTTAAAAAGCTGCAGATTAATATACCATTCACGGAGGATTGGAACAAATGCCAAGTTATGCAAAGTTCATAAAGGGTATATTATCAAGGAAGAGGAGATTAGATGAGTTTGAGATGATCCTTGATGAGAGGAGTGCGATGCAGTGCTTGGTTTCAAAGCAGGTTACCTCCGTCAAGGATCCGGTAGTTTCACAATTCCGTGCACAATCGGGAAGATGAATTTTGAAAAATGTTTGTGTGATCTTGGGGCAAACATCAATCTGATGCCCTTATCATTGTTCAATCAATTGGGATTACCGGCTCCAAGGCTGACAAACATTTCATTGCAGTTAGCTGACAGATCCATCACATATCCACGGGGAATTATTGAAGATGTATTAGTGAAAGTGGATAAATTTATCTTCCCAGCTGACTTCATCATTTTGGATTACGAGGAAGATAAAAATATACCACTCATACTGGGGAGACCATTCTTAGCCACAGGAAAGATTTTGATAGATGTGCAGAAGGGGGAACTCACTATGCGTGTTCATGATCAAGAGGTCACATTTAATGTCTTCAAAGCCATGAAGTTTCCAGTAGATGAAGAAGAATGTTTTCGGGTTGATTCGGTAGATCGAGTCTTAAATGCTGAGGAACAAAATTTGGTAAACTATGAACCGTTGAGGTGTGTAACTGGTGAAAATTCAGATTTGGAGGTCCAGCCATTGTCGAAAGTAAGAGATATTAAAGCAAGGGGTGAGGTGGTTAGATAGGAAAACACCTCAACCCTTTCTTCAACTTGAGATTCAGAAGCAGTCAAGCTAATTGACTATAACTTAGAGCTTGATGGGAGGCAACCCATTATTTCTATCTCTATTGGCTTTTTATTTATTTAGTCTAGATTGTTTTAGTTGGTTCATCTTTATTTCATTATTGATAGTTTGACTGATTTGCATAATTGAGTGTATAGCAAGATTTGCATTGAGAAATTTTAAAATAGGTGAAAATTTCTTTAGTTATTGATTCATGTCTTGACAGTGTAAATTACTGTCTAAATAGGTATCAATAATTGAAGGAATCACTTATGTGCAGATTGGAGTTGAACATTAGCAATGCAAATATCAGGATCGCGCCCGCGCGGCAGATTGGTGTTCTCATGTTAGGTGATATTTGTTTGAAAAAACAAGTTTGAAAAGGTCCGACAAGTGTATGTCGACGATTTGACTGTAAGAGTGGTCAATTGGTTATTTTTACATGGTTGCACTAACTCAACCAAGAAAAGGTTTGCACAAAGTCCTAGTGATGTGACATTATTTAACTGGTCTGCAAAACTGAAATTTATTAGGATCCGGGGGCTTGATTAAGCAGAGGGAAGGTGTTAGGCACCCCCGACTTCCGTGATAACACGGTTACCATAACATTTCATTAAAACTTTTATTTGTGAATGTGTGTGTGTGTGTTAGGTCTATGTGCAATTATTTGAAAGTAGTGATATGCCTCGTTCCCACCTATATACAAAGGGTTTGACTTTTGTATAAAAGTTCAATTTTAACGAGATATAGTAGTGATGTTTTGTAAAATAGGTTTTTCAAACCCTGGTGCTCAATAGTAATTGAATCCTCTGATACTTCCATTTAATTAAGTGTTCAGCTTGATTGCTTTTATTTTTGAGATGCGAATCATCTTCGAAAAAATAAGATACATAGCAGTTCCGAACTCCTTATGGGCATGAGAGCCATCTAAGGAAATTCAGACACCGTAGGTAATTTACAAGCTGGCTGCAGCTAAAAATATCCATCACAGGAACCGAATCTAGATTCAGGAGCTGAATCTGTGATCACATGATTTCTAGGCTCGAATGAGAAAGTTATATGTACAAAATCTAGAAAACGGACTAGATTTGAGTAAATCAAAGCATTCCAACTTCAACGGTTCCAGGTTAGTCACCATGAACGTATCAAAGTGAGAAATTTCCAAATTTAGGCAAATCTAGCCCGCAGGTTGATAAAAGCTAGATTTGGGTAAATCTAAACCATTCCAGCTTCAACGGTTCCAATTTAGTAACCATGAACCGGTTAAAGTAAGAATTAACCAGATTTAGGCAAATCTAGCCCGCAGGCTGAAAGATTAAATATCTACATTATGAAAGCAGATAAAACAATTATAAATATATAAGCGGTTAATATATATATATAAGCGGTAAATGCTCTGAATATTATATTCGGGCTCAATAGAAGCTGTAAGACCCCAACTTTTATGAATAAAGATAATTTTTTTCCTATAAATATTATTTTGAATATTATGGTGTAGATTTGATATAATGTTATAGTTGTGGGTAATATTTATAAATTTTGTAAAGTAAGCAAGTTGTTATAAAATATTCGATTGGTCGGAGAATATTCGTTTTATCAGGGAATATTCGTACGATGGCACAATCATTGGTGGACCCCACAACGGAATTATTGTCGGATTTAGAAATAGACAGAAATAACTTTTTATAAAAATAACGGCAAAATTTTTACCGTTAACTATTAAAATACCCGGTGATAAAAGTACAATAATACGCGTGGTTACATAGTAGCACACGGTATTGTACAGTAGCTTTGATTATTGATGCTTGCGTGAGAAGTCACTCAGTTTGATTCAATTATTGCCACAGTAATTGTTGCATAGTATCTCAAGTTATTGATTTAATTAATGTCATAACATTTTATATTATTAAATCAATAATTAAGATGATAAAATTATTTATATTATTATTTGCATTATTGACGTGTCTAGAAAATTCTGTCGAGGAAAGGAGTTTGGTCACCTAATTGTGCGCCAATAAGGAGAAGTCCTTATCGAAAAGCCCCCTCTTTCCTGGGAATGATCTGGTTGTTAATATTGTGAGTTATAATATTAATGAATAAGTGTTATTAAAAATGTGTTTTGTGAAGCCAAGTGAATTGAGATAAATAGAGGGGATTTTTATGAACTATTTGTTGTAATTTTGGCTTATTGCATGGGCCCCCACTTACCCATTTTTCAAAATCGTCGGTAGAAAGTTATCTCAGTTTTATTATATATATATATATATATATATATATATATATTATACAATTTTATTTTAATTGAATATTATATTCATATTTTTGAAAATCAAACGTCAAGTGAATTCTTGATTTACTTCTTCCGTGATTTTCTAAAATAATGGTACCCTCGCCATTCTCCTATAAATAAGATGTTCAGGTTTAGAAATAAAAATCACACCAGGATCAGAAAATTCTTTTCTTATAATATTGAGCGTATTTCTTTAGAGTTTAAGGAAGCTTTGAGTGTAGAAAAGAGTACAAGTTTTCTTAAAGTATATCTCCGCTTATACCAAAGAGAAATTGCTCTCATTTTTTTGGTAAGGGGTATTATTTATTTCATATTCGCTTACGATATTATTTTTTTATTTGTAAGGAATTTTATTTTCATTCAATAGTCGTAATTATCATTTTCGTTCAATATCCGTAAGGGATATTATCTTCGTTTAATATTCGTAGGAATATTATTTTTCGTTCAACAGTTGTAAGGGATATTATTTTTGTTCAATATTTGTATGAAATAATATTTTCGTTTCATATTCCTGATTCTACACTCATGTTGATAAGTTTTGCTTCTATACTATTTGAAATTAGTAGAATATCCTTGAAATTTATGCTTCATCTAGTATCATTTCACAAGAATATTTTTCTGAACATTCTTGTTAAATTTTAAACTTTTCATGCCGAAGTACTATTCATGGATACTATTCATACGTACGGTACTATTCACGAAGTACTATTCACGGGATACTATTCACCCGAAAAATTAATTTCTTTGTTGTCCAAATTATTTTTGATACGTGAATATTATTCTTGAATTTTACTCCACAAAGCAGTTATCATGTTGTCAATTTGGATATTTTTAAACTCTGGATAAATTTAAAGTCTTTAATATTTATCCTTGATTTCGTTTAATTGATGCTTATATCACTGTCATCATTCTCATGCTTACATTGATATGAAAGTCATCTTTGGCCCGTAGTGCATAGATGGACTGTTGATTAGAATGATTATGACAAGGGATTATTCAGTATATTCATGACATGTAATGTTATAAATGATGTGGTAAAAGTCATCATTGGCCCGTAGTGCTTAGATGGACAATTATTGGCATGATCATGACCATTGGTGATAACACGAATATCCTTGGCCCGTAGTACATGGATAATTTATGGATGTGATACTAATGAATATCCTTGGCACGTAGTGCAGGGATAATTCAGTGATGTGGATTATTTATTTAGCTAAGTCTTAGTGATAAAATTGATGATAAACTTTTTAAATCATAGAAGATAGTAGATATCATGCTCTACTTGACTCTTCTTATGAATTGCTTGTTCCGCTGCAGTTAAAGTGGTTGTTTATTATATTCTATCAGTTTAACACTATTGAAGGCTAACGATAATTTATTCTACATTATCTTAGTCATAATATTTCTTACTGGGCTAGTTGAGCTCACCCTTTTTCTTTCATTGTTCTATTCTCAGAAATGAGAACGTAGCCGTGACTACTAGTGGGAATGGAGTGATTACGCTCGAGATGGTGGTTGTAGTAGTCCTCACTATTTTATTAAATAGTGTGATAATAATTATAATGAGGACTCTATTTGAGTTTGGATATTGTCTAGAAGACAATATTCGTGTTAAAACTCTCAGCTTTGTTTTGTTGTATTTTACATGACAGTTGTATAATTAAGTTTGTATTTGAATTTTGTACCATGTATTTGGCGACTCAGAATTACTGATGTATACCTATTGTGGGGGCGTCACAGTTGGTATCAAAGCTTAGGGATATGATCCCTGACTGAGATTTAAGGCTAGAACTAGGAGGGGAGAGACAGGTAAATCCTTCGCTACTATGACGTACCTAAGTTTCTTTGTTATTTAATTGGTCGGTCAGAATATAGGGATAATATGTCGCATGTCAATTAACCCTTTTTGTGGCAGTGTTTGAAAATGACATCTAAAAATGTTGAGATAAGCAATGGAGCACATTACACCATTGAGTCACCGATGATAAATAACTAGGATAATGTGCATCAGGAAGGAAATAATCCTCAGGTAAGCAACAACGCCGGCCAAATGATGAACGATGGGATGTTTGGAGGCTTTCTGCAATTCATGCAACATTAGGCGAGAGAGACTCCCGTTCAAAATGCAGGTGGAAACACTGGCAACTCACGGATGGTCACTGCTAAGCAGTTTAAGGAGCAGGGACCACCGGAGTTTTTGGGAAAGCCAGAATCACTTAAGGCAGAGATGTGGATAAAGCAGATCACCAAGATATTTGATGTCTTGGGATGCTCCGAGGAGAAAAAAGGTTCATTTTTCCACCTTCATGTTGTGAGGAGAGGCAGATTATTGGTACGAATCTGTAAAACGTACTCAATCTGTCGTACTAAAGATGTCTTGGGAGAAGTTCCAAGAATTGTTCAATGACAAGTACTTTCCCAAAAGTGTTCGTCACATAAAGGAGGTATAATTCATCAAGCTGGAACAGAACAACATGACTGTATCGCAATACGAGGTAAAGTTTGCGTAGTTGTCCCGGTTTGCATCCTATTTGGTAGATAATGAAGAGCGTATGACGCAAATGTTTCTAAGAGGTTTGAAAACCAAAATACGTCAATACCTCATATCTCACAAACTTTGTTTATCACTACTACAAAACAACAAATAGACAACACTTAAACCACAACGTTTTTATAAAAACGTTGTGGTATTTTTTTCTACAATGTTTTTAAAAATAACGTTTTAGATATATATGCAAAAATGTTGTCTCTTTAAAATAGCATTTTTTTTTGTTTTAATTAGATAACGTTTTTTTTAAAAACGTTATGTATATACAAAAACACGGAGCAAAAAATTGGGTCAAGTGAAAACTTAAAATAAAAAAACATCGTTCATTTCTACCTCCCCAGCCCCTTTCTCCCTACTCCTTTCGTGCACTCTCTCTCCAGTCTGTTTACTTCCTCCAAACCCTAGCCACTCTCATTTCTCTTTACCTATTGTGCTATAGTTTGAGTGCGGATGTCAGTGAGTCTGAGAGTTCTAGTAGTTTCTCTTATCGCCGGTTCGATGCTGAAGGTGCGTCCAGTTCTATAGACTCATCTCCGCTCGCTCGCTGTGGTTTGATCGCTATTTCTTGTCGGTCGTTTCCACCGCCATTGATGTTGCCTGTGATTGGAGGTAAAGATGTGGTGGTTTGGGAGGAGAAGCCTCAGAAATCGGAGACTAATTTTTCTGGTAAGTATTCTTCTGGCTTTAAGTTCTTCATTTTCATGGTTTAATCGTCCATTTGACACTAAACCGACACAAATCTGTTCAAGTTGATTTGGGTAATTGCTACTCTAGTTTGATGAAGTAAATAGACTGTGTTCTACATCATTTCTCTTGCTCATTTTTCTGACTTTTCATGAATTTGATAAAGTCATGTGCTTGGAGATATATATGTGTGACCGTGTGAGATAAATAATTTAATTATCTTTATAGTTTTACTAGATCCAAATTATTCTGTTCAAATTTTATTCAACTTTCGTCTGCTTTTCAAAAAATAAATAGAAGCCTAGAAGTTTCATTGAAGAAGCCCTTATTAATTTAACTTTTAAAAGATATTAAATTTCAAATTGATGTGAATATATTTAATTTTTGTTGATACAATGTGAATAACTGAGAACATTAGTGACTATATTGTTTGCTACTTTTGAATCCATTTGGCTGCTGTAGAAGTTGAGTAGGTATTGATGCAGTAATAGTGGAGAGATATTAATAATACTACTGATCGAATAGTATTTGTTTTGCTGACTGTTGATACCCTTTTTTATGAGCTAGTGAAAGCAACAATTGAATATTATAAATTGGGGCTTAGTCTAGCTACAGATTACTAATTCTCATTCCTGTTTAAATTCTCTTAGTCATATATACATTATGTGAAGTCATATATATACATCAGTAGCATTGCCCCTACTTCTTATGCATGCTATAAGCTATTCAATGTCATCCAAATATATGTTATGCATGCTAAATACCATATAAAGAAGATAGTATAAGCTTTTATGTTGCACACTCATACTATCTTTGTAAACATGTTGGTTTCAAACGCTCTCCTTAAGGAAGCGAGGAATTAAAGGGTACTCACATACCACATCTTTAAGCGTAAGCAAGGAAAGGGTAACACATCTAATTCTTTTTTCTTGTGTTGATCATTACTTAGTCTTTCTCATTGAATCGCAATTCTCGCATTTAGATTTGTTATTTCTTCTATAAGAACATCGCCTTTGGCCTTACAATCGTTTCTACTTTGAAGCATTCACCGACTTTTCCGGGCAATCAATTTATGACGACCGGTATATGCCGCTATTCAATGTCGTTTTACCTCATTACCGCATTTCGCTTGGGGTCTTGAACATGATGTTTCTTCCGAGGTCTCGCTTCAGTCGGGCCTCTTCTAGTGACATTTGTTTTGAACTTTAATGTACATTCACTTCACCAATGGTTTTGCACTAATATGAATAACTTGTGACTTCACGGTTTCCAACATTATGTCGCTAAGGACCCATAAACTTATTCTTTGATCGGTATCGGATATTGGATGGATGGGAAATAAGAAATATTAGAATTTCTTTGGGTTTGACCAAACCATACTTATTCATGGCACAATTCTTTTCTTGGTCATCTTTAGTTTTAAGTTCTTTTGATTAGATTACTCATCCATGCAATCGGTGAAATTATGAACATTCCTGCTTATATTCTCTTGTAGTCATATATACATTATGTGAAGTCAAATTACATTTTATGTTTTTATGCCGCTTGTCCCTAAGGCTTGCATGTCTTATTTAGTCAAGGCTTTGGAAATTTCTGGTTGTGTGTTTTTTGAGGCTACCTCATACTCTTGATTTGAGTTTCAAAGAAAGCTTCCACTTCTAGTATCATTACATGCGACTTCCAAAGATCCACGATATGGTATTATGTTAGATTAATGAATTGTCGCCTAAGTTATAGCCCACAAACGTCTCGCATTTGAAATTGCAAGTTGCATTAGTATTTCTTGTTAGTCAAGAATCATCCGGTATGTATGTTTTGTTATTTGGGACATCAGAATGATGATACGTTGGTGGCTAAATTGAAAATGCAAAACCTTACCTTCATTTTCATTTTGTATTGATCTACAAAGTGAATTAGCATACCCTCGTCTGCCTAACTTGTAAGAACCAAAGATTTGTTAATGGTGTACACTTTTAGCCCTTTAACAAGTATCATTGTATGCTTGTTTCACACAATATAAGTTGAATTGAAGTAAT
Source organism: Panax quinquefolius (assembly GCA_020205615.1). Taxonomy (NCBI): domain Eukaryota; kingdom Viridiplantae; phylum Streptophyta; class Magnoliopsida; order Apiales; family Araliaceae; genus Panax; species Panax quinquefolius. The sequence continues at coordinate 56,652,327 of CM035164.1, read as the reverse complement.
TATTCTATTGCTTCAAAATAAAATGGTTTCTTTTCGTAATTAGCATGATTTAATTATTTTCCGGGTCTTTAACAGAGTGATGTTTCTTGACAACTAATTGTTTGCATTTGTTATGTAACTGAAGCCAAGTAAGGAAACATTCCAAGGTGCGTTATTGGAGGACTCCTACATTTCCCTTCAAGAAGGTAATAATTGTATAAGTGTGTACAAGCATCTTTAGTTTGAGTATATGCAGTATTTAAAATAGTTCACCTGGAGCAATGTAGATACCCATTTACGCTCACCTTAATACTTCTTAGCCCGAATTGTTACATCTTCCATTTGATTCTTCATGATCATGTCATACAATTTTTTCCTTGAAAACTTGTAGATTATAATTAAAATGGCAGCTGCAAATGGAGTAAGATGTGTTTGGGTTGGTCAAAATGGATTGCGGTCCATTACTGTTGTATCAGCTGTTATACGAGCAAGAGTTGGAGAAATATTAGTTTGATATTTTTTCTTCTCCTTGTTTCTTATTTGGATTTGGATTTATAAAAAGACTAAAAGATTGTATGTGGATGCACCACATTTTTGGGAGAAGGAACCATAGGTGTGAATACATATGCGGTGACATTGTCAGAATGCTTTGATTTATATTTATATGCAGAATCGACATTGTGATTGGCTTTAGATGTTACACCACCGATACTTAATCATCTCTACTTAACTCGTAGCTCTGCAATTGACTTTCAAATCTCATTTCATCCAAGTGGGTTATATATGGAGAGGTATGGTTTTGCCCATTTCCACAATCGATATAATTTTATTCATGCTTTGGAGGATCTTATGCGCTTCTACCATTCTTTCTTATTTTCATTTTCATTTTCATTTGTATAGTTTATTGTACTAGTGATGTATTAAGAAGTTTTTATTGGAGATCAAAGAAGTCGCTTTGGCAAGACATAAATAGTCCGCATAGTGAATCGCCAGCTCTCTCCTATCTCTTCGATTATGCCACTTGGTGCAAATGCTATCTTGGCGAGATCACTTGTTGTTTGCAATGCAGAGAGCTAGTGTCAACAAAATCCCCTCTATAAGGTATTGAATTGCTACATTGTCTCTTCCTTTCTCGGTTTGATGTATAAATTACAAAGTCGTAAATCATCCATATGTTTATCGTTATATTGTTTCTACCATGCAAAGACATTGCAATTCTTGTTGGAAACAAAACATTAAGCTACCGCATGTACTCGCATTTAATGTAATCAATGGAGGTTCACATGCATGCAACAAACTTGCAATGCAGAATTTATGATTCTCCATGTATTTACTTGTTTTTCGTGTATATAGGATTTCTAGGTTGTATAGTCGATTATCCAAGAATTACATTTTTTGGGCAGTACTCGTTTGGTTGAGTGATTATATGGATATTTTGGTATATATTTTGTGGATGTAGTAATTTGAAACTGTAAAAGTATAGTATTATTGGGATGTATTTTGAATGGTTGATACATTTTGGCTATATATCATGGCATTAGCATATTGCAGGTGCATTGGTAATATAGGTGAACCACATCTTTTTTATTCTTTTTTCTTTTTTATCTACAACGTTTAAAAAATGTTGTCTGATATACTAAACAACAACGTTTTTATTCAAAAAACGTTGTGGAATCATACCTATTACAACGTTTTTAAGCATCTACTAATTTTTGAAAAACAAATCTACAACGTTTTTTTCCTAAAAACGTTGTGTATTGTGCTTAACTACAACGTTTTTAAAACGTTGTGTAAGGGTGTCAAATAGATGACACCCTTAACCACAACGTTTTCCTGATTGAAACCACAATGTTTTTTTCGCGTTGTCTATTTACTATTTTCTGGTAGTGTATATTCAGATGTTGTGAATAGGGTTCAGTTATTGGAGCGCGATAATGAGTCAACCCAACCAAGAGAGAAAAATGTGGAGTCATCGAAGCGGTGACAACAAATGTGGAGGGAATCAACTTGCCAGAAATGGTAACCACCTCGGTGGTAATCATGGCCAAGACAATAGAAGTGGAAATTTCAGGAAGATAAGGTTCAACAATGATGGACAGACAGCAACACCATCACCCATTTTCAAGGAAGGAGAACGACCACCGATCGTATGCTTGAAATGCGGAGGGGATGGACACATAAGTCCAAACTGCACAATGCAGTCCAAAGCATGTTATAATTGTGAAAGAGAAGGTCACCTAGCCCGATTTTATCGTGCAGTGAGGTCAAGTCTAGCTGGGATGGCGACACCAAAGGATGTCCCAGAAAAGTCAAAGCCGGTAGTTTAAGTAAGAGCGTTTATCTTGGAACCTGAACGAAGTTATCACGGGTAAGTTAATCATAAACTCTTGCGAATTCTATACCTTATTCGATACCGATTCTACCCACTCTTTTATTTCACCTACTTGGGCTCAATGTTTAAATTTGACTCCAGAGAAATTAGACTTTGACTTATCTGTTGAAACTCCGTTGTGAGAAACCTTTATTACATCCATTGTTTACAAGTCTTGTTTGATTCAAATCGGCACCCTCACGTTACCTGTCGATCTTATCTCTTTGAAAATACTTGCATTTGATGTGATTTTAGGAATCAACTAGTTAACTACTCATCATGCTAAAATTGATTTTTTTTCATAAGGTTGTTAGCCTTCATATTCCTAACCAACCTGTTATGCGAATTCAAGCAACCAAACCACTAAAGTCAATCACTGTCATATTAAGCCATAAGTAAAGAGCCCGAGCCTTTTGTTGGTGACTTCTTTGTGTGGGATGCACCGAAGCCTGACTTTCTGTAGGGGACGCCGTGAATAACGGTGGCAAGTTGATAGATATCAATGCGATGTGATATCCAAGTCTTGGATGAGAGTCACAGTTTTGAATGATATTTCTATTGTTAATAAATTTCCTGACGTATTCCCCGAAGAACTTCCTGAGCGTGAATCAAATTTTGTATCGACCTTGAACCCGATAAAAAACCCTCAAATATTTCTTTACCCAAAACAAATGTAAAATGCGCCGAAGATGTTGGCTCGAACTGTTGAAAGATTACAAAAATACCATTAAATACCATCCTGGAAAAGCGAACGTGTAGCTGACGTGTTGAGTAGAAGATCGTATGCAGTTATGAGTGCGACATTGTTAACATAAAGACCCATTTCGTACGACTTACAAAAGATGGAGATAGAGTTAAAGACTCCAAGAACCTACGTGAAGATAGTGAATATACGATTAGAACCAACTTTAATCGATAAAGTTAAAGCCACTCAAGCTATAGACTCAGAGCTGATGAATGTGAAGAAGAAGGTACAAGAAGACGTTATTCTAGAAGCAAGAATCAATGAAGAGAGGAAAAACTCAACCCTCGATTGTATTGGTCCATTTGAAATCCTCGATCGAGTAGGAACTGTGGCCTATAGACTCGCCTTACCGTTAAGTATGTCGCGTGTTCATAATGTTTTTCATGTATTGATGATACGTAAATATGTGGACGTCCCAAACCACATTATTGAATTAGAACTAGATAAGATACAAGAAGATTAAACGTATGTGGTGATACATGTTAAAATCTTGGATAAAAAAAACATATTCTATGCTCAAAAGTTATACCTCAAGAGTTGGAATCTGAAATGAAAACAAGGTATCCTCATCTCTTCGACATACCAGGTACGTACCCCAATTTTGAGACCAAAATTTCATATGAAGTGGAGGTTGTAAGACCCTAACTTTTATGAATAAAGATGATTTTTTTTCCTCTAAATATCATTTGGAATATTATGGTGTGGATTTGATATAATGTTATAGTTGTGGGTAATATTTATAAATTTCGCAAAGTAAGCAAGTTGTTATAAAATATTCGATTGGTCGGAGAATATTCATTTTTTCAGGGTATATTCATACGACGGCACAATTATTGGTGGACCCCACAATGAAATTACTTTTCGGTGTTAGAAAATGACAGAAGTAACTTTTTTATAAAAATAACGGCAAAAGTTTTAACGTTAACTGTTGAAATACCTGGTGATAAAAGTACAGTAATACGCATGGTTGCATAGTAGTACACGGTACTGCACAATATCTTTGATTATTGATGCTTACGTGAGAAGTCACTCAGTTTGATTCAATTATTGTCATAATATTTTATATTATTAAATCAATAATTAAGACGACAAAAGTATTCATATTATTATTTGGATTATTGTTGATGTCTAGAAAGTTCTGTCGTGGAAAGGGGTTTGGTCACCTAATTGCGCGCCAATAAGGAGAAGTCTTTATCGGAAAGCCCCCTCTTTCCTGTGAATGATCTGGTTGTTAATATTGTGAGTTATAATATTAATGAATAAGTGTTATTAAAAATGTGTTTTGTGAAGCCAAGTGAATTGAGATAAATAGAGGGGATTTTTATGAAGTATTTGTTGTAATTTTGGCTTATTGCATGAGCCCCCACTTACCCATTTTTCAAAATCGTCGGTAGAAAGTTATCTCAGTTTTATTATATATATATATATATATATATATATATATATATATATTATACAGTTTTTATTTTAATTGAATATTATATTCATATTTTTGAAAATCAAACGTCCGTGAATTCTTTAGATTACTTCTTCCGTGATTTTCTAAAATAATGGTACCCTGCCATTCTCCTATAAATAAGATGTTCAGTTTAGAAATAAAAATCACACCAGGATCAGAAAATTCTTTTCTTATAATATTGAGCGTATTTCTTTAGAGTTTAAGGAAGCTTTGAGTGTAGAAAACAGTACAAGTTTTCTTAAAGTATATCTCCGCTATACCAGTCGAAATTGCTCTCATTTTTGTGGTAAGGGGTATTATTTATTTCATATTCGCTTATGATATTATTTTTTTATTTGTAAGGAATTTTATTTTCATTCAATAGTCGTAATTATCATTTTCGTTCAATATCCGTAAGGGATATTATCTTCGTTTAATATTCGTAGGAATATTATTTTTCGTTCAACAGTTGTAAGGGATATTATTTTTGTTCAATATTCGTATGAAATAATATTTTCTTCCATACCCTGTAGTATGTAAGTAAAATTATTTCATTTCATATTCCTAATTCTGCACTCATGTTGATAAGTTTTGCTTCTATACTCCTTGAAATTAGTAGAATATCCTTGAAATTTGTGATTCATCTAGTATCGTTTCACAAGGATATTTTTCTGAACATTCTTGTTAAATTTTAAGCTTTTCATGATGGAGTACTATTCATGGGTACTATTCATATGTACGACACTATTCATATGTACAGTACTATTCACGGGATACAATTCACCTAGGTACTATTCACCCAAAAAAATGATTTCTTTTCTGTCCAAATTATTTATGATACGTGAATATTATTCTTGAATTTTACTCCACAAAGCAGTTATCATGTTGTCAATTTGGATATTTTTAAAATCCGGATAAATTTAAAGTCTTTAATATTTATCCTTCATTTCGTTTGATTGATGTTTATATATCATTATCATCATCCTCATGTTTATATTGTGATGAAATTCATCTTTGGCATGTAGTGCATAAATGGACTGTTGATTCGTATGATTATGACCCTGGATTATTTGGTATAATCATGACATGTAATGTTACAAATGATGTGGTAAAAGTCCTCATTGGCCCGTAGGGCTTTGATGGACAGTTGTTGGTATGATCATGACCATTGGTGATAACACGAATATCCTTAGCCCGTAGTGCATGGATAATTTATTGATGTGATACTAATAAATATCCTTGGCCTGTAGTGCAAGGATAATTCATTGATGTGGATTATTTATTGACCTGAGTCTCAGCGATAAAATTGATGATAAACTTTTTAAATCATAGAAGATAGTAGATATCACGCTCTACTTGACTCTTCTAATATTTCTTGTTTCGCTACAGTTAAACTTGTTGTTTATTGTATTCTATCAGTTTAACACTATTGAAGGCTAACGATAATTTATTCTGCATTATCTTAGTCATAATATTTCTTACTGGGCTAGTTAAGCTCACCATTTTGTTTTCATTGTTCTCTTCAGGAAATGAGAACGTAACCGGGACTAGTTGGGAAATGGAGTGACGATCCGAGATGGTGGATGTAGTAGTCCTCACTATTTTATAAAATAGTGTTATAATAATTGTAATGAGGACTCCATTTGAGTTTAGATATTGTCTAGAAGACAATATTTGTGTTAAAACTATCACCTATGTTTTGTCGTATTTTACACGAAAGTTGTATAATTAAGTTTGTATTTGAATTCTGTACCATGTAATTGGCGACTCAGAATGGGTCATGTATACCTATTTTGGGGGCGCACTAAGCATAGTTCGATAATATATATATATATATATATATATATATATATATATATATATATATATATATATATAAGTATTTATATATATAAGTAGTAAAAAGCCACGGATCGACGATCTGGGCATACCCACACAACGCGACTCTCAACGCTACTAGATATATATATATATATATATATATATATTTATATATAGAAGTGATAAAAAGCTTAAAAATCTAAAATATCTTATAGTGGCTACCAAGAAGACTTCAGATAGCCTTTGATGCCTGAAAACTCAGTTTCCACCTGTTAAATTTTAGTATGTAGCAGAACACGAGCTTACAAGTGTTTAGAAAGAAGAATCACTTAGTTTAGAGCACTCTAGAAGTGTTTACAGGCTAAAATGGATAGAGTTTTCTCTCCTTTTTCTTTTTTTTAAAATGAGCAAACTAGAGCTCATATTTAAAGATCAGATGGTCGCAGGTCTACCTACGGCTGCTTGGGTTGCCCTGGGCTATATGGGTCCCATCGTCTCAAAGTACGTGCACTTATGTAATGTGTTATCCGCTCGAACCTTAATAACTTTTAATCTGGGCATCCAATAGAGGCGTGATGTACCTTTTCAAAATGATGTTGTCGAGAGCTACACAATGACATGGGACTAGAGGTTGTACGAAGCTGGGAAGATAGGTCAATGACTAGAGCTTCAAGTCTTCAAATTATATCCGGTGTGTTGTCTTATGTAGTCACTAAAGATTTGAGTTATGGTTCTTGTGGGACACTTCTGTATGCAGTGTGGACTGAAATGATGATGAGACGACGTGAATGTAGTATCGAGGTGGTAAAATGATAATTTTCCCCTCACCGGGGTTATCCCTGGCTTTGCACAGATGTAACAGTTGTTGCTTAGGGTTATCTCTGAGATTGGGCTGTTGTGAATGTTGAATGTCCTCAGGGCTATCTTGGAGTCGTGCTTGACCTCCCAGGGTTATCTATGGGGTTAGAACTGAGTGTCTCCGGGGTTGAAATTGCCTATTTTAGGGTTATCTCTAGAACTAGAACTGTATCCCTCGGAGTTATCTTCGAGGTTAGAACTAAGGATCTCGGGGTTGTATCCGGGATTGAAACTGTGTATCTCGGGGTTGTCTCCGAGATTAAGCTGATTTTTTCCTTCTTGCAAGGTTAGTAACAAGAATGGTAAAATTTCGAGTGTCTACACTTAGGCAAAAGTGTCTGAAAGAATAACTCAACGTAACACGAGCAATGAATCAAAGAAATCAAACCCAAAGCACAAGCAATACCAGTATTAACTTTAACAAAAGTCCAATTCAGAAGAAAACTTGATAACCCTAGTACCCAATTTCCTCATATTTAATGATGTTGATGAATTGTGAGAATCCTTGGCGCTTGATGTAGTTGAAGCACAAATTGTATGAGGACGGCTAGGGCAACATTGGGTGTGTGCAATGTTTTTGTTGCATAGAGGGCTTGGGGGGAAGTCTGTTGAGAGGATGGAGATATGTGGACAAAAGAAAACAACACAGCCCTACTTAAGCAACTAAAACTCGCTAACGGCACTGCAGCGCTGTGATTCCTTTGTAAACTGGGGCTGCAGTGCCAATATTGAACATTGGTTTTTAAAGTGGCGTTGCAGCGCTTACCACAGGCCAAAGACGGCGCTGCAGTGCATCTCTCCAGTATGTTGGGTCCCATAATGGCACTGCAGCGCTGAGTTTTCTTCATGAAGTGGCGCTGCAGCATATATTTCCAGTAGGTTGCTTATGATTGTGACGCTGCAACGCTGGTTTCCAAGGTAATACAGGCACTGCAGCGCTGTCTTGTAAAACATGAATGTAAAGTTGGCACTGCAGCGTCGGTTCATGCCTATACACAAGCGCCGCAGCGCCGTTCCTGCATCAACTCAAGACAGAGTGCTTTCCTGCACAAGCCAAACCAAGTATAAGCCATCATACTAATCAACACAAAAACCCACATGATACTAATTTAACTCTAACTACTACATACATAATATCAATATACTAGACAAACATGATACCTACATACTATAGACACAATAACATGCATATTAGATAAGACACTACAGTAATAAACATATAGAAAGCTATGTTAACAAACTAAAGAGAACCAAAATGCAATGTAAACTAGACAGAAGCAAAGAGAAACAAAATATTTTGATATTGAGATGGGGTTGCCTCCCCACCAAGCGCTTATTTTAAAGTCGCCGACTTGACTATTCCCCCATCTTACATCGGGTCAACCAGTGTAATGGAAGTGTTCTGACGATCGACCTCGCCGCCCTAGTAGTGTTTAAGGCGTTGCCCATTCACCTTGAAGGTATTGTCAGAATTTGGGTCTTCTACCTCAATTGCTCCATGTGGATTGTGACGAACGAGATTTTTGTAATTTAATTTTAATATTTATTGAAGTAAATAAATATTTTCGATGATTTAATTATTAGATTAAATAATTAATTGATGCAATTATGGTAGATTAATTTAATTATATGTGTTATATTTATTAAATTAATGTGGAGAATTTTTGTTATTCGAAGTATGTCATTATGTGAGCTTATTGTATTTAAAGAAATATTTAATAAGCCTAATGTTATTTTAATTAATTTAATTATTAATTAGAGAGTTAATAATTTGACATTATTTATTAATGAGAAATTTAATTATGTGACTATGTGAATCTATGAGAAATTGTTACATTTTATTTAAAGTAAATTAAATAAAATATTGGATTTATTTTATAAGGAGTGTGACAGTAATTAAACTATATGATAAAGTTTTATTAAATTAAATGGTTTTTGAAACCTATTCAAGCTAGCCAAACATAGCCTTAGTAGGAGTTATTAGCAGTTACCCATGACTGGGTTAACTGACCATTATGCGCATCAATTCCTTTTTCCTTTATTATATTACGCATTCTTTTCTTTTCTTATTATTCTAAGTCTGGAAGAACAGAGAGGGAGAGAGTTTGAGAATTTTTCAGAGAAAAATTGTGAGATTTAGAGAAATTGTGATTGTGTAATCAATAAGTTATTGTGAAAGAGTCATCTGTGATCATCTCTTCTAAATTATACTCTAGGTAATTTCACCAAACCAAATTTCTATTTCACGTCATTTAGTTTTTATGAAAATGGCTTTCAAGCTTTTGTAAAGTCTCTGTAATTGGGAAAGGGTATGATTATAAGTTTATATATGTGTTAAATGTTACCATATCTTATTTGATTATATATATTTTATAAATCATGTCACCAGTTTCATGAAAATACGTCGTATATGTTGATCAAAATTTACAGAGTATGGGTTTTGGCTATATGGCCCTTATACGTAAATTTAATGTGTCAAACATAAATGGTTTTGTAAAATTTATACTCGTATATTATTATGCATGTTAATATGAAGAGACCAAACTTTAAATGAACGGATTCGGTGTTATAACGAATCTGTAGTATTAATTTTCATTATTTATGTTCAAAACCATCAAGAACATCAAGAATAGTGAAATTTATATATTTTAATTCAGTAATTATGTGCTTTAATGGGTTAAAATCATTCTATAGATGTTGAGTAATGTTTATATACGAATTCTAACATGTGGGAATGATTAAATTCGTGTAGAAATAATTTTATTGGAGTTCCTTGGCCATGTTCTACAATTTTCATGAATTGCGAGGCTGAAATCGAGTCTCGCATGCCACACTCGAACCTTGTAGGACTTCAATATGTGCCATGGCCACTGCCACAAATGGCGCCAAACACCACGCCGCAACGCAAAGGCTTAGTATAAAGGTGGCGCCGCAGCGACACTCTACAGAATGTCCAGAAATGAATTATTTTTAATGTTCAAGTCTAACAATGTGATAACAACTTAAATTAAAGAACATAGAGATATGTTAGAAGTATAATGAGATATTAAAATAGATACTTAACATGTAAATAACATAATTACATGTGGATTGAATTATTGAATACATAATTAGCTATTGTTCATAAATTATAAAGTATGAGACAATGAGTGTAGTAATTTGATTAAATGTGGTCATTATCAAAGTTAGACAAAGAGAAGGAACTTGTGATGACTAGTATGTTATAATTGACTGGTATTATGAATATAAATGATATGTAGGATTTAAATCAAAGAACGAGTTTAATTAAAGTGTAATCTACACACAAGGCAAGTTTCCTACCCCTACTTGTTATCATTGTTCAAGTTTATTATTTACCTTGAGTAAATTCTCATTACTATTATTCAAGTTCGAATTGTTATATTAAAGATTGATTATCCTTTCAAAGTATGAATTTGTTATACAATATTTTTTCTATTGTATACTTCTTGAGATTATTATTCAATTTGAATATCATTATTGTTGAACCTTGTTAGACTAGTGAACCTTATTGATTCGACTAGTCCATAGTTGATGAACGTTCTAAATTTCAGAATCCTTATTGAATTATCCAAACCAAACTTCCTTTGGTGCGGACTCGAATGTCAAACTGAGATGAACAACCCTGCAAAGGGATTTACTTATGCGTTAGCGTTAAGATATTGTGCACAGTATGGTACTAAGGGCTGATCCCCCTAAGTACGAGGAGAAAGGTCCATAGTCTTTTGACTGTTAAAGGTTTCAAGTATAACCCTTGATAACCTAGGACATAGTTCAAGGTCTTATGACCCTCAGAAATATTTTGATTCTTGTTATTCATTCTTGATTCAAAAGTTGAGCTTTTATTTCAGAATCTTTGATTCACTCGAATGTTATTATACATTATTATATCATTATTTTACTTGTGGGCAATAGTGCTCACTCTTGCTTAATAATAACATTGCAGTTAAGAACGAAAGAACCGACGAGCCTTCTACTAGTAAAGGCAAGGGAAAGGTTAACAAATGTTAAAGACTTGTATTTATGAGATGTTGAATTTATGTGTTAAGACTTAATAATTGTTTATGTTTCCGCATAGATGTTTAAGGTTAGTTTAACCTGGGATTGTATTTATTATTTGGATGTTGTAACCCCATAAGGGGAGGATTTTTATTTCTATCTATTGCATGGTTTGCATTTATTATAGGTAGATAGATAGATGATATTTGTATAGTGAACACTAAATCCTGTGGAATCGAAGTACCTGGATTTGGGGGTGTCACATGGATATACCTTAGCTATTTTGAACGGCCCCGACCATTGGGACTTCAACTTCCTGGGAAATAATTTAATCGGGAGTTGAAAAGAAGCACTTTCTAGCCCAGTTCAAAATCTCTTTCGGTTATCTTCTCGTCATGCCATCTCTTTGTTTTCTCTTTGTACAACTTTGAGTTTTCATAAGCTTGGAGCCGGAACTCGTCCGATTCATTCAGTTGTAACAATCTCTTCTCACCCGCTGTATCCAAATCGAAGTTGGGCTTTTGAATCACCTAATAAGCATTGTGCTCCAATTCGACCAGGACATGACATATCTTTCCATAAACAAGCCTATATGGAGACATTCTAATAGGCGTCTTGTAAGCAGTGCGGTACGCCCACAAGGCATCATCCATCTTTTTAGACCAATCCTTCCGGTTAAGGTTCATAATCTTCTCAAGAATGCAGTTTACTTCCTTGTTTGATATCTTCGTTTGTCTACTTGTTTGTGGATGATAGGCGGTGACAATTTTATGGGATACCCCATATTTAGCTAGAATGGCTTCAAAATACTTATTGCAGAAATATGACCCCTTGTCACTAATTATTTCCCGAGGTGTTCAAAATCGGGTGAATATATTCTTTCTCAAGAAATTCAGCACAACCTTGGCATCATTAGTAGGCAACGCAACGACTTCCACCCACTTTGATACATAGTCCACATCGACTAGAATATAGAGATTGTTGTATGAGGACATAAATGGGCCCATGATGTCAATGCCCCAAACATCAAACAGTTTTACCTCTAGGATATTTTGCAGAGGCATTTCATGCCTTTTTGAAATGGTTCCTACTCTCTGGCAATTATCGCAGTGCGATACATATAGATGATCATCCTTAAACAAAGTCGGCCAGTAGAAACTAGATTGGATAACCTTTGTTGCTTTTCTTTGCCCACCAAAATGCCCTTCCTAGTTTGATGAATGATAATGATGGAGCACACCCTCAATTTTGTCTTCAGGCAGATATCTTCGCAAAATTTTGTTTGTGCATTATTTGAATAGGAATGGCTCGTCCCACCGATAATGATTCGCATCATTTAGGAATTTCTTCCTCTGTTGATAGCTCATGTTAGGGGGGAGTACATTATAGGTGACAAAATTTGCAAAGTCTCCATACCATGGTGCTACACTTTGAACAACATACAACTTCTCATCCGGGAAGAAATCATTGATATTTGTCTCACCATCCCCCAAATGAGTTGGGTTGTCCAATCTCGATAAGTGATGCGCAATTTAGTTTTAAGTTCCTTTTTTATCGCAAATCTCCAAATCGAATTTTTAGAGGAGACGGACCCATCTAATCAACCTCGACTTAGCATCTTTCTTAGAAATAAGATATTTGATTGCTGAATGGTCAGTATACACAATAACCTTGGTTCCAATGAGATATGATCAGAACTTATCAAATGCATATACTACTGCCAGAAGCTCTTTCTCAGTTGTGGTGTAGTTAAGCTGAGCATCTGTCAAGGTTTTACTGGCATAGTTTATCGTGTGAACAACCTTGTCCCTCCGTTGTCCCAATACTGCTCTGATAGCAAAGTCACTGGCATCACACATAAGTTCAAATGGAAAGGTTTAGTTAGGAGCCACTACTATAGGAGCTAAGACGAGTCTTTCTTTCAACAATTTAAATGCACCTAGGCAGGCTTTCATCAAACATGAAAGACACGTCCTTTTCCAATAAGATACATAGTGGCTTGGTAATTTTCGAGAAATCTTGGATGAACCGTCTGTAGAATCCCGTATGTCCCAGAAGACTCCTTACCCCTTTCACTGATGATGGTGGTAGTAGATTATCTATAACATCGATTTTTGCTCTGTTTACTTCAATATCGGAAGTATATACCATGTGCCCCAAAATAATCCCCTCTCTCACCATGAAGTGACATTTCTCCCAATTCAACACTACGTTAGTCTCTACGCATCTTTTCAGAACGGCAGTCAGATTTTGTAGACAGTCTTCGAAAGAACTTCCAAAGACAGAAAAATCATCGATAAAAACCTCGAGGGTCTGTTCCACCATATCAGAAAAGATGGACATCATGCAGTGTTGAAATGTTGTAGAAGCATTACATAACCTGAAAGAAATTTTCTGGAATGCAAAGGTCCCATAAAGACATGTAAATGTAGTTTTCTCCTGATCTTTGGGTGCTATAGCAATCTGATTGTAACCTGAGTATTCGTCTAGGAGACAATAGAATTCATGCCCAGCGAGTCTGTCGAGCATTTGGTCAATAAAGGGCAGAGGAAAATGATCCTTACGAATGGACTTGCTCAGCTTCCAATAGTCCATACATACCCTCTATCCAGTCACTGTTCTTGTGGGAATAAGCTCATTATTCTCATTTGACACTATTGTTATGTCGCCCTTCTTTGGCACGCATTGGATGGGACTAACCCAGGGACTGTTTGAGATGGGGTAGATAATGCTCACGTCCAGCAATTTGATTATTTCTTTTTGGACCACCTTTTTCATAATGGGGTTCAACCGCCACTGATGTTCGATGGAAGGCTTAGACCCCTCCTCGAGTAAGATTTTGTGCATGCAAAAAGATGGACTGATACCTTTAATATCTGTAATTGACTACCCCAAGGCTGTTTTATACTATTTAAGAACTTGAAGTAGCTTTTCTTCTTAAGCCTCATCCAAAGGTTCAGAAATAATAACTTGTAGGGTGGATAAATCCCCTAAATAGACATACCTCAAATGGATTGGCAAGGGCTTGAGATCAATGATATGCGATTCTATGATTGAGGGATGTGACTTGAAAGTGGATGCTTCTTGGCCATTCAGAGATTCAAACTGTCGTTTGAACTATTTCGATCTTTAGGGTGCATCCAACCACTTAGCACAATCAAGATGAGTAGGCTCTTCCATATTACCGACACCTTTCAAAATAGCCTCAAGTGAGTCCGACATGCAAGTTTTAGAAAATACTTCTCGCACCAATTTGTCAATCACATTAATCTGGAAGCATTCTTCGAAGGCATTAGTGTAATAACCAGTTATTTTCTATAAAAATAAATAAGAAATTTTGCATATAAAATATTTTATTATTTTAAATAATGAGAATAAGTGTCAAGTAATGTGAATGTTAAATGCAAATATATTTATTACTTGAAAAATTAGAAATAATTTTAGAATTATTAATTATTACAAATTATATTCTTATTGTAATTAATTTTTATAGTAGAAATGTTTTTATTATTTATTTTCCATGAAAATATAATTTATATATTATTTAAATAATATATGAAATGACAATTAGAATTATGATAATAAATATTATAATATATGAATCGGTTCAGAATGTTTAACTTAATTATTTTAACTTGATTATTGATGTTGTGTACGAAGGATAAGTCAGATATGGAATCCAAACCCTAAATTTGGATTTTTATCCAGGAATGAGAATAATAATATAATATTAATTATATTTTAATTTTCAGTGCTATAAATATATACAGTATATCTGTAGACTGTTAATGTTGCTCAATTATGGTAAATTAGGTCATAACCTAATATCATGTTATTAAACCCTATTTGTTAAACTCAGTTATGAGTTAAGACTGAGCAGTAATTGTGTTATATGAATTCTACTGTGTATTAGAATTTCTATAATTACAAGAAACCGTAATTACTGTGTTAGTAAAATATACAGTTAATTAGGAAACCCTAATTGTTAATATTAAGAAACCCTAATTTAAAAACCCTAATTTCTATTGAAAACTCTAATTTTAAATTATTGTATTTAATTAAGATTTTATTACACAATTATTTTAATTTGTCAAACCCTAGAAATTATTTGGGAAATTGTAAGATTTACAATCTAGTGATAAACCATAGATTTAATCACCTTGGACAAGAATGCCCTTGATACTTTAAGTGAAATTACCAAAATGCCCTTTTTGTCCCATTAGTGTATTAATAGTGAATTATTGTGCATTATTGCTAGCAAATCATGGCAAACATCCTACCCTAGCAATTTAACATCTAGCATTCAATTATATCAGATTTAATTCACTAGCTACATGATTGCATCTATTGATATATAGATTGGAGAGAGAAATAAATTCATTTGTACACTTGAGTTTGCCCAACTCTCAACCTAAACTCTCTCAAGCTCATAGCTACGAAATTTCTTAGTTTATACACTCCCAAACAAAGCCCCACTAACACAATAAGAAAAAACAAAAGCTAGAAACAAGATCAAATCAAGAAAGGTATAAAACCCTACTTTGAATTTTTGTCCAAAATTTGTTGTTAGATCTTGTGTTTAAGTGTTAAAATATATTGTTTGTAGTGTCTTATGATGATCTGGGTTGCTAGATTTTGAATCCATAACATCTAGAGGCTTGGATTTGAGTTTTAAAGAAATCAGGAAAAATAAAATTTTGATGTCTGACAGTGAATGTCAGACCTCTCAGATCTCTCTCTGTTAATGTTTTGTGATGTTTTATTGTTTGAATCTATAGCCTGGTATGTACTCTTTGATCCGTAGCAAGAATCAAGCTTTGATCAGTTTTAGATTTCAAGTTATTCTGGGTCAAACATGGTTGACCGAGCATGACTAGGCAATTCTGGGTAACCTAGAAATTGCCCAGATCGTGTCTGACAAGATTTTCAAAGACTCATAATTGTCAGGTTATATGTGTATTGATGATTTTTTTGTATCTATGTTGTAGCCTGGTATGTGGTCTTTAGATCAGTGTCTTTTTATTACTCAAATCATAAACATATTAGAAATAGAGTGTGACGCCCCCAAAACAGGTATACAACACCCATTCTGAGTCGTCAAAATACATGGTACAGAAACAACTACAACTTTATTAATACAACATAAAATCTATGAGTTTAAATACAAATATTGTCATCTAGACAATATCCACACTCAAATAAGTCCTCAGTACAATTATTGATACATTATTTTACAAAAATGGTGAGGACTACTAAAACGACTTCTAGAACCATCATTCCACACCCCGACTATTACTCGCTACATTCTCGCCTCCTGAGAAGAAAAAATGGAACAACAAGGAAAAGGGTGAGCTCAACTAGCCCAAGAAAGAACATTATGACTAAGATAATATAAAACAAATTATCGTTAGTCTTCAACAGGAAAAATCTAATAGAATACAATAGACAACAAGTTTTAAATCAATATTCGCAGTAGAAATAATAATTCATTAGAAGAGTTAAGTAGAGAATGCAAACTACTATCTTCTATATATGAATTTAGAAGTTCATCGCCTATCTTTTATCCCCAAAATCAATCAATATATATCCGAATCAAATATTCATCTTTGCACTACAGTGCCAAAGATATTCATCGATTAGTCATGTTCATCTAAACACTGCTCATCTTTGCACTCTGCCAAAAGATATTCATCAGAAATCATTCATCTTTGCATTACAGGCCAAAGATATTCAATTATATCATCATTTAGGACTGAGGATGATGAAAAATATTTTAAAGAAAACGAATCCATTGAAATAAAAGAACAAATATTAAGGATTCGTACTTTAAACAATCCAAGTTCAAAAAAACTTCATAAATAACTAGAGTGGAGTAAAATTCAAGAATGATCAAAACATGGATACAATCAAAACTAGTATCCATAATAGATATCTTGGACGAAAAACGAAAATTTAATTTTTCTGTGAATAGTGTCGTATTCGTGAATAGTGTCGTATATGTGAATAGTAACTCCGACACCAAAAGATAGAAATTTCATAAAAAAAATCATCATACTTCGTGAATAGTAACTCGTGAATAGTAACTCGTGAATAGTAACTCATGAATAGTAACTCATAAATAGTAACCCCGAGATGAAAAAGTTCCAAATTTGATAAAAAGTTCCAACCAATATTTCAGCATAATGATATTGAAGAAATAATATCATTTGAGAAGAAAATAACATCCCTTACCTAAAAAGGATAGTACTTCTGACTGGTATACTGGATATAGTGCTGAAAGGACTTGCACCGTATAGTAATACTCAAAGTACTAAAATACTCGCAAGAATACGCTCAATATATCGAGAGAGAAAGAGAGAGAAGATTTCAGTTTCTGGTGTGATTTTCAATTCTAACATAAGCACCCTATTTATAGGAAAATGCTTAGAACACCAAAGCAGAAAATTTAATAAAATATTAATATATATATTAAAATTTCTACGCCAACCTTCCTTGATCTGAATTCAGCAATTGACATCACATGCAAGACCCACAATTAATGACAAAAACGTTTTTTATATTAAAAATAATTAAAACTTCCAAAAATCAATTATTTCGGAACTTCAGAACTTCAATAATTCATAATAAATAGCCCTTTTATCAAAAAATTCGAATATTGCGACTGTGTATAGGAAATTCAATTCTCTACAACTTTTCAGAAGAAAGTTTTTCCAAATTCCAAACAGAAATTGACCGAAATCCATAAACGGGCGATTTTACAAGCTATAATCAAATTTCAGTCAAGAAATGGGGTACACCGACACACAAAACATGTGTTAATCATTTAATGCAATAAAAATACTCTTCCTCCTCATATACTCATATATCCCACATTCATTGTAAAACTACCACCATTAATATATTATTAAAATATAATAATAAATTATTTTATCAGAAAAGATATCATTTTTCAACAATTGTCACTTTAAAAATTTTCTCCGTCTATATACACATAAAATTAATATTTTCCTCATCATATAAATCAATAATTAATTATTCACAAATAATATTACAAAATCACAAGATCTTGTGTGCCGCTAGTTCTCAGAAAGAGGGCCTTTCCAATAAGAATTTCTCCTTACTGGCGCGTAATTAGGTGACCAAACCTCTCCTTAAATAGAACTTTCTAGACATTGCCAATAATTTTTTCAATATTATTCAGATAATATGAATTATTGCTTCGATAATGGAAAATACTGTGTAGTGACAATTATTGAAACAACAGTAATATAAAATATCAACGCAAAGAATTATTGAATCAATAAAATAAAATATCTTGAAAAAGTAACTACTTTGTAATAATTATTGAGTAGTGCCTTCTTACGTAAGAATCAATAATTGGTGCAATACCGTGTCATGCTCTTCGCGTGCAACAACGCGTATTCATCGTGTTTTAACCACCGGGTATTCCAACAAGATAATTAACAATAACAAGCTACCAAGTTATTTATAAACAACTTATACTTGTCATTTTCTTCATCCAATCGCTTTTCCGTTATGGGGCCCATTAAAAGATCAAGCTGCCGTCGTCATGCGAATATTCCCAAAGAAGAAAATATTCAACGACCAAACGAATATTCCCCGACAACAATGAATATTTTATAACCACCTGCTTATTTAAAATATTTGCTCATTTTACCCATAACTAACGACATTAATCAAATCAACCCTTACTATTTCAAAATAATAAATAGAGGAAAATAAATTTCATTTATTAATAATTTGGGGTCTTACAACCTCCCCTCCTTATGAAATTTTGTCCTCGAAATTGACGTACGTACCTGGTGTTTCAAAAAGATGAGGATACCTCGCTTTCATTTCTGATTCTAACTCCCAGGTCATTTCTTCAATAGCATGGTTTCTCCACAAAACCTTAACTTGTGGTATAACTTTAGTGCGTAAGACCTGCTTTTTCCTATCCAAGATCTTGACAGGTACCTCCTCGTATGTTAAATCTTCGGCTATGTCGTCTGGTTCTAACTCAATAATGTGGTTTGGGTCCTTCACATATTTACGAAGCACAGATATGTGAAAAACGTTATGAACACGAGACATGCTTGGAGGTAACGCGAGTCTATAGGCCACATTTCCTACTCGTTCAAGAATCTGAAATGGACCAATAAATAGTGGATTGAGCTTTCCTCTCTTCCCGAATCTTGTAACTCCCTTCCATGGAGCCACACGCAATAATACATGATCCCCAATACTAAATTCCACGTCCTTTCGATGAAGATCCGCATAACCCTTTTGTCGATCCTGTGCCGTTTGTATACGTTATCGAATCATTTGGATCTTTTTCGTAGTCATACGTACCAACTCGGGTACCAATAATGTTGCTTCTCCTACTTCATCCCAGCATATTGGAGAGCCACACTTTCGTCCATACAATGCTTCAAATGGAGCCACACCTATACTTGCCTGATAACTGTTGTTGTAGGAGAATTCCACTAATGGTAAATACTTATCCCAACTGCCTTTGAAGTCTAGGGCACAGAGTCTTAATAGATCTTCAAGAGTTTGAAAAGTCCTCTCTGATTGTCCGTTCGTTTGAGGATGGTATGCCGAACTAAATCGTAAATTCGTGCCCATAGCTTTTTGCAAGCTAACCCAAAATCTTGAAGTGAATCTTGGGTCACGATCTAAAACTATGGATATTGGCATGCCATGTAATCTCACAATCTCATCTACGTACATACGAGCAAGACGTTCAAGGAAATAAGTCTCCCGTATCGGTAAGAAATGAGCAGACTTGGTTAATCTATCAACAATAACCCAAATAGCATTTATGCCTTAAGAAACCGTGGGAAGATCCGTAATGAAATCCATGGTAATGTGTTCCCACTTCCATTTCGGAATCTCAAGTGGTTGCAATGGACCTTTTGGCACTTGATGCTCCGCCTTTACACGTTGACAAGTTAAACACCTCGAGATAAACTTTGCAATCTCTCTCTTCATATTGTTCCACCAAAATGTATGTTGAAGATCACGATACATTTTGGTACTTCCAGGATGGATTGCAAACGGTGTATTATGTGCCTCCATCATGATCTTGTACTTCAAATCAGAATCGTTAGGAACACAAAGTCTGGAGTGGACTCGAAGTATTCCTTCTTCATAGATTCTTGCTTCTGGAATAGCACCTTCTTGCACTTTCTTCTTCATACGCATCAACTCCGGGTGTGTGGCTTGAGCAACTTTAACTTTATCTATTAAAGTTGGTTCTATCGATACTGACATCATCATCGTTGCTCGTTCACGCATATGATCTTCTACTCAATGCGCCAGCTACCACGTTTTGCTTTTCCAGGATGGTATTGAATAGTGGGGTCGTAATCTTTCAACAGCTTGAGCCAACGTCGTTGCCGCATGTTGAGTTCTTTTTGAGTGAAGAAATATTTGAGGCTTTTATGGTCTGAATATATCTCCACTTTCTCCCCATATAGATAGTGCCTCCGGATCTTTAAGCGAAAAATGATCTTGCGCCAACTCTAGATCATTAGTAGGATAATTCCTCTCATATTCTTTAAGTTGTCACGAGGCATAGGCTATGACTTTCCCACGTTGCATGAGAACACATCCTAACCCTTTGCTCAAGCATCATCAGATAACAAATCCATCCGAACCGGATGGTATTGTCAAAACAGTGCTTAATAAATAAGTCTCTCTTGAGATCTTGGAAACTCTTCTCGCATTCCTCGCTTTATACTGAATTTTGTATCTTTACGAGTCAGCTGAGTTAACAGAGTAGCGATTCGAGAGAATCCTTCCACGAATCTTCGATAATAACCAGCTAAGCCCAGAAAGCTACGTACTTCGGTCACCGTCTTTGGTTGCTCCCAACTTTGTATTGCTTCAATCTTCGCCGTCAACAGACACTCCATGTTTTTGACACCATGTGCCCAAGGAATGCAACTTCCTCAAGCGAACTCGCATTTCTTGACTTGGCATATAGCTTGTTATCACGAAGCCTTTGCGATTACCAACTTCAAATGGCGCTCATGATCTTCACGGCTTTTGAATAGATGAGGATGTCATCAATAAAGACAACAACAAATCGATCCAAATATTCCTTGAATACTCGGTTCATCATATCCATGAAAGCGGCGGAGCATTAGTCAATCCAAAATACATGACTAGGAATTCATAATGCCCGCATCGAAGTTCGAAGGCGCCTTCTAATATCCTCGCTTTTAACCTTCAAATGATGATATCCGAATCGAAGATCGATTTTTGAAAAGAATTGTGCTCCTTGCAACTGGTCAAACAGGTCATCAATACGAGGTAGCGGATACCTATTCTTGATAGTGACATGGTTCAATTCCCGATAGTCAATACAAAGTCGCATACTCCCGTCTTTCCTCTTTACAAATAAAACAGGAGCACCTCAAGGAGATGTACTAGGACGAATGAAACTGATGTCCAACAACTCCTGTAGTTGGACCTTTAACTCCTGAAGTTGAATAGGAGCCCTTTGATATGGGGTTTTAGAAATGGGCTTTGTACCAGGTTCAAGGTTAATAAAGAATTCAACTTCACGTTCTGGGGGTATACCGGGAAGTTCTTCAGGAAATACGTCAGGAAAGTCAATAACAACTGGAATATTATTCAAATCTGACGTGTCTTTATTCAAATCCATAACATGGGCTAAGAAAGCTTGACATCCGTTTTTCAATAAACGAATAGCTTTATGACTTGATATGACAGTGATTGATTTTAATGATTTAGTTGCTTGAATTCGCACAACAGGTTAATTAGGAATATGAAAACTAACAACCTTACGAAAATAATCAATTTTGGCATGATGAGTAGTTAACCAATCAATCCCTAAAATCACATCAAAAGCAAGTATCTTTAAAGAGATAAGGTCAACAGGTAATGTGATGGGCCAACTTGGATCAAACAAGATTTATAAACAGTGGATGTGATGAAAGTTTCTCCTAACGAAGTTTCTACAGATAGGTCAAAGTCTAATTTCTCCGAAGTCAAGTTTAAATGTTGAGCACAAGCAGGAGAGATAAATGAATGGGTAGCACCGGTATCTAATAAGGTATAAACTTCACATGAATTTATGATTAGCTTACCCGTGATCACCTCGTTTGGGTTCCTCGCATGTTGACCAGTCACGACAATCGATCTTCCAGGAACCATTGACTTTGACTTTTCTGGGACAGCCTTTTGAGTCACCATCCTCATTGGACTTGGTTTTGCTACAAAGGCAATCTCGAAGCGATATGTCCTTCCTTTCCACAGCTTATAACATACCTTAAACCGTTGTAGGCGCTTTGATATGTCCTTCTTTTCCGCACTTATAGCATATGACCGTTGGTCGTTCTCCTACCTTAGAACCAGTCGCTGCTGGTGCTGACGTCTTCACATTGTCATTTTTGAATCTCCTCTTTTTAAAATCTCCCCCCGACTCGCTTCTTCTATTTTCATGGCCACGATTACCACCAAAGTGGTTACCACTTTTGTCTGAATGTTTTCCTCCCCGCTGGTTTTCATTGCTCCGATGACTGCTGCCACCAGTATGACCCTGGTTGCGGTCCCTTGGTTGAACGTACTCGCTATCTCACTCTAATAATTGAGCCCTGTTGACAACATCTGAATATAAAGCAAATTTATGAGAGATAAGATATTGCCGAATCTCGGGTTTTAAACCTCTCAGAAACATCCTCGTCATTCGTTCCTTATTCTCTACCAAATGAGGTGCAAACCTGGATAACTCTGCGAACTTCACCTCGTATTGGGACACCGTCATGTTGTTTTGTTCTAGTCTAATAAACTCTACCTCCTTCATATGGCGAATACTTTCCGGAAAGTATTTTTCGTTGAAAAGTTTTTGAAACGTTTCCCAAGAAATGCTGAGTCTGCAGCAGTCAATGCGTTTCACGAGACTCCCACCAAGAATCCTGCCACCACTAACATATAAAGTGGGTGAATGGAACCTTCGTTCCTCCGTGCATCCCAAGACATCGAATATCTTGGTAATTTGCTTGACCCACGTTGCCGCCATGATCGGATCCGGCTTTCCCTTAAATTCTGGTGGTCCCAACTCTTTGAACTGCTTGGCCGTGACAAGCGCTGTTCATTATCATTTCCACCGTAATGCATACCCGAGTCTCCCTCGTCTGGTTTTGCATGAACTGCAAAAAGCTCCTAAACATCCCGTCATTCATCATCTGCTCAGTGGTGTTGTTTACAGGAGGAATATTGCCTTCCTATTGCACGTTCCCCTGGGTGGTGATTAAAGGTGTTTCCACTGTCTCATTAACTCCACCGTTAATATTATCAGCTGCCATTCTTAAATACTGCCATAAAACAAGGGTTAATTAAACAAATTAATATATCACATATTAACCATATAGTTCGACTGACCAACAAATAAGCTTAGGTATGACATACTAGCGAAGGATTACTCGTCTCTCCCCTCCTACTACTATTCCCCGATCTCCGCCAGAGACCATATCCCTAAACTCTGATACCAACTGTGACGCCCCCAAAATAGGTATACAACACCCATTCTGAGTCGTCAAAATACATGGTACATAAACAACTACAACTTTATTAATACAACATAAAATCTATGAGTTTAAATACAAATATTGTCATCTAGACAATATCCACACTCAAATAAGTCCTCAGTACAATTATTGATACATTATTTTACAAAAATGGTGAGGACTACTAAAACGACTTCTAGAACCATCATTCCATACCCCGACTATTACTCGCTACATTCTCGCCTCCTGAGAAGAAAAATGGAACAACAAGGAAAAGGGTGAGCTCAACTAGCCCAGTAAAGAACATTATGACTAAGATAATATAAAACAAATTATCGTTAGTCTTCAACAGGGAAAAATCTAATAGAATGCAATAGACAACAAGTTTTAAATCAATATTCGCAGCAGAAATAATAATTCATTAGAAGAGTTAAGTAGAGAATGCAAACTACTATCTTCTATATATGAATTTAAAAGTTCATCGTCTATCTTTTATCCCTGTAACATCAAACAATATATATCTGGAATCAAATATTCATCTTTGCACTACAGGCCAAAGATATTCATCAGTTGGTCATTTTCATCTAAACACCTGTTCATCTTTGTACTACGGGCCAAAGATATTCATCAGAAATCATTCATCTTTGCACTACAGGCCAAAGATATTCAATTATATCATCATTTAGGACTGAGGATGATGAAAAATATTTTACAGAAAACGAATCCAGTGAAACTAAAGAACAAATATTAAGGATTCGTACTTTAAACAATCCAAGTTCAAAAATACTTCATAAATAACCAGAGTGGAGTAAAATTCAAGAATGATCAAAAAATGGATACAATCAAAACTAGTATCCATAATAGATATCTTGGACGAAAAATAAAAATTTAATTTTTCTGTGAATAGTGTGGTATTCGTGAATAGTGCCTTATACGTAAATAGTGTCGTATACGTGAATAGTAACTCCGACACCAAAAGATAAAAATTTCATAAAAAAAACATCATCATGCTTCGTGAATAGTACTCGTGAATAGTAACTCTGTGAATAGTAACTCATGAATAGTAACTCATGAATAGTAACCCCGATATGAAAAAGTTTCAAATTTGATAAAAAGTTCCAACCAATATTTCAGCATAATGATATTGAAGAAATAATATCATTTGAGAAGAAAATAACATCCCTTACCTAAAATGGATAATACTTCTGACTGGTATACTGGATATAGTGATGAAAGGACTTGCACCGCATAGCAATACTCAAAGTACTAAAATACTCACAAGAATACGCTCAATATATCGAGAGAGAAAGAGAGAGAAGATTTCAGTTTCTGGTGTGATTTTTAATTCTAACCTAAGCACCCTATTTATAGGAAAATGCTTAGAACACAAAAACAGAAAATTTAATAAAATATTAATATATATATATATTAAAATTTCTATGCCAACCTTCCTTGATCTGAATTCAGCAATTGACATCACATGCAAGACCCACAATTAATGACAAAAACGTTTTTTATATTAAAAATAATTAAAACTTCCAAAATCAATTATTTGAACTTGAACTTCAATAATTCATAATAAATAGCCCTTTTATCGTAAAAATTTGAATATTATGATTGTGTATAGGAAATTCAATTCTCTACAACTTTTCGTAAGAAAGATTTTCCAAATTCCAAATGTAAATTGGCCGAAATCCATAAACGGAAGCGATTTTACAAGCTATAATCAAATTTCGATCAAGAAATGGGGTACACCGACACAAAAAACATGTGTTAATCATTTAATGCAACAACGCCAGACATCGTGTTTTAACCACCGGGTATTCCAACAAAGATTAAAGGTAACAATCTGCTACCAGTTATTTAAAAAACAACTTATACTTGTCGCTTTCTTCATCCAATCGCTTTTTCGTTATAGGCCCCACAAAAGATCGTGCCATCGCATTTAATATTCCCAACAAAGAAGAATATTCAACTACCAAACGAATATTCCCCGACAACAATGAATATTTTATAACTACCTGCTTATTTAAAATATTTGCTCATTTTACCCATAACTAACGACATTAATCAAATCAACCCTTACTATTTCAAAATAATAAATAGAGGAAAATAAATTTCATTTATTAATAATTTGGGGTCTTACATAGAGGATGGTCAAAGTAACTGAAATGATCACGATATGCACTTTCTGGCAATTCCAAAAAGTCATGAACAGGGTTCTGACAAGGGTTTGACCGGGTTAGATCTAACGATTTTGTTGTTATTTGGGTAAAATTCTTTAGTGTATTTGTACCTTGTTATGTTGGCTACAACCTGAAAGCCTAAGATCACAAAAACAGTTCCTATGTTGCGAGTTATGAAGATCACAAGTTTCCATCTCGGACTGTTCTTCATATCTGGAAAACCCAGAAATGAAGAACAGCTTCTGACAAGGTTTGTTGAAGCCCAGATCTCATTTGTTTTGTGTTGTATGGCTAAGTTTGTTGTGGTATCGTGTAGTACTACACAAGTACTACAAGATCTGATGATTATCTTTCCCAGAATCATCATGAATCAAGAATTATAATCGGTCAAACAAGTGACTTGATAGATAAGGCCATGAAGTTACGGGTTTGATGAAGAACACCTATAACGACGATTCGTCATTATAGGCACCTTTAGCGACAGTTTATTTATTAAATTAATTATTTTAATTAAATAATTACGAGAAAATTAGATTTAAATTATTAAAAAACATAATTAATTACTAAAAATTATTTTAATGTCCTAAAATTATATTTTAATTATTTTGAATATATTTAATAAATATTTAATATTTTGGAATATTAAAAAAATTAGTTTATTTAATTATAATATTAAATAAATTATTTAAAATGATTTCAATACATGAAAAATCATTTAAAATTATATTATGGTATAAGAAAATATTTTAAGTTATTTTCCATGACTTTTAATATTTTATGGTGAATTTTATTAATTAATTATTATTAATGATATTAAAGTTATTTAATAATTATATTAAATAATTTAGTTTAAAAATGATTTTATTATTTTAAAAATCATTTTAAATGGAAATAAAGTGTTTAAAGATATTTTAAGTTATAAAATATAAATTTTAATATTTAAAAGATAATTTCATTAATAATTAAATATTAATGATATTTATTTAATGATTTGTAATATAAAGTTTATTTAATATTTATATTAAATAAATAGTTTTAAAATGTTTTTATTTACTTAAAAATCATTTAAAAAGATATTAAGGATTTAAAAATATTTTAAGTTATAATTAATGACTTTTAATAATTTGATAGATAATGCATTAATATTTTATTATTAATGGTAAGTATTTAAAATGATTTTAATTGTTTTTAAATCATTTAAGGTAATATAAATGTTTTAAAAATAGTTTGAGTTATTATAAATAACTTTTATATTTTGGCAATGGTTTCATTAATAATTTGATATTAATTGAATATTAATGATAATAAAATTGTTTAATATTTAAATCATTTAATAATGATTCTGATATTTGAAAATTCATGATAAATTATAATAAGTGTTTAAAAATTATTTTAAGTCATTTAAAAATATTATGACTGATACTTACAGATATTAAGATACAGAATAGAGTCTTAGACTCGATAATTACCCGATAAGGCAGTCGGTACACCGACATGTTTCAGAAATTGATCTGGACTTAGATATTTTGACTGTATTAATGATTGTTTGTGATTCAATGACTGTTGGATATGTGTAATACTGTGATTTGGTTATGTGTTGACTGCAAAATGCAGTATAATGTTTTATAGTATATTGTTCTAATCGAACGAATGATCTGAATAATGATAGGTGATTTCATAAAAGATAAAACTAAGTTGCATTCTGTAAGCAGCGTATCAGGCAAGTATCCGACCTTTGCATTTCCTTTATGCAATGGACATGAGTAAGAAGTTTCAGAATTAAATTATTATTATGCTAAATTATTAACTTTGTTACGATATACTCTAAATTCGATCATTGTTTATCAACATGTTAGTATATGGTAATTCAGATATATATTATGTTCGTTAATTCCTATAAAATGATTATACAAGTGTCCCCACTTGGATAATCATTGCAGTTAAACACATGTTGATACACCTTTGTCAATTACCCATATATATATGTTGAAGTATAGATTATTGTTGAGCAAGATAAAACCTTTGGTTTGGATTACCAACAAGTATGAACATCCCTTACCCGGGGAAACTTTTATGCGCCCAAGGCGAATAAAGTTCTTTAAATGTAGTATTGATCAATGCAGTGCACAACGGGTTGATCACCCCCGTGTCCGTAAGTTATGACGGTTTGCAGATGAATTTCTATTTAACCTTTTTGAAAAAAAAAACAATGTTCATGATATGTCACTTAACCCTACTTATAGTCAATACATAGTTTAAAAAATGTGAAAGAGAGTTGTTATGTTATTATTATCCTTGGTACAGATTACTTCATAACTATCGACTCGTTGTAGAAGAAGTTGTATAAAGAAAACATTTAAATCCTTTCAGCTAATATTTATAATTGTTATTACTTGCTGGGAACTCAAATGCTCATCATTGCTTACTTTAAATGTTTTTCGCTAAGTTTGAAGAACCGTAAAGCTCAAAGTAAAACAAAGGAAAGGAAAGCTAATCGAATAAGATTTATGGTAGTTGTTATAATAGTTTTATATTATTAAGACAATGATATATATATAATAATATCATGTGTTTGTAAGGAATGTACTTTAAGGTCTCGTACACACGGGAGATAGACTCGATGATTATGTAAATTAAGTTTGTTATTTATATTATTGTTATTATTATTAGTAAAATTCTGCTCATAGAAATGGTATCGTGAAGCACCGAGTTCGGGTTTCAAGTACCCGGATTTGGGGGCGTCATAGGTTGGTATCAAAGCTTTATGGTTAGAAACCTTAGGTGGGATCGACCTTAGGCTATAACCTTAGAACGGGGGAAAACATTGAAGATACAAATAACTCATATCGAGTTTTAAAAGGAGATGAATTGAATAAATTTATCGTCAAACAGAATAAAAGATAACTTATATAAAACTCTTATTTGCTGTGTGTATATACTATATACTAATCAGGATAATTTACGCGTGTAGATGTGTGGTGGAAAAGGATTGTTGAGGGCTTATAACTTGAGGAAGGATCAGATCCATACACCCGAGCTAATATCGAAGCAAATAGCTGAAATAGAGGCTCACAAGGAAACCAACCTTGAAGAGGTGGTTATTATAGAAAACGTAGTACCAGATCCGAAAATGGTGGATTTGACAGATAGTGATTCAGACACTAAAGTTGAAGCTGATCAAGCATCAACAGAGGTGCAGGATCTGAGGAACAAGGTTTCTTCTCTGGAAAAGTCATGGGAAATAGAAAAGTCATTTAATAGACAAAATGCGTCAAGCGTTAATAGAAACAATGGAAGAGCAAGATAAGCTTAAAATTAAAATTGATCGGGATGGGAGCTCAAGCAACACATCGTAATGCGACTCCGAGAGATAAGGGAAAAAGAAAGATAGAAGACCATGACTTAAGAAAACCTGATAAGAAGAAAGGGAAAAAGATATACCTCTCCTCGTTGTCCCGACTATAAGAAAGGCGGATGTTTTATTTGTGGGATGGAAGGTCATCGATCGAATGATTGTCCGAGAAAAAGGCTTAGTAAATAGGTAGTGTAGGTTCTGTTGTGTAGGTATGTTTAATATAGTATGTGTGATAAGTATGTTTGTGTAATGAAATAATTTCAACTTTTATGTTGGTCAAAGTTGTAAATCCCGACTTTCGTAGTCAGAAAGGGATAGTTGGTGTTTAAAGCAGTATGTGTTATGCTATGTAAAATATTCGACGAATGAATATGAATCTAAGTTTAAAAAATGAAACAAGTTTAATATATCAATCTTATGCAATAAGGTTTAGAATGTAAGTATAATTTATGGTTTTACTTAACCAGATAATGCCTCCAAGACGTCAAACTCGAAACCAAAGGGTAGAAGAATCTCTCAACAACACTGAGGGACAATAGCAAGACCCGATGCAAAACTTTGCAAACATGGTAGCTCGGGCTATGCAAATAGGAATACCAAATTACAGAAACCAACCACCGATAATCGTCATAAAATTTAAAGACTTCAGCAAAGAGGACCACGAAATTGAGGAGGATCACCGACCCTATAGAAGCCCAGACATGGATTAATGAGATAGAAAAGGCGTTCGTAATTGCTAGAGTAGATGAGGGGCAAAAGATCGCGTTTGCCACTTATATGATGAAAGGGAAGGCTAACTTTTGGTGGGAGGCAAATAAAACTAGGGTAGGTGAAGGAGTAGTTACTTGGGATAGGTTTAAGACTTTATTTTTCAAAAACTATCTCTCAGCTAATATGCAGGCTAGGATGGAGGTGAAATTTCTGGAGTTAAAGCAGGATAACATGACTATTGCGGAGTATGCCGCAAAGTTTAATGAGTTAGCTAGGTTTGCTCCACATCAAGTTGATACGGAGGCTAGGAAGGCAAGAAGGTTTGAGCTGGGCCTAAAACCCTAGCTCTACAATAAGGTGGCAGTATTGCAAATCAATACTTTTGCAGCACTCATGGAGAAGGCTATTATAGCTGAGGAGGGGAGTGAGGCCATGAGCCTCTACAATAAGGAGAAGAAGAACAAAAGTAAGGCCGGAGGAGTTGTGAAGATGGAAGGAAATAGTGGAAATAGGGGTGAGAAAAGAATGGGGAATTTTTCTTGGAATGTTCAAGTGAAATATGAAGGTGTGAAGAAGTAGGTAGTGTAGTGTAAGAATTGCGGGAAGAATCACTCTGGCGAGTGCTTGAAGGGTAAGTTTGTATGTTACAACTGCGGGCAGGAGGGTCATATCGCTCCCAACTGTCCCAATCCAAGGATGAACAGTGGGTGTTTTATATGTGGATCGACTGAACATAAGGTGAAGGATTGTCCAAAGAGGAGAATGGAAGCAGGGAATGTAACCACGGGGAAAGGCAGTGGGACTTTAGCAATCACAAGACCGACCTCAACCAATAACCCAACAAAAGCAACTCTGAGGGTCTACAACATGACGGTCCAGGATACTGTGGCAGCTGGAAATGGAACTCTAGGTGTTATTCGAATAACTTATATATCTTATATAATTTTCTTATATATATAGTAGATTATTTTATAAAGAAATTTTGAAGGAGGAATTTGAGTTCTTTTATAAATCAAATTTCTGTTTAATCAGATAGACAAGCGTTATGTTGAATTGTAAAAGATCAGTTCGATCAATTATGATCGAGGTCTACTTGCAATGATTATATAGGCTATGTACCCTTGTACGTATGAGTTTTTAAACGGTGATTCCGGGGACGGAATCCTTATAAGGGAGGGTGAATGTAATAACCCGTTATTTTCTATAAAAATAAATAAGAAATTTTGCATATAAATTTTTTTATTATTTTAAATAATGAGAATAAGTGTCAAATAATGTGAATGTTAAATGCAAATATATTTATTACTTGAAAAATTAGAAATAATTTTAGAATTATTAATTATTACAAATTATATTCTTATTGTAATTATTTTTATAGCGAAAATGTTTTTATTATTTATTTTCCATGAAAATATAATTTCTATTTTATTAAAATAATATATGAAATGATAATTAGAATTATGATAATAAATATTTTATTATATGAATCGGTTCAAAATGTTTATGTTAATTATTTTAACTTGATTATTGATGTTGTGTCTGAAGGATAAGTCGAGATATGGAATCCAAACCCTAAATTTGGATTTTTATCCGAGAATGAGAATAATAATGTAATATTAATTATATTTTAATTTTCAATCTTTATAAATATATATGAGATATCATAGAGATCGTTAATGTTGGTCAATTGTGGTAAATTAGGTCATAACCTAATATCATGTTATTAAACCCTAATTGTTAAACTCAGTTATGAGTTAAGACTGAGTAGTAATTGTGTTATATGAATTCTACTGTGTATTAGAATTTCTGTAATTACAAGAAACCGTAATTACTGTGTTAGTAAAATATACAGTTAATTAGGAAACCCTAATTGTTAATATTAAGGAACCCTAATTTAAAAACCCTAATTTCTATTGAAAACCCTAATTTTAAATTATTGTATTTAATTAAGATTTTATTACACAATTATTTTAATTTGTCAAACCCTAGAAATTATTTGGGAAATTGTAAGATTTACAATCTAGTGATAAACCCTAGATTTAATCACCTTGGATAAGAATGCCCTTGAAACTATAAGTGAAATTACCAAAATGCCCTTTTTGTCCCATTAGTGTATTATTAGTGAATTATTGTGCATTATTGCTAGCAAATCATGGCAAACATCCTACCCTACCAATTTAGCATCTAGCATTCAATTATATCAGATTCAATTCACTAGCTACATGATTGCATCTATTGATATATAGATTGGAGAGAGAAATAAATTCATTTGTACACTTGAGTTTGCCCAACTCTCAACCTAAACTCTCTCAAGCTCATAGCTCCGAAGTTTCTTAGTGTATACACTCCCAAACAAAGCCCCACTAACACAATAAGCAAAAACAGAAGCTAGAAACAAGATCAAATCAAGAAAGGTATAAAACCCTACTTTGAATTTCTGTCCAAAATTTGTTGTTAGATCTTGTGTTTAAGTGTTAAAATATGTTATTTGTAGTGTCTTATGATGATATGGTTTGCTAGATGTTGAATCCATAACATCTAGAGGCTTGGATTTGAGTTTTAAAGAAATCTGCAAAAATAAAATTTTGATGTCTGACAGTGAATGTCAGACCTCTCAGATCTCCCTCTGTTAATGTTTTGTGATGTTTTATTGTTTGACTCTATAGCCTGGTATGTACTCTTTGATCTGTAGCAAGAATCAAGCTTTGATCAGTTTTAGATTTCAAGTTATTCTGGGTCAAACATGGTTGACCGAGCATGACTGGGCAATTCTAGGTAACCCAGAAATTGCCCAGATCGTGACTGACAAGATTTTCAAAGACTCATAATTGTCAAGTTATATGTGTATTGATAATTTTTTTGTATCTATGTTGTATCCTGGTATGTGATCTTTTGATCAGTGTCTTTTTATTACTTAAATCATAAACATATTAGAAATAGAGGATGGTCAAAGTAACTGAAATGATCACGATATGCACTTTCTGGAAATTCCAGAAAGTCATGAACAGGGTTCTGACAAGGGTTTGACCGGGTTAGATCTAACGATTTTGTTGTTATTCGGGTAACATTGTTTAGTGTATTTGTACCTTGTTATGTTGGATACAACCTGAAAGCCTAATATCACAAAAACAGTTCCTATGTTGCGAGTTATGAAGATCACAAGTTTCCATCTCGGACTGTTCTTCATATTTGGAAAACCCAGAAATGAAGAACGACTTACGGCAAGTATCTCTGAAGCCGGATCACATTTGTTTTGTGTTGTATGGCTAAGTTTGTTGTAGTATCGTGTAGTACTACACAAGTACTACAAGATCTGATGATTATCTTTCCCAGAATCATCATGAATCAAGAATTATAATCGGTCAAACAAGCTGACTTGATAACCGGCTATGAAGTTCTGGGTTTGATGAAGAACACCTATAACGACAATTACGTCGCTATAAGCACCTTTAGCGACAGTTTATTTATTAAATTAATTATTTTAATTAAATAATTACAGAAAATTAGATTTAAATTATTAAAAATACATAATTAATTACTAAAAATTATTTTAATGTCCTAAAATTATATTTTAATTATTTTGAATATATTTAATAAATATTTAATATTTTTGGAATATTAAAAAAAATTAATTTATTTAATTATAATATTAAATAAATTATTTAAAAATGATTTCAATACATGAAAAATCATTTAAAATTATATTATGGTATAAGAAAATATTTTAAGTTATTTTCCATGACTTTTAATATTTTGTGGTGAATTTTATTAATTAATTATTATTAATGATATTAAAGTTATTTAATAATTATATTAAATAATTTAGTTTAAAAATGATTTTATTATTTTAAAAATCATTTTAAATGGAAATAAAGTGTTTAAAGATATTTTAAGTTATAAAATATAAATTTTAATATTTAAAAGATAATTTCATTAATAATTAAATATTAATGATATTTATTTAATGATTTGTAATATAAAGTTTATTTAATATTTATATTAAATAAATAGTTTAAAAATGTTTTATTTACTTAAAAATCATTTAAAAAGGATATTAAGGATTTAAAAATATTTTAAGTTATAATTAATGACTTTTAATATTTTGATAGATAATGCATTAATATTTTATTATTAATGGTAAGTATTTAAAATGATTTTAATTGTTTTAAATCATTTAAGGGTAATATAAATGTTTTAAAAATAGTTTGAGTTATTATAAATAACTTTTATATTTTGGCAATGGTTTCATTAATAATTTGATATTAATTGAATATTAATGATAATAGAATTGTTTAATATTTAAATCATTTAATAATGATTCCGATATTTGAAAATTCATGATAAATTATAATAAGTGTTTAAAAATTATTTTAAGTCATTTAAAATATTATGACCGATACTTACGAGATATTGAGATACGAATAGAGTCTTAGACTTCGATAATTTCGATAAAATTTTCGATTTTAATCGCATGTTTTTAAATTGATCTGGACTTAGATATTTTTATTATATTAATGATTGTTTGTGAATCAATGACTGTTGGATATGTGTAATACTGTGATTAGGTTATGTGTTGACTGCAAAATGCAGTATAATGTGTTATAGTATGTTGTTCTAATCGAACGAATGATCTGAATAATGATAGGTGATTTCATAAAAGATAAAACTAAGTTGCATTCTATAAGCAACGTATCAAGCAAGTATCTGACCTTTGCATTTCCTTTATGCAATAGACATGAGTAAGAAGTTTCAGAATTAAATTATTATTATGCTAAATTATTAACTTTGTTACGATATACTCTAAATCCGATCATTGTTTATCAACATTTTAGTATATGGTAATTCAGATATATATTATGATCGTTAATTCCTATAAAATGATTATACAAGTGTCCCCACTTGGATAATCATTGCAATTAAACACATGTTGATACACCTTTGTTAATTACCCGTATATATATATATATATATATATATATATATATATATATATGTTGAAGTATAGATTATTCTTGAGCAAGATAAAACCTTTGGTTTGGATTACCGAAAAGTATGAACATCCCTCACACGGGGAAACTTTTATGCGCCCAAGGCGAACAGAGTTCTTGAAATGTAGTATTGATCAATGTAGGGAACAACGGGCTGATCACCCCCGTGTCCGTAAGTTATGACAGTTTGCAGATGAATTTCTGTTTAACCTTTTTGAAAAAGAAAACAATGTTCATGATATGTCACTTAACCCTACTTATAGTCAATACATAGTTTAAAAAATGTGAAAGAGAGTTGTTATGTTATTATTATCCTTGGTACAGATTACTTCACAACTATCGACTCGTTGTAGAAGAAGTTATATAAAGAAAACATTTAAATCCTTTCAGCTAATATTTATAATTGCTATTACTTGTTGGGCACTCAAATGCTCATCCTTGCTTACTTTAAATGTTTTCAGTTAAGTTTGAAGAACTAGAAAGCTCAGGCAGAAACAAAGGGAAAGGAAAGCTAATCGAATAAGATTTGTGGTAGTTGTTATAATAGTTTTATATTATTAAGACAATGATATATATATATATATATAATAATATCATGTATTGTAAGGAATGTACTTTAAGGTCTCGTACCTGGGGAGATAGACTCTGATGATTATGTAAATTAAGTTTGTTATTTATATTATTGTTATTATTATTAGTAGATTTCCGCTCATAGAAATGGTATCGTGAAGCACCGAGTTCGGGTTTCAAGTACCCGGATTTGGGGGCGTCACAACTAGGATACTTCATTGACCTGGATACATTGAATGTTACGTCCTAGTCATGTACTCTCACAGTTAACTCCCCCTTTTGTACATCTATTAGTGTCCTTCCCGTTACCAGGAATGGTCTGCCTGGGATAATCGGGACCTCCATATCTTCCTCGAAGTCCAAGATAATAAAATCTGCAGGGAAAATGAACTTGTCCACCTTGACAAGCACATCTTCCATGATCCCCTTCGGGTAAATAAGAGATCTATCAGCCAGTTGCAGGGTCACACTAGTAGGTTTGGCCTCATTTAACCTTAACATTTTATAGATTGATAGAGGCATCAGATTAATACTCGCTCCCAAATCACACAGGGCTTTGCCAATGAACTGATCCCCTATTGTTCATGGTATAGTGAAACTCCCAGGATCTTTTCAGTTTTGGTGGAAGCTTGTTTTGTAAGATTGCACTACATTCTTCCGTTAGTGCCACTGTCTCATAATCCCCCATCTTCCTCTTTTTTTGACAAGATGTCCTTCATAAATTTAACGTAGTTAGGCATTTTCTCCAACGCCTTTGCAAACGGAATATTGATATGAAGCTTCTTAAACACTTCTAAAAACTCTAAAAATTATTTATCGAGCTTCAGTTTCTACAGGCGTTGGGGAAATGATAACTGTTGGATAAGAGGACTAGGCTTGCTCACTATAGGGATTGGTTTTATAGGTTCATCCTACACATTCTATTCTTCCCCAGACTTGTCACCAATTGGCTCCATATTTGGTTCCTTTTCAGCCACTTCCTCTTGCATTGTAGAAGTCTCTCCACCATTTTCATTTATTGTCCTTCCATTTCAGGGTGTGATAGATTTGCACTGCTCCTTGCCATCCCGTTTTGGGTTGACATCAGTGTCACTTCGCAATGTGCCTTGAGGTCGACTGTTCAGAGATGTTGCCAATTGTCCCATTTAGACTTCTAAGTTCCAGATGGATGCCTCTTGATTATTGCTCCTAGTTTCATTTTGAGCAATGTATCTAGAAAGGAGATCTTCCAAACTGGGTTTTCTTTCCTGCTGAGGTGGAGGTTGGTAAGAACTATGTGGCTATTGGTGGTATTGATTTTGAGCTTGGAAACCTGAAGGATGCAACATCTATACTCGAACGAGTAGACCTAGATAAACCATTATAAAAGGTCTGAATGGGAAGCCATTTTGGCAATCCATGGTGGGGGAATCTTCTCAGTAAATCCTTGAATTGATCCCACGAGTCGTATAGAGACTTGTATTCAAATTGGATGAAGGATGTAATGTCTTTTCTGAGCTTAGCTATTTTTACGGGTGGAAAGAACTTTGCCACAAACTTTTGAGCCAAGTCAGCCCATGTAGTGATGGATCCTAGCTGAAGTGAATACAACCAACTCTTGGTCTTCTCTCGCAGAGTGAATGGGAAAAATCAGAGTCTAATAGCATCATCAAACACTCCGTTACATTAAAATGTATCGCAGATTTCCAAGAAATTGATCAAATGATCACTCGGGTCATCATTTGGCAATCCCCCGAACTGAACATTATTGGATCATTTGAATGTGTCCAGCTTGATCTCGAAGTTGTTAGCTTGGATCGCAGCCCTGAGAATGCTCGCTTGTAAATCTGTCATATGGTGCATGGCATACTCCCTTAAAGATTTTTGAATTTCATCAGCAATTATTGCAGGAGTAGGTATGTCCCGAGCTTTGTCTCTTCTTAGTCGTCTATAAGTTATGTCTACCTCGAGATCAAGAGGTATTATATTCTGAACCCTTCGAGGTGGCATACACATTTGAGACTATCTGAGAAGAAG
Organism: Panax quinquefolius; assembly: GCA_020205615.1. Taxonomy (NCBI): domain Eukaryota; kingdom Viridiplantae; phylum Streptophyta; class Magnoliopsida; order Apiales; family Araliaceae; genus Panax; species Panax quinquefolius. Next base: position 56,614,733 of record CM035164.1, on the reverse strand, counting down.
ATTAAACAGATATATCAGTTCAACTTAAGATCGTATTGAATTAGTGTTAATATTGATAAACAATTAATACTAAGTCACCGACAATGACGCCAAAAATTTGTTGATCATTTTCACGATCAATAAAACACGCGCAAGTATATGCGACCAACAAGTAATATGATGGAAAGTAGAGTATCGTACCCACGAGGACAAAGTGTTATAGCAAATCAAATACTAAAATTTGAACAATACGGCCTTATCTAAATGAATAACTAAAGAAGGTGTGTTAAAAAATATATGCTTAAAAATAGTAAAAATAAGATATTGAGTTGCACAAGAAAGTCAAGCTAGGATCAAAACTCCCCTAATGCGTCGCCTAATCTCCTAACTCTCCACATTACAAACAAATCATAGGAATGGGCAACCGAGAATGGTAAATACACATAAGCCTCTTTCGATGGTCAAATTCACATCCCTAGCTAGATGAATCATAATATTTTTGTGGTGAGAATAACTAGACTAGGGTCGTAATTCTTAATCTCAATGGTTACACAAGGAAAATAGAGATATGTCTATCCTATTATGTAATTTATGCTCACATTCCTATAGGCATGGTTATAACAAGTGTTCTTGTATTTTAGGGTTAGATATTAATATCCATTTTTCAATATCCATTAATACCTATATCAATTTCTTTGTCAAGCAATCAATAAATAAGCATGAAATACAACAACCCATTCCAAAATGATTCATTATAATAAATAGGAGAGAAAGTTACTTAAGCTAAACAATAGGTTACATTGCAATCCTAGAAATGTAATTACTTCATAACTATGGGACTAATACACATTTTCAAAGTGTTCAACATGCTCAAAAATACACTAATGAATGAAAGATTTGGATAAAGAAAACTCCTTTTGTGAAGTATTCTGGCTCCAAGTCTTCTCTTCTCCATGTAGAGTCTGAGCTATGAAGGATGCAATGAGCTTTTCTTCCTTGAAGACCAACTTCTTTCTCTTCTACGCTAAAAAGCTTAATGAACTACTCCTAAACTTGCCTCTAATTATGATAGAGGCTGCTTAATGATAATGAATGTGTTTCCTTAGCTTTTTAGGTTATTAAGACCTAAATTACTGCTTTGACACCTGAGTCAAGCGGTATTGCGATTATAAGTTTTAGCCTTGGAATGAAATAGCAGTAATGAGTCAACATATATATGGTCGATGAAGTGGCTATGGCAGCCACCAATTTGTAAAGGAATTAGGGCGCTGCAGTGCTGTGATGATGTCACTATTTGCCATGAAGTGTCGTTGCAGAGCCAGTTTTAAGCTTGGCAGCGGTGCTACAACAATAGTATGGAAAAAATGACCTTTTTGTACCTGCAAAGCTAGAAATGACCTAATAAGCCTTGCAACACAAAGATTAAGCAAAATAATAACACAGTAATATAAAAGCTATATAAAAAATGAAGAACAGCCAACTTCTTAAGCCATAAAGGATCTGATTCGCGTGTATAAATCCCACTCATCACCCACCCCATCTGGCTCGATCAAATTTGAGTTACAACGGAATTCCCAGAAGCTGAAAAGTCAAATCAGGGAAAAAGGTTTTACGCAATTGAGCATAAAAGGCCTAAACCCCTGAATTCAGGTACCAAGCTTTTGATGAAAGAGGATCTTCATATAAGTCAATTATATTAACCCTAATGTGGGGTTTAGAAAGCCGATGGTAGATATTGTTGAAAACTTCCATTGTCAAAGCATCGAGAAGGTCCGGTGTCATAAACCGTTGGTCTTGAATGCGTAAAAAATCCAGATTTGTTTAAGGGTATAACTTGTCAAAAAGATACCCCCAACAATATATCAGGCATAACTGATATTATAAACCGTTAGCGACAACTCCAGCATAACATCAGGAAAGATCTGATGATGTAAGTCATTGAGAACTGCTTTAACGAAGGTCAGAGTATCTAATATTGCAAACTATTGGCAAAAACTCCAGCGTAGCCTCGAGAAAGATCCGAGAATGAAAAATGTGGAAAACTATCTTCCTCGGGGAGGACCAATGATGGAATCTGTTATATAAATCCCCAGCCAAGGCACCGTGAAGGTTCGGTGATTTCCAGACTATAGTAAACTACTATTTGAGTAGGAATTGGAAGGATGTTTTGTAAATTACAATTGTAAGCTCTATCCCCGATAACAACATCGGTGTCAACTTGATAAAAAACCAAATTATATGTGACAGCCCCATCATAGCATCAGGAGGGATCCGATGATGTAAACTGGTGAAAACTATCATCAGGATAGGCAACGGGAATCCCAAATGAGGTCACTTGTCAGAAGAGGAACATCTCTAGCAGAGGTAAAGTTAGAAAGCGTATCTAAAGACAAATAATGTTGGTGACAACCCTGGCGTCGAATTCAGAAAGGTTCAGTGGTATCAGCCATAGGAAAATCTCCCCATCAGGGATTTTAAAACATCTCTACAACATGTCGTCGAATCAGTCTCTATAGCACTGACGGGTATTTTAAACCGTTGGCTTCAACCCAATGTAGCATCAGGAAGGTTTGGTAATGAAAGCTCTGTAAACTACTATTCGAGTAGGCATCGAGAAAGTTTTGTGATGAAAGCATGTGTAAACTACCGTTAGAGTAGACATCAAGATAATTCAGTGGAGACCATCATTGACAACTCCATCCCCAGCAGAAATGGCGAGAGCAGTCAGCGATAAAATACTGTTGGAAGTGACTCCACACAAAAATAGTTAGAGGCCATAACATCATATCATGCTGCATTGCATGGCAACATTCAATCTTGTCATATTTCAAGTGTATTAATATTTATCATGTTCATTCCATTACATTGCATAAACATGATAAAGAGGGGCATCAGTAGACACTTGAAATTTTGCATTCTTGTTACTAACCATGCAGGAGGGTAGAATTATCTTTTATCTTCTAAAGACAACCCTGGAAATCAAAATTATCAAATTAAACCCCAGTGACAACATTGGGAGATCAAGACAAACCTCGGTGATAACCCGGAGAGATTAAGACAAGCCTCGGTTATAATTCTGGGATATCAAGACTAACCCCGATGACAACCCTGAGAGATCAAATCAAATCCCGATGACAACCCTGGGAAATCATCAAATCAACTTTAGAAACAACCCTGAATACATATAGGAAGTACTAGCAGGCAAACCTTGGAGATAACCCTGGGGAAGACATATGCTACCACGTCAAGCCCAGAACCAACCCTCGAGGGAAATAGAGTAATTTTGCCAACTCAACATCAAATCACTGCCATGAAAGTCATGCAGAACCATAATTTCAATCCCGAGTGAAAATAGCGCAAGATAACTCAACAGACAAACTGTGAAGACTTAAAGATCTGGTCATGGACCCGTGTTCCCGGATTCGGAAAAGGTTAAATCTCATGTCATTGTGTAGCTCTCAGAAAGGGCTTTCCGGAAAGGTATATCACGCCGCCATTGGATTCCCAGATTGAAAGTTATGAAGGTTCGAGCAAACAATATGTTGGTCGGAGTGTACATACTTCGAGACAAATGGACCAACGGGGTTGGGGCCATCCGGTTCAACCTCATGTAGATTTGTGGCTGCCGCGGGTTGACCTGCGACTGATTTGGTCTATAAATATACTCACCCCATTAGCCATTTAAAAAAAAAATAGAGAGGAAATTCCGTCCGTTTTAGCTATTAACCATTCCAACAGTGTTCCAAATTCCAATATTGTTCTTTATAAACACTTTTATACTTATATAGTATAACATATCAAGTTTTAAAAAGTGGAAACGGAGTTTTCAAGCTTCAAAAGTAGTTTAAAGCCTTCCTCACTATACACTGTGAGATTTATTTATATTTGAAACTTTTAACTTCTTTAGTGTATAAATATATATATATAAAATATATTAACTCGTTTGGCTTGGACTGTGAATCCGTAGCTTTTTACTACTTTAATATATATATATATATATATATATATATATATATATGTGTGTGTGTGTGTGTGTGTGTGTGTTTATATATTAGTTATTTAATGTGATTAAATACCAGTTTTAATTGTTCATTTGATAAATATGTACCATGTGAAGTTTGTGGTTTAGATTTATCTAAATCTAGCCATATCCAATTTTAAACCGGTTCAAAAGTTGTAAAACTGGAACCTTTGAGTTAGAATGGCTAAGATTCATTTAAATCTATTTGTCTTTCTAGTTTTGTAAATATTAAGCAACCACGCAACCCAGATCTGTATCTAGAGGTAACGGGAAGCTGGGCTACGTGCATGCAAGGATTTAATTGGCGAACCCTTTGTTTTGTGGGGTCTAGATTTTAATTTGCATTTTAATTCAATATATTTGATGTGCAGCTTTTAAATAATTCTGTGAGCCTATGAATCATGGGATATATGATCAATTCCCTAGATCTGGATCTGATTCTCATGATGGACAAATTTGAACTGTATAGACAGCTTGCAGCCCCATGTAAATGTAACCATGGGCCTAAAAGCAGGGATACAGATTTAAGGCCCTGACATAATAAAATTGTGGTTTGTGGTGCTCGGGTCACTTCGCTGGTTTTTATGCACATAAGCGACTCGACACTTTTGTATATATTTATTGTTAAAGATGTTTCACATCTCCAATAAAATTGAAATCAAGCTGAATACGGAATAAAATCGAAGTATCAAAGGCCTCAATTACTATGCGAGCAAAAGGGTTTGAAAACCTGTTTTCAAAAAATCATTTTATATGTCTTATATTAAAACTGAACTTTTATACAAGTCAAACTCTTTGTATATAGGTGCAAAATATGCATAGCACTACTTCCAAATAAAGCACTTAGGCCCAATTAAATACACACACATTTCAAATAATTAGGGAATTGAAAAGACGCGGTAACTGTGTTTTCACAAAAGTTGGGGGTTGCCTAACACCTTCCCCCAGCTTAAGCAACCCCTCGAACTCTGTGAATCTCGGTTTCCAAGGCCTGTTAAACAAAATCCAATAATTGGGCCTTTTTGCAAAACGTTTCATAACTCGATTGAGTTGGTACAACAATTTCATTTCTACCAATTGGCGGCTCTATAAAATCAATATTTTTAAATCATCGACATTTTATGTCGGACTCTTTTGTTAATTTCACCCTTTCAAAAAGATTCGAACTACGTAGAAAACATAAAGGGTAAGAAATATATAAAAGAGGAATTCTAGAGAAATTTTTCCCGACGTCGACAACCCTCATAATATATAGTTCGGCAAATCTAATTAATGATTTGCTAGTAAGAATAAGGATCAAATTTGAAATTTATATAGCCTTGCATGACATAACAAACTATATATAAATAAATATGTAGACAACTATTGTCAATTACATCACCATGTATGTGACGACCCGGAAATTTGGATCGTCCAGAATTTAGGTTTAAAGAATTAGTTATTAATAAAACTAATTTTTATTATTAATATTATGTGCTATGTGTTTATTAATCGTTCTAGAACCTAGGATGATTATAAGTCAGGAGTATTCTGGCTACAAGCTAGATTGAGATAATAAGAATTTTCAAGACGGAAATAAGATTTTTCCGGGAACAAAATAATTTTCGGGGAAAAAGAAAAAATAGGCACTATTCATCTATTTCTGCTCGGAGATTTATTTTGAAATTCCAAGAAGTTAATGATTACGTATAATTTTGAGACGTGATGGAATATTTAATAATATTTCCGTTATGGCAAAAATGAAGTTTTCGCCTGCGGACTCAAAACCTAATGTTAGGAAAAGTGAGTTCCGAGAATTTTATGATTGCGTATAATCATTAGGGTTATTATGCGTGAGAAATACGAGCATAATACTAGTTATTATATGAGTATAGTAAGAAGATTAGTACGACGTATAATACGAATATCGTACGAACTATATATGAAGATAATACAAGAATACGAGAATGAGATGCGTAGAATACGATTAGTCTTCATGGACTTTGAGTTCATGGACTTTGTAGAATCTAATTGGACTTGGATTCTGTCAAGCCCAACGCATGGTGAAATCAAGCCCAAGATAGGCCCAATAAGAATTAGGGTTAAGGCCCAAACCAAGAAAAGAAACCGCGGATCGAACCGATGGGTAATCAGATGAGTAAAACCATTGGGGCAACCCATGGGCATGTGGGCCGGCCACTTGGCCACCAAGTAAGGGTGGTGGCCAAGTAAAATTGGTGGCTAAGTTGTTGGAGGAGGTGGGAATAGTAAGGAGGTGGGGACAAAATGATAAAAATGCCCTTAACTTTGATGTTCTATAAATAGGAAGCTTATTTCTATATTTTGAGGATTTTGAAAATCCTCCCACACTTGAGAGAGAGAGAGAGAGAGGGTTCGGATGGGAATGAAAAGGAGGAGGAAAAGCTTGCTTGGTTGCAAACTTTGTCCGATGGGAGAAGATTAAAGAAGCACTGTAATCCGGAACTTAGTTTCTATCTAAATTTCTTTAAGTTTCTATGTTTAAAAACATAACTTAATAGAATTAAGAGGTAAAAGAAGATTGGAATGATTTCATATGGTTGAAATCATAAGAAAATAAAGAAATAAGAATTAAAAGTTTAGTAAATAATTTCTTAAGGAAGTATAAGATTCGTAATGAATTAGAGCGATTCGAGTGGATTATATGAATATATAGGTGAAATAAGTAAGGAATGATGTTCTATAACATCAAATTCCAATAAAAAGTGAAATCGTAATCCAAAATATCGATTAAAATGAAGAACGAATGAAGAACACGAAGAACGTTGTTGATGGACAACTTTAAAACCATCGTGGTTTAATTGTTGTTGATGGACAAGTTTAAAACCATCACGTATAAGTTAGTTGCATATTGGTTGGTTAGGAATGGTAGAAACTTTCTTGAAGAATGGATTAAAACTTAGTTATAATGTGTAACATTCCGAATTTTAAAGTGTAATATTAAATATTTATTGATTTATATAAGTATTTAATGGATATGATTATTTGTTGAATAAATAATTGTTCAATTTGAGTTGATTTGAGTTGATGTGGTTTAGTTAATTATTTGTTGAATAAATAATTAAATAATATATATTAAATATTTATTTGCAATATTAAATATTTATTGAATTATATAAGTATTTAATGGCAATTTGAGTTGATGTGGTTTAGTTAATTATTTGTTGAATAAATAATTTAGGAGCTAAGAAAATTTATTTGCTATGAGATTATATACTAATTTAATTTAATAATTAAGTTAGAGAGCTAATAATGATTAAATGAATTATAGTATTTTAATTGGAATTTGTGATTAAAATAAAGTGTTGGTTGGTTGAATAAAATTATAATTATAAAAAATTATAGTTTTGTGATAATGATTTATGTGTTAAAGTAATTTAATAGATTAATATTTTAATTGATTAAATTAATTATTTAATTTAATAAGGAGTGTGATAAATAACCTTGCTATAAAGGAGTTGTTAAAATAAATTAAAAGAGTTTAATTCAGTTTTTTCCAAAAAAGGCCTAATGCCTATTAAGTCTTTAATATAATTGTGTTTTTCCAAACAAGGCATAAGGATTAATTGGTTATATTTTTAGTGGTTAGCCAAATAAGCCTTATGGCTTTTGATTTTCAAAACTCAAATAACTGATATCAGTTATATGTTTTATATTTATATCATATAATAAATATATATTATATCTTATACGTTATATCATAAGACGTAAGAATAGAGGAGAGAGGTTAGAGAGAAGAAAAGAAAAACTCAGAGGAAGAAGAAGAGAAGAAGAAGAGAAGAGAGGAAGAAAGGCTAGAGATTGAAGAAGAAGAAGCTTGAGAATAGAAAGGAATAGCCATCATCATCTTCTTCAAGGTATTTCTCCTATTCTTTTAGTTTTTAAAAGTTTAGTTTTTCTCTTCCCAAATTCTCTGTAGAATCCTTGTGTAAACATGAAATTTTGTTGTTATGTGGCTTTATATGATATACTAGTGATGTTAAAACGATTTTCATAAGTTATAGTCAATGTATTGTTGTTATGTACGTAGTTTGTGAAGAAAACCTTTGTATAGAGAGTTTTTGGTGAATGAGTATGGTTTAATTTAAAATAGAAATTGAGGGTTAATTAGTTGTTTAGTTGATAAATTGATCATCTAATTTGATAGAGTATGTATAATTATTGATAAGATGCTTTGAATTAATTGTTTTGGTTGAAAAACAAAATTTACAGTGTTGGTTTTCATTGAAATATCAAAATTGGAGTTTTTGTCAAAAACAGTGAAATTGGATGTTTTAAATTCGTTGTTTAGGTTGTTGTATGGGTAGAAACATGTTAGAAGTTCTTGAATTATGTCTACATGAAGTTTTTGTAGGAATTGCATGTGAATTAGTCTGTTAGAAACGAGCTTGTAGGCCAAATTGGCTTTTTTCTTGTTGTTGTCAAGTCACAATGACATCGAAGTTTTTGCTTACAGAAGATATACGAAAGAAAGATCGTTATCACATCGCTAGTTCATGCTCATGATTCATCGCCATTCACCACATGTATCAGCTTACATAATATATCATCACGCATATGCACCCCACGTAAATAAACTGTGGCCATTGCAATACGAAGTTAGCAGAATGGTCTGACAGTTACTTTTTTTGTACACGAAATTTTAAGAAAAACATTATGTGATGATAGTAGGATCATTAAATATTGATTTTAGTATTTCTATACTATGAATAATTATGTTATTAAAGATTAACTTGTGTTATAACTTGATTATGTGATTAAATAATCAAACATACATGATGTATGTAGTTAGTTAAGTTTGTAAAGTGGTAGTGACTAACTATGTCATGATGATATATATATATATATATATATATATATATATATATATATATATATTGTGATTCAATTGATTTGATTCGGTTTAGCCTACGAGCAAGGCAAGTTTTCTAATCCTTTATCTTATTGAACTAATTATTGTTTTCAATTCGATTACCTTATAATGATGCAAGCTGTCTAAACTTTGGTTCGATGTTGAACAAGTTATTCTTGTATTTCACTTGTTGTTTAGAATGCATAACTAAATTGCTATGCATGTTTATTATTCAATTCTAATTAACCTTGGCTTAGTGTTGTTCAAGCAAGGTATGCTATAGTTATTCAAATTGTATGCTATTAGATTATTCCTAATGCATGACTTTAGTTTACTATAATTGATTCAATCACGATTATTCTATAGTATAGTGTTATTGGTCTTATTCAACTACTCCTTAGTTGATGTTCGTTAAATTCCAAATTTCCTTGAAAGCTTATCCAAACCAAACTTCCTTTGGTGCGGACTTGTATTCTAAATACTGAGATGAACAACTCTTTTAATAGAGGTTTACGCTTAGCGTTGAAATGGTTGTGCACAATACATTGTATGAAGGGTTGATCCCCCTAAGTACGTGGAGTCCTTATAGTCTTATGACTGTTAAAGTTAAAGTTGAAAGATTACTTATAACTGTGGACATGATTCGTGGTCATTAGACCCTCAGTGAATGTTATAATTTTCAGAAAGTTAATAGAATATATTGTTCTATTCTATTGAGCCTAATATTGGCAATTGATGTAAAAGTTTAAAGATTTATTTATTGTTATTTCAAGTGGGCCTTGTTTGCTCACTCTTGCTTGTAAAATTTCTTACAACTAAAGTTGAAACGGGCGACGTACCTAGCACCAGTAAGGGAAAAGGAAAGATGAATAAATACTGAAGACTTGTAATAGATTTGATAGTTTTATTATCAGACTTTGGTTTAAAGATTGTAATGAAGTTTATTTAATTTTCGCATTTGAATGATTGTTGTTAAAGGTTAGATAACCTCGGGAGATTTTTATTTAAATTTAATCTGTATGGGGGTGTTTTATTATTCAATTTTATTATAATTGGGTAGTTATAAATGAATGTTTTGATTAAGTGAACACCAAATCTTGAGGAAATGAAGTACCGTGGATTTGGGGTGTCACAAGTGTTGGTATCAAAGCTTTAGGTTATGAACCTTAGGTGGGGGAAAAGCCTTAGTAAGTAACCTTTGAAAAGATAGTGGAGATAACTCTTATCGAGTTTTAAGAAAGAAGTAATAAAACACTTATGTGCTTAGGTGTTTATAGTTTATGTACTCGTGAGTGTCGAGTAGTAATGATTAATAATTAAAACTTTAAAACTTTGTTGTCAGGATGACTAATGTCGGAGAATCCAACAAAGCTAGGGAGGAGGGACCTCAAATGCCTATAGAGGAGGAGCCTCACGACATTCAGGTAGTTTGGGAACAACTACTGCCACGGGAGTCAGCCCCGTTGGTCACAGTAGTTGAAGATGAGGATGATGATGTGAGAGCAGACGAGGAGGATCCCGTTGAGTTACCACAGGAGGATGAGGATGACGAGGATGAGGAGGAAAGGATTCCACTTAACTCGATAGCAGGCCGTATATACAATGAGGTGCATGACCGTAACGTGGAACTTCAAGATACAGTTGAGGAGTTGCAGGAGATAGTAGCTGAACAACAGACTGCAATGACACAAAAAGACGGCGAGATCCAGGATCGTGAAGAACGACTGACAAATGTCGAGGAGAAACTAGTACAGATGAGGAGAGAAAGAGCAATCGATCGAAGTGGTCACGAATCAAGAACAAGCTTTGAGAGAAGAAGTCGCTAAGAGGGCAAGAGTGAAGATGCTTATGAGGAAGCTTTTCAACGAACCGATTAGCGAAGAAGAGACACAAAAGCAAAGAGGATGAAGATGGAAGAGATGGATAAAGTATTTAACACCGCAATTAATCGAGCTCAAGATCGGGTCATGGGATATCCGATTCAGCCGAGACGCCGCCATCATTCGTGTTAGATCGCGAAACAATGTTTCGAGTCATGGAGGAAGAACGTGATAGGGCTAAGAAGTATCTTAATAGAACATCGTAGAAAATGTGCCCGTAATGATGAGTGAAAGGTTAAATAAATTGTAAATCCCAAGTGTTATGCAACCTATGGGATATGACTATGATGTTGTCCTCAAACTTTTGTAGTTCGTGAAAGTAATGTAGATAGCAAAGATGCTATTGTTTTATGTTTTCAAAAAAAAAGTTTTGAATAAATAAAAGTTTGTTATTTTATTCAAAGTGTTATGTGTTATGTGGTTATTTCTTTTATGGAGGCAAGTTAATTAGAAAATACTTAAAGAAGCTGAGTAATAGTCTAATAGATGTTTTGTTTTAACATAAAATGCCTCCCAGACGTGAACCACCCCGACAGAGAAACAATGAGAGAACTACCAATAACGACAATGTTGATGGTAACCCCGTTCAACAACTAGTGACACTACTAACAAGAGCGTTGCAGAATCAACCACAAAACCATGGTACACCGTTTAAGGATTTCAAGGCGGTTGGACCACCTGAATTCCATGGGTCCATGAATCCAGTCGAAGCACAAACCTAGATTATGGAGATAGAAAAGGTGTTCGATGTCGCTAGGGTAGGGATGATCGTAAGATCGCTTTCGCAACATTCATGTTGAAAGCGAAGCTAGTTATTGGTGGCGAAATTAAATAAAACTCGTGAAGGGCCAAGAGTGATGACCGGGATAGGTTCAAGGAGTTGTTCTTCAAGACCTATTTTCCGGAGAGTTCGAAGAGTCAGCTAGAAGTGCAGTTTATGGAATTAAAGCAAGGAACGATGACGGTATCTGAGTATGCCGCGAAATTCAATGATTTGGCGAGGTTTGCGCCATATCAAGTCAAAGACGCATTTGAGCGTAAGGCGAAGAGATTTTGAACAGGACCAAGCCCCAGGTCAGATAAAGAGGGTTTCCCTGTTCCAGATTGAAGACATTTGCAAATGGTGATGGAGAAAGCGTTACTTTCGGCTGAAGGTGGAGGCGAGAAGCGAAGACAAAGTTCAACCAGAACAAAAAGAAGAAGAAGAATGAGAATGAGACTAAGAATGGAGGTGGTAACGTGGAAACAACAAACAACAACAACAACAACAACAACAACAACAACAACAACAGCTTGAAGAGGAAGTGGAATGGGAACATGGGTGCTGGAAACCATCAGGGTAACCAGAGAAACAAAAAAGTTTGAAGCATGTGCGACGTGCGGGAAATTTCATAAGGGGTGCGTGCTTGATGGGGAAGCGAGTATGCTTCAATTGTGGCCAGGAGGGTCACATCGCCCCAAATTGCACTCAACCGAAGAAGAATGTATGCTTCACGTGCGGATCCAAGGATCACTTTGCTCATGAATGCCCTAAGAAGAAGGATGGAGTGACAACCAAAAGCAATGGAGGTAATAATGGAGGTACATGGGCCATTGCAGGACCTGCAACATCAAACAAACCCACAGCCAGAACCTTCAACATGACTGTGCAAGATGTTGTGCAATCAAAAGATGTGGTGTCAGGTATTATCCCAATCAATGATATAAATGCTTATGTATTATTTGATTCGGGTGCTACTTGTTCGTTTATATCTGATGAATTTGCTAAGAGGTTAGAATTGCCTAGAGAAGAACTGAATTTTCCTTTGAACATAGAAATTGCAAATAAGGAAGTAATCCCTGTTAGATTCGTATACAAGAACTGTAGGGTGAACATTAAGGAGAATATCTTGTTGGTAGATTTGATTCCGATTAGACTCGGGGAATTTGATGTAATTTTGGGAATGGATTGGCTGTTCAAATATGGAGCAGTAATTGATTGTCACAAGAAGTGTGTAAACCTTATGACTCCGTTAAAGGTAGTATTTTATGGTAGCAAGTCGCCTAGACAAATGAAATGTCTGACGACTATGCAGGCCAAGAAATTGTTGAGTCAAGGTTGTGTGGGCTATTTAGCTTACATAGTCGATACTCAGAAGAAGGGTGTGAAACTAGAAGAAATACCGGTAGTGAGAGAATTTGAAGATGTGTTTCAGAAGATTTGCCAGGACTTTCGCCTGACAGAGAAATTGAGTTCGTGATCGACTTAGCACCGGGAACAACACCGATATCGAAGGCCCCGTACAGAATGGCTCCGGTGAAAATGAAGGAACTGATGGTACAAATGCAAGAGCTGCTGGAGAAGAAATATATTCAACCAAGCGTATCACTGTGGGGAGCGCCAGTATTATTCGTGAAGAAGAAGGACGGATCAATGCGTCTTTGCATTGATTATAGAGAGTTAAACAAAGTCACTATTAAGAATAGGTATCCGCTCCTAGAATAGATGACTGACTGTTTGATCAAAAGGAAGGGTGCTAAATATTTCTCAAAAATAGATTTGAGAAGTGGGTATCACCAATTGAAGGTAAGAAAGGAGGATATACCTAGAACGGCATTCGAAACTCCTGCATTTTACATTACGAGTTTCTAGTGATGTCTTTTGTTTAACAAATGCCCCTGCTGCATTCATGGATTTGATGAACAGTGGTGTTTAAACCATTCTTAGACAAGTTTGTAGTGGTATTTATTGATGACATTTTGGTGTATTCCAAAACTCAAGAAGAACACGTAGAATATTTACGTTTGACATTGGAAACACTAAGGAAGGAAAAGCTGTACTCGAAATTCTCTAAGTGTGAATTTTGGCTCGACCGCAGTATAATTTTTTGGGTCATGTTATTGACAAAGATGGGATTTCAAAGGATCCATCAAAAGTGGAAGTCAGTGATCAATTGGGAACAACCAAGAACACCATCGAAGTGAGGAGTTTCTTGGGACTAGTTTGGTTATTATAGAAGATTTATTCAAGATTTTTCTAAGATAGCCACTCCGCTAACAAATTTGACAGGAAGGAAAGTCAAAATTCGTTTGGACGGAGAAATGTGAAGAGAGTTTCAAGATTTGAAGAAGAAGTTAAGTATGGCACCTTTGTGTTGACATTACCGATAATACAGAAATTTTTGTGGTGTATAGTGATGCCTCACACAAAGGGTTGGGTTGTGTTCTTATGCGAATCGGCAGTTATTATGTATGCATCAAGACAATTGAAGGATTACGAGAAAGGATATCCCACTCATGATTTGGAATTGGCTGCGCTTGTATTTGCTCAAAGATATGGAGACACTATCTTTATGGAGAGAAATGTGAGATCTACATGCACCACAAAAGTCTCAAGTATATTTTCACTCGTAAGGATTTGAACATGCGTCAAAAGAAGGTGGATGGAATTGATAAAAGATTATGATTGTGAAATCTTTTATCATCCGCAAAGCAAAAATGTGGTGGCGAGATGCTTTAAGCAGGAAAGGTCGGAAAAGTTGATGCCGATAACAACTCAGGAGGAGCTCATTTCAAAGAATGATGAAAAAGCGGAGTTGGAAATCAAATTTCCAAAAGAATCGATGAACAACTATTCCAGATAGAAGTCGGTCCAACTTTAGTGGACAAAGTGAAGAATGCTCAACTACAAGATGAAGAGTGTGGGAAAATCAAAGAGAATCTGATTGAGGGTAGTGATGTAAAATACAAGATCGATATCAAGGACTACTACGGTTTGAGGGAAGAATCTGGGTTCCAAAGAACACCAGAACTGAAAGAAGAAATTTTGACCAAAGCTCATAGCTCAAAATATTCAATTCATCCAGGAAGCACGAAAATGTATCAAGATTTGCGCTGACATTTTTGGTGGCCCAATATGAAAAGGGACATTGCAGAATGCGTAGCGAAATGCTTGACATGTCAAAGAGTAAAAGCCGAACATCAAAGACCCAGTGGATTACTTCAACCGTTGGAAATACTTAATGGAAGTGGGAACACATCACGATGGATTTTGTGGTGGGTCTTCCAACTACTCGAGAGAGGATGTGATGCGATTTGGGTGATAGTGGATGATCGACAAAATCAAACACTTTTACCAATAAAGATTAGATTCAATCTTGATCAGTTGGCAAGATTGTACATTAAAGAGATCGTTTCGAGGCATGGAGTGCCAGTATCAATTGTGTCCGATAGAGATCCGCGATTCACATCAAATTTCTGGAAGAGACTACAAGAATGCATGGGGACACAGTTGCGAATGAGTACGACTTATCATCCACAAACAGATGGCCAAAGCGAACGAACAATTCAGACATTGGAAGATATGCTGAGAGCATGTGTCATGGACTTTAAAGGAAGCTGGGAAGAACAATTACCATTGGTGGAATTTGCTTACAACAACAGTTATCACGCGAGCATCGGCATGCCACCTTACGAGGCATTATGACGGTGAAAAAGTGCGTAACTCCACTGTCTTTGGGATGAAGTCGGTGAACGCCAACCTATTAGGACCAGAATCGGTGCAACAAACTACAAGACGTTGTCAAACTCATCAGGACAAGATTAGTAGCAGCCCAAGACAGACAGAAAAAGTATGCTGATCAACACAGACAAGATCGTGCATTCGACGTAGGAACTTTTGTATTCCTAAAAGTTTCTCCTTGAAGGGAAAATTCATTTTGATAAAAAGGGAAAGCTAAGCCCGAGGTTTATTGGACCTTTGAAGTGTCTTTGCGAAGAGTGGGAGAAGTGGCTTACGAGGTAGCTCTACCTCCAGAGTTGGAAAACATCATAATTTTTTTCACATTTTGGTTGTTATGACCATATAAACCCGACTACAAACATGTGATCGAGTACGAACCGTTGTAGTTCGAGAAAGATTTGTCTTATGAAGAGGTTCCTATCCAGATAGTCGACAGGAAAGAACAAGTGCTCAGGAATAAAGTGATACCTTCTTTGAAGGTGATATGGAGGAACCACAATGCTGAAGAAGCTACGTGGGAACTCGAAGAGAAAATGTTGAAAGAACCTTGAGTTATTTGTTTAATCTGTGTCTTCGATTCTGGGGACAGAATCTTTATAAGTAGAGAAGAATGTAACGAATGATTTGTTTGAGTTGTGATTCTGAGGACAGAATCCTTGTAAGGAGGGAATGATGTAACATTCCAGAATTTTAAAGTGTAATATTAAATATTTATTGATTTATATAAGTATTTAATGGATATGATTATTTGTTGAATAAATAATTGTTCAATTTGAGTTAGAATTTGAGTTGATGTCGTTTAGTTAATTATTTGTTAAATAAATAATTAAATAATATATATTAAATATTTATTTGCAATATTAAATATTTATTGAATTATATAAGTATTTAATGGCAATTTGAGTTGATGTGGTTTAGTTAATTATTTGTTGAATAAATAATTTAGGAGCTAAGAAAATTTATTTGCTATGAGATTATATACTAATTTAATTTAATAATTAAGTTAGAGAGCTAATAATGATTAAATGAATTATAATATTTTAATTGGAATTTGTGATTAAAATAAAGTGTTGGTTGGTTGAATAAAATTATAATTATAAAGAAATTATAGTTTTGTGATAATGATTTATGTGTTAAAAGTAATTTAATAGATTAATATTTTAATTGATTAAATTGATTATTTAATTTAATAAGGAGTGTGACAAATAACCTTGCTATAAAGGAGTTGTTAAAATAAATTAAAAGAGTTTAATTCAATTTTTTGCCAAACAAGGCCTAATACCTATTAAGTCTTTAATATAATTGTGTTTTTCCAAACAAGGCATAAGGATTAATTGGTTATATTTTTAGTGGTTAGCCAAACAAGCCTTATGGCTTTTGATTTTCAAAACTCAAATAACTGATATCAGTTATATGTTTTATATTTATATCATATAATAAATATATATTATAGCTTATACGTTATATCATAAGACGTAAGAATAGAGGAGAGAGGTTAGAGAGAAGAAAAGAAAAACTCAGAGGAAGAAGAAGAGAAGAAGAAGAGAAGAGAGGAAGAAAGGCTAGAGATTGAAGAAGAAGAAGCTTGAGAATAGAAAGGAATAGCCATCATCATCTTCTTCAAGGGATTTCTCCCAAATTCTCTGTAGAATCCTTATATAAACATGAAATTTTGTTGCTATGTGGCTTTATATGACATACTAGTGATGTTAAAATGATTTTCATAAGTTATAGTCAATGTATTGTTGTTATGTATGTAGTTTGTGAACAAAACCTTTTTACAGAGAGTTTTTAGTGAATGAGTATGGGTTAATTTAAAGTAGAAATTGAGGGTTAATTAGTTGTTTAGTTGATAAATTGATCATCTAATTTGATAGAGTATGTATAATTATTGATAAGATGCTTTGAATTAATTGTTTTGGTTGAAAAACAATATTTACAGTGTTGGTTTTCATTGAAATATCAAAATGGAGTTTTTTTTCAAAAAACAATGAAATTGGATGTTTTAAATTCGTTGTTTAGGTTGTTGTATGGGTAGAAACATGTTAGAAGTTCTTGAATTATGTCTACATGAAGTTTTTTGTAGGAATTGCAAGTGAATTAGTCTGTTAGAAACGAGCTTGTAGGCCAAATTGGCTTTTTCTTGTCTTTATTGTCAGCCGTGTCACGATCATGATCTCGAAGTTTTATGATAGCACAACGTGCCAAAGAAGATATTATTAGTGGCGCCAGAATATCACCATGCCGCAGCAACCGTTCAGAGTGTATATTCATCGCAATATATTCACATCACGTCGTCATTATCACCTGTAATCGACAACGTGTAAATGTAAATAAGTTGAATTATGAAGTTAAAGCGTAATGGTCTCGATAATGTACTTTTTGTACACAAAATTTTAAGAAAACATTATGTGATGATAGTAGGATCAGAAAATATTGATTTTAGTATTTCTATACTATGAATAATTATGTTATTAAAGATTAACTTGTGTTATAACTTGATTATGTGATTAAATAATCAAACATATATGATGTATGTAGTTAGTTAAGTTTGTAAAGTGGTAGTGACTAACTATGTCATGATGATATATATATATATATATATATATATATATATATATATATATATATATATATATATATCTATAGGGTATTGTGATTCAAATTGATTCTTGCTTTTAGCCTACGAGCAAGGCAAGTTTTCTAATCCTTTATCTTATTGAACTAATTATTGTTTTCAATTCGATTACCTTATAATGATGCAAGCTATCTAAACTTTGGTTTGATGTTGAACAAGTTATTCTTGTATTTCACTTGTTGTTTAGCATGCATAACTAAATTGCTATGCATGTTTATTATTCAATTCTAATTAACCTTGGCTTAGTGTTGTTCAAGCAAGGTATGCTATAGTTATTCAAATTGTATGCTATTAGATTATTCCTAATGCATGACTTTAGTTTACTATAATTGATTCAATCACGATTATTCTATAGTATAGTGTTATTGGTCTTATTCAACTACTCCTTAGTTGATGTTCGTTAAATTCCAAATTTCCTTGAAAGCTTATCCAAACCAAACTTCCTTTGGTGCGGACTTGTACTCTAAATACTGAGATGAACAACTCTTTTAATAGAGGTTTACGCTTAGCGTTGAAATGGTTGTGCATAATACATTATACGAAGGGTTGATCCCCCTAAGTACGTGGAGTCCTTATAGTCATAAGACTGTTAAAGTTAAAGTTGAAAGATTACTTATAACTGTGGACATGATTCGTGGTCATTAGACCCTCAGTGAATGTTATAATTTTCAGAAAGTTAATAGAATATATTTTTCACTTCTATTGAGCCTAATATTGACAATTGATGTAAAAGTTTAAAGATTTACTAATTGTTATTTCAAGTGGGCCTTGTTTGCTCACTCTTGCCTATAAAATTTCTTACAGCTAAAGTTGAAACTGGTGACGTACCTAGCACCAGTAAGGGAAAAGGAAAGATGAACAAGTATTAAAGACTTGTAATAGATTTGATAGTTTTATTATCAGACTTTGGTTTAAAGATTGTAATGAAGTTTATTTATTTGAATTTTTGTTAAAGGTTGAATGATTGTTATTAAATTTAATCTCAGTGTAAGGTTTTTATTATTCATAACCGGGTAGTTAGATTTTTATTAAGTGAACACCATCTTGAGGAAATGAAGTACGTAATTTGGGGTTTTATTATTTATGGCGATATTCACTTATTATAATTGGGTAATTATTCAAATGAATGTTTATGATTAAGGGATTTGAGAGTGTACCATTATATTTCAGTATATAATGATGATATTGGATGAATGAATGACACAACAAAATAACATTGTTCAATTCCTTAATAAGAATTAAATGTGATAAAACAACATCTCAAAAAATTAAAATAAGTCTTGTGTGACACAACAAACGTATAATGATTAACTGATACTCTAATGTTTTATCATGCTAAAAGGCGACGTTCGATATTCCAAATATCGTTGAACATTCAGGACTTTAATTAATTGTATTCTTAATCCTTTTAAGAACTATAAGAGTACTTAATTAATTAATTCCCAAACCCTTTAGGAATTAAATAGTAATAATAATAATAATAAGCCTCCTCTTATTAATTTATATTTAATATTTCTAAAATATTAAATAATAAATATTAAGCTATTTAATTTATTCTATCACCATAGATTAATTTAAATATATTTAACTTATTATTACGATTATGCCATTAACTTCTTCAATAATTTTTTTTACTTTTACGGTGTGACCCTTTAGGTTCTCCATATTAAACCGGTTATGAATACATCAATTAGAATAATTCTAATCTTATTTAAATAAATAAATTATACTATTTAACTCATTTAAATAAATAATATTTATTCATGGAACCTTTGAACTCTGGCGGTCCCACCGCCTTGAAGTTTTTAAACGTTGTGTTTGGTGGAGCTTGCGGTTGATTATTCATGGCTCCAATAGAAGTTAACCAACTCACGCACGGATTAAGCGTTAGCATTATTTTTATTATTGGTTGACTCTTCCCGCCATTGACGTTGTTGTCTTCTCCTCATGGCGGCATTTTTCATTAAATAAACGCTTATCGTAACTTTATTTATTTCTCTAAATAATTAAGGCATTACTCAACTTATGACACCCCCAAATCCGGGTACTTCGATTCCACAGGATTTGGTGTTCACTGTACAAATATCATCTATCTATCTACCCATAATAAATGCAAACCATGCAATAGATAAAAATAAAATCTTCCCTTTATAGGTTACAACATCCTAATCATAAACATAATTCAGTGTTAAACTAACTTAAACATCATAAGGAAATATAAACAATAAGTCTTAAACAACATCATTAATTCAAGTCTAACATAAGTACATCATCAAATAAAATACCAAGTCTTCATCATTTGCTAACTTTGCCCTTGCCTTTACTAGTGGAAGGTTCATCGATTCTTTCGTTCTTAACTGCAATGTTATTATTAAGCAAGAGTGAGCACAATTGCCCACAAGTATAACAATGAAATAACAGTATAATAACATGCGAGTAAATCAAAGACATCTGAATAAAAGCTCAACTTTTGAATCAAGAATGAATAACAAGAATCAAAAGAATTACGAGGGTCATAAGACCTTGAATCGTGTCCTAGGTTATCAAGGGTTATACTTGAAACCTTTAACGATCCATAAGACTATTGACCTTTCTACTCGTTTTAGGGGGATCACCCTTAGTACCATCATCGCGCACAATATCTTAACGCTAACGCATAAGTAAATCCCTTTGCAGGGTTGTTCATCTCAGTTTGACATTCGAGTCGGCACCAAAGGAAGTTTGGTTTGGATAATTCAATAAGGGTTCTGAACTTTAGAACATTCATCAACTAAGGACTAGTTGAATCAATAAAGTTCACTAGTCTAACAAGGTTCAACAATAATGATATTCAATTCGAATAATAATCTCAAGAAGTATACAATAGAACAATTATTGTATAACTGAATCATGCTTTGAAAAGATAATAAATTTTTAATATAACATTTGAACTTGAATAATAGTAATGATAAATTACTCGGGGTAAATAATAAACTTGAACAATAATGACAAGTATGATTAGGAAACTTGCCTCGTGCGTAGATTACACTTTAACTAAGCATGTTCTTTGAATTAAATCCTACATATCATTCACATTCACAATACCAGTTAATTATAACTTAACTAATCATCATAAACTCATTCTCTTTGTCTACTTTAATTATTTAACTATACTTGGTTAATTTACCACTTTGTCACATAATTTACACATCATGAATAACAAGCTAATTATTTATTCAATAATTTAATCCACATATAATTATGTTATTTACATGTTAAACATCTATTTTACATCTCATTATACTTCTAACATATTTACATGTTCATTACATTAAGTTAACAATACACTGCTAGACTTAACACTTTAAAAATTACATTTCTGGACCATTCTGCAGAGTGGTATTGTACACCACGTTTATACTAGGTCTTGGCGCTTGTATGGACACTTAACCTTCATGCAAGCAGACTTAAGTCATTGTCATTTGGCCATGCCAGATTAAGAAGTTGTAAAACAGCTTCTGCAATTCAAAAATTGCGTAACACGTTCTAAAAACTCCAATTAAATTACTACTACACGAAATTAATCATACCCACATGTTATAATTCATGCATAAACAATACTCAACATTTATAGAATGGTTTTAACCCATTAAAACACATAATCACAGAGTTAAAAAAATTTATAATTTCACTGACTTTGATGTTCTTGAAGGTTTTGAAAATAAAACATGAAAATTGATATTACGGATTCGTTATAACACCGAATCCGTTCGTTTAAAGTTTGGTCTCTTCGTATCAGCATGTATAATAATATACAAGTGTAAAATTTAGGGATAATATTCGATCAATACATAAAATATCACGTATAAGGCCATAAGGCCATAAGGCCAAAACCCATAATCTGTAATTTTGTAGAAATCATATACGATGTAATATTATGAAACTGATGATATGGAATCATGCAATATATATATATATATATATATATATATATATATATATATATATATATACGATTTGATACATCTTAACCCATAAATAACTCATAAATATTACTCCTTTCTTAATCACAGAGGCTTTACAGAAAACTGTGAAAGCCATTTTCATCAAAACTTGAATACGTGAAATATAGAATTTGGGAGGGAGAGATTACCATGAGAACAAAGTATATATATATATATGTAGGCTTAGATTCTTTCTTCAATCACTGTGTTCTCACAAATTCCTCTGAACTCTCTCTTGAATTTCTCAATCTCTCTCTCTCTCTGTATCTCTAGACTTAGGCAAATAATGAATAAAGAAAAAGACGTCTGATAATTAAAGGAGAAGAACTGACGCAGAAGTGGCCAGTTGGCCCAATCATGGGTTAACTGCTGATAACTCCCCCTAGGGCCTTGTTTGGCTTAGCAAGAATAGATTATAAAACCAATTAATTTAATAAAGCTTTATCATATAGTTTAATTAATGTCACACCCAATTCAAATATCTTATTTAAATTAATTAAATAACATATAATAATCTATCATAAATTCACATAATCATATAATTAATTTTCTCGTTAATAAATAATGTCAAATTATTAATTCTCTAATTAATAATTAAATTAATTAAAATAACATTAGGCTTATTAAATATTTATTTTAATACAATAAGCTCACATAATGACATACTTCGATAATAAAATTTCCACATTAATTTAATAAATGTAACACATATAATTAAATTAATCTACCACAATCGCATCAATTAATTATTTAATCTAATAATTAAATCATCAAAAATATTTATTTAATTCAATAAATATTCAAATTAATTTACAAAATCTCGCTCATCACATCTTTCCCCCTTAAAAGGATTCTCATCCCCGAATCACGACTTCAATAAATTCGACCGCTACATTCTCCCCCCTTACAAAGATTATGTCCCCATAATCGCTACTCAATAAATTCGACCCGTTACATTCTCCCCCCTTACAAAGATTTTGTCCCCGAAATCGCTTACACATAATTAAGTAAATAAATGAGGGTAATTCTTCATCATATTCTCTTCGAGCTCCCACGTAGCTTCATCAGCGTTGTGGTTCCTCCAAATTACCTTAACAGAAGGTATAACTTTATTTCTGAGAACTAGTTCTTTTCGGTCGACAATTTGGACAGGAATTTCTTCGTAAGATAAGTCTTTCTCAAAATGCAGGGGTTCGTATTCAATTACATTCTTGTAATCGGCTTTGTAAGGTCGTAACACAGAAATATGTACTCGCTCGAAGAATTCAGCGTAAATGTTTCAAAAGCGGTCTTCTGGTCTTCTCTAACCCTAGCAATGTCAAAAACCTTCTCCATTTCCATAACCACATTTGAGCCTCGATTGGATTCATGGAACCTCTGAACTCTGGCGGTCCCACCGCCTTGAAGTCTTTAAACGTTGTGTTTGGTGGAGCTTGCGGTTGATTATTCATGGCTCCAGTCAGTAAGTTAACCAACTGCTGCACGGGATTAGCGTTGGCGTTATTTTTATTATTGGTTGACTCTTCCTGAGCCGGTTGACGTTGTTGTCTTCTCCTTGGCGGCATTTTTTTGTTAAATAAACGCTTATTAGAACTTTATTTATTTCTCTAAATAGTTAAGGCATTACTCAATTTGTGACACCCCCAAATCCGGGTACTTCGATTCCACGGGATTTGGTGTTCACTATACAAATATCATCTATCTATCTACCCATAATAAATGCAAACCATACAATAGATAGAAATAAAATCTTCCCTTTATAGGGTTACAACATCTGAATCATAAACATAATCCCAAGTTAAACTAACCTTAAACATCTATGCGAAAATATAAACAATAAGTCTTAAACAACATCATTAATTCAAGTCTAACATAAGTACATCATCAAATAAAATAACAAGTCTTCATCATTTGCTAACTTTTCCCTTGCCTTTACTAGTGGAAGGTTCATCGGTTCTTTCGTTCTTAACTGCAATGTTATTATTAAGCAAGAGTGAGCACAATTGCCCACAAGTATAACAATGAAATAACAGTATAATAACATGCGAGTAAATCCAAGACATCTGAATAAAAGCTCAACTTTTGAATCAAGAATGAATAACAAGAATCAAAAGAATTCTGAGGGTCATAAGACCTTGAACTATGTCCTAGGTTATCAAGGGTTATACTTGAAACCTTTAATACCATAAGACTATGGACCTTTCTACTGTACTTAGGGGGATCAAATTTCTAGTACCATCTCATGCACAATATCTTAACGCTAACGATAAGTAAATCCCTTTGCAGGGTTGTTCATCTCAGTTTGACATTCGAGTCGGCACCAAAGGAAGTTTGGTTTAGATAATTCAATAAGGGTTCTGAACTTTAGAACATTCATCAACTAAGGACTAGTTGAATCAATAAAGTTCACTAGTCTAATAAGGTTCAAGAATAATGATATTCAATTCGAATAATAATCTCAAGAAGTATACAATAGAACAATTATTGTATAACTGAATCATGCTTTGAAAAGATAATAAATTTTTAATATAACATTTGAACTTGAATAATAGTAATGATAAATTACTCGGGGTAAATAATAAACTTGAACAATAATGACAAGTAGGATTAGGAAACTTGCCTCGTGCGTAGATTACACTTTAACTAAGCACGTTCTTTGAATTAAATCCTACATATCATTCACATTCACAATACCAGTTAATTATAACTTAACTAATCATCATAAACTCATTCTCTTTATCTACTTTGATTATTTAACTATACTTGGTTAATTTACCACTTTGTCACATAATTTACACATCATGAATAACAAGCTAATTATTTATTCAATCATTTAATCCACATAAAATTATGTTATTTACATGTTAAACATCTATTTTACATCTCATTATACTTCTAACATGTTTACATGTTCATTACATTAAGTTAACAATACACTGCTAGACTTAACACTTTAAAAATTACATTTCTGGACCATTCTGCAGAGTGATTGTGACGACCCAGAAATTCGAGTTGTCTAGAATTTAAGTTTAAAGAATTAGTTATTAATAAAAGGAACTTTTATTAATACTATTATGTGCTATGTTTTTATTGATCGTTCTATAACCTAGGATGATTATAAATCGGGAGTATTCTGGCTACGAGCTAGTCTGAGCGAATAAGAATTTACAAGACAAAAATAAAAATTTTCCGGGAACAAAATATTTTTCGGGGAAAAAGGACGCCCCCAAAATAGGTATACATCACCCATTCTCGAGTTGTCAATACATGGTACGTAAACAACTACAACTTTATTATTACAACAAGAAATCTGTGAGTTTGAATACAAATATTATCTTCTAGACAATATCTATACTCAAATAAATCCTCATCACATTTATCGATACATTATTTTACAAAATGGTGAGGACTACTAAACAACTCTCTCTAAACCTTCATTCCATACCCCGACTGCATCATCGCTATATTCTCGCCTCCCGAGAAGAAAAAAAATGGAACAAAAGGAAAAGGGTGAGCTCAACTAGCCCAAGAAAGAATATTATGACTAAGATAATATACAACAAATTATCGTTAGTCTTCAACAGGAAAAATCTAATAGAATACAATAGACAACAAATTTTAAATCAATATTCGCAATGAAATAATAATTCATTAGAAGAGTTAAGTAGAGAATGCAAACTACTATCTTCTATGTATGAATTTAAAAGTTCATCGCTCATCTTTTATCCCCGTAACATCAATCAATATATATCTCGAATCAAATATTCATCTTTGCACTACAGCCAAAGATATTCATCACCGGGTCATGTTCATCTAAACACTGCTCATCTTTGCACTACTACCAAAGATATTCTTCAGAAATCATTCATCTTTGCACTACAAAAGCCAAAGATATTCAATAATATCATCATTTAAGACCGAGATGATGAAAAAAATATTTTTAAAGAAACGAATCCAAAGGAACAAAATGACAAGGATTAAGGATTAAGGATTCGTATTTTGTTTTATCCACGTCCAAAAATACCTCAAAAATAATCATAGTGGTGTAAAATTCAAGAATGATCAAAACATGGATACAATCAAAGCTAGTATCCGTATTAGATATTTTGACGAAAAGAAAATTTTTCATTTTTCGATGAATAAAGCCAGATTCGTGAATAAGTATCGATATACGCGAATAAAGGTCGATACGTGAATAAGAACTCCACACCAAAAGTTCCAAATTTGATAAAAAACTTCAGATCAATATTTCAAAGATAATGATATCAAGAAATAATATCATTACGAAAAAAAATAATATCCCTTACCTCGAAAGATTAAGATTTCTAAATACCTGAATATAAAGCAAGACAAGGAACTTCAGCACCAGATAACAATACTCAAAGTATACTCAAAATACTCACAAGAATACGCCGATAATATAGAGAGAGAAAACTTCAGCTTCTCGTGTGATTTTCAATTCTAACCTAAGACCCTATTTATAGAAAATGCTTAAAACACCAAAGCGTAAAATTTAATAAAATATTAATATATATTATAAAAATTCCTTACGCCCACCTTTTTAAGATCTGATTTCAAAGAATTAATATCACATGTTAGCCCACTTAAATGCAAAAAAAACTTTTTTTTTTAAAAAAATAATTAAAACTTCCAAAATCAATTATTTCGAGCTTCAAACTTCAATAATTCACAATAAATAGCCCTTTATCATCGAAAAATTCAATCTCACGACTTTTTATAGGAAATTCAATTCTCTACAACTTTGCGTAAGAAAGTTTTTCCAAATTCCAAATGTAAATTGACCAAATCCACAAACCAACGATTTTACAAAGCTATAATCAAATTTCAAATAATAAATGGGGTCCACCGACATGTTTAATATGTTTTAAACATTTATTGCAACAAAAAAATACTCTTCCTCCTCAGATACTCATATATCCCACATTCGTTGTAAAAATATCACCATTATTATATTATTAAAATATAATAATATATTTAAATGAATTATTTTATCGTAAAAAGATAAAATTTCAATTTTCAACAATTGTCACATTAAAATTTTTCCATCTATATCCACATAAAATCAATATTTTCTCATCATATGAATCAATAATTAATTATTCACAAATAATATTACGTAATCACAATATCGACAACCAGCAGCGCCTCCTGTGAAAGAGGGGGCTTTCCAATAAGAATTTCTCCTCATCGGGCCAAATTAGTGACCAAACCTCTCCTTAGATGTAACTTTCTAGACATTGCCAATAATGTTATCTAATAATATTATTCGATAATATGAATTATCGCTTCGATAATGAAAAATACCGTAAATGACAATTATCAAACAACAAAGAATATAAAATATCAACGCAAAGAATTATTAAATCAATAAAATAATCGAATAAAGAATTATCGTAACCATTATCGAGTAGTGCCTTCTTTCACGTAAGAATCAATAATTGGTGCAATACCGCGTGCTACCGTGTTTTAACCACCGAGTATTTTAACAAGATAATCTGTAATAACTACGCCGTTATTTTTAAACAACTTATATTTGTCGCTTTTCTTCATCCAATCGCTTTCACATGGGCCCACACATAATCACGCTACCGTCAGCATTTAATATTCCCCGACAAAGACGAATATTCCACGACCAAACGAATATTCCCCGACAACAATGAATATTTTATAACCACTTGCTTATTTTGAAATATTTATGATTTTTACCCCTAACTATCCACATTAATCAATCAAATCAACCCTTACTATTTCAAAATAATAAATAGAGAAAATTAAATTTCATTAATAATAAGTTGGGGTCTTACAACCTCCCTCCTTATGAAATTTCGCCCTCGAAATCGACGACGCATTCGTGTTTCAAAAGGTGAGGATACCTCGCTTTCATTTCCGCTTCCAATTCCTGTGTCATTTCTCTATAAAGATGATTCCTCCACAAAACTTTAACTTGTGGTACGACCTTTCATGCAGTAGACATGCTCCTTCCTATCCAAGATCTTGACAGTACCTCCTCATACGCTAAGTCTTCTACTATCTCGTCCTGCTTCTAACTCTATAACGTGGTTCGGGTCTTTCACATATTTACGAAGTACGATATGTGAAACACATTATGAACACGAGACATACTTTTGAGGTAACGCAAGTCTATAGCTACATTTCCTACTCCTGGCCAAGAATTTGAAATGGACCAATAAATCGTGGATCGAGCTTTCCTCTCTTCCCAAATCTTGTAAATCCCCATATGGAGCAACTCGCAACAATACATGATCCCCTATACTAAATTCCACGCCCTTTCGATGAAGATCCGCATAACTCTTTTGTCGATCTTGTGCCGCTTTGTATACGCTTGTCGAATCATTTGATCTCTTTTCCGTAGTCATACGCATTAACTCGGGTCCCAACAATGTTGCTTCACCCACCTCATCCCAACATATCGAGAGCGACACTTTCGGCCATATAATGCTTCAAATGGAGCCACACCTATACTTGCTCGATAACTCGTTGTTGTAGGAGAATTCCACCAATGGTAAATACTTATCCCAACCGCCTCTTGAAGTCTAGGACACGTAGTCTTAATAAATCTTCAAGAGTTTGAATAGTCCTTTCCGATCGTCCGTCTGCTTGAGGATGGTATGCCAATCAAATCGTAAACTGCGCTCATAGCTTTTTGCAAGCTAACCCAAAATCTTGAAGTGAATCTTGGGTCACGATCCAAACTATGGATACAGTATGCCATGCAACCTCACAATCTCATTCACGCATATACTAGCAAGACGCTCAAGGAATAAGTCTCCGTGATTCAAGAAAAATGAGCAGACTTGGTTAATCTATCAACAATAACCCAAATAAGATTGATGCCTTGAGAAACCGTAGAGAAGACCCGTAACGAAATCCATGGTAATGTGTTCCCACTTCCATTTCTAATCTCAAGTGGTTGCAACGGACCCTTAGGTACTAGATGCTCCGCCTTTACACGCTGACAAGTTAAACACATCGAGATAAACTTTGCAATCTCTCTCTTCATATTGTTCCACCAAAATGTATGTCAAGATCACGATACATTTTAAGACTTCCAGATGGATTGCAAATGGTGTATCAGTGTGCCTCCATCATAATCTTGTACTTCAAATCGTAGTCGTTAGGACACAAAGTCTAGAGTGGACTCAAGTATTCCTTCTTCATCAATTCTCGCCCTAATAGCTCCTTCTTCAGTACTTTCTTCTTCATACGACATCACCCTGCCTCGGGTGGCTCGAGCAACCTTAACTTTTTCTATTAAAGTCGGCTCTATACGATACTTTGACATCATCGCACTCATTCCCGTGATATGATCTTCTACTCAACGCGCCACCTACCACGCTCGCTTTTCCAGATGGTATCAATAGTGTGGTCGTAGTCTTCAATAATAGCGAGCCAACGTCACGCCGCCGCATGTCGAGTTCTTTTTTTGAGTGAAGAAATATTTAAGGCTTTTATGGTCCTAATATATCTCCACTTTCTCCCCATATAGATAAGTGCTCCATATCTTTAGCGCTGAAAACGATCGGGCCGCTAACTCTAGATCATGAGTAGGATAATTCCTCTCATACTTTTTTAAGTTGTCATGAGGCATAGGCTATGACTTTCCCACGCTGCATGAGAACACATCCTAACCCTTTGCCTCAAGCATCATCAGAGATAACAAATCCATCCGAACCAGATGGTATTGTTGTAACAAAATAAATAAGTCTCCTCTAAGCTCTTGAAACTCTTCTCGCATTCTTTCGCTCCAAACGAATTTTGTATCCTTCCGAAGTTAGTCGAAGTTAATGGAGTAGCGATTCGAGAAAACCCTTCCACGAATCTCCGATAATAACCAAATTAAGCCCAAAAAGCTACGATTTCAACCACCGACTTTTGCTGTTGTTCCCAACTTCAGATTGCTTCAATCTTCGCCGATCCACTGATACTCCATGTTTTGACACCACGCGCCCAAGAAATGCTACTTCCTCGCCGTAACTCGCATTTCTTCAATTTGGCATATAGTTTGTTTTCACGGCCTTTGAGTACCAAATTTCAAATGGTGCTCATGATCTTCACGACTTTTGAATATATGAGGATGTCATCAATAAAGACAACAACAAATCGATCCAAATATTCCTCAATACTTGGCTCATCATATCCATGAAAGTCATAGAGCATTAGTCAATCCGAAAGACACGACTAAGAATTCATAATGCCCATACCGAAGTTCTAAGGCGCCTTTGAATATCCTCGCCTAATCTTCAAATTGATGATATCCGTAATCTAAGATCGATTTTTGAAAAGAATCAGGCCCTCAGAATCGGGTCAAACAAGTCATCAATACGAGGTAGAGGATACCTATTCTCGATGGTGACATGGTTCAATTCCCGATAGTCAATACAAAAGTCGATACTCCCGCCTTTCTTCTTTTTACGAATAAAACAGAG
Organism: Panax quinquefolius; assembly: GCA_020205615.1. Lineage (NCBI taxonomy): Eukaryota > Viridiplantae > Streptophyta > Magnoliopsida > Apiales > Araliaceae > Panax > Panax quinquefolius. The sequence continues at coordinate 56,584,393 of CM035164.1, read as the reverse complement.
CACCCCAAGGAGAGATGTACTAGATCGAATGAAACCGATGTCCAACAATTCCTCAGAGTTGACCTTTAACTCCTCAAGTTCAATAGAGCCATTCGATATGGGGTTTTAGAAATGGGCTTTGTACTGTGTTCAAGATCAATAAAGAATTCAACTTCACGCTCGGGGTAGACCGAAGTTCTTCAGAAATACGCCAGAAAGTCAATAACAACAGAATATTATTCAAATTTGACGTGTCTTTATTCAAATCCATAACATGGGCTAAGAAAGCTTGACATCCGCTTTTCAATAAACGAATAGCTTTATGATTAGATATGACAAAGATTGATTTTAATGGTTTAGTTGTTGAATTGCATAAACAAAGTCAAGTTAGAATATGAAAACTAACAACCTTACGAAAACAATCAATTTTGGTATGATGAGTAGTTAACCAATCAATCCCTAAAATCACATCAAAAGCAAGTATCTTTAAAGAGATAAGGTCAATGTGTAAGGTGATGGTGCCAACTCAATCAAACAAGATTTATAAACAAAGGATGTGATGAAAGTTTCTCCTAACTGAGTTTCCACAGATAGTCAAAGTCTAATTTCTCCTGAGTCAAGTTTAAACGCTGAGCACAAGAGAGATAAATGAATGGGTAGCACCCCAGATTGGTAAGGTATAAACTTCGCAAGAATTTATAAATAGCTTACCCGTGATCACCTCGCTTGGGTTCCTCGATTTTGACCACCACAACAAACGCCTTCCCTAATCGCTGACTTTGACTTTTCCGGGATAATTTTTTGAGTCACCGCCCCCCACACGAACTAGGTTTCGCTACCGCATAAATCTCGAAAGCGATATGTCCTTCCTTTCCACAATTATAGCATACCTTGAATCGTCAGGGGCGCTTTGACCGATATGTCCCTCTTTCCCGTGATTTATAAATATATGACCGGTGGTCGCTTCTCCTCCCTTAGAACCGCTTGTCACGCAAGACCGCCGCCTTTCATACGGTCGTTGTTAAATCTCCTTTTTTAAATCTCCTCCCCGACTCGCTTTCTTCTATTTTCACGGCTATGATTACCACCAGAGTGGTTACCATTTTTGTCCGCTCTGCTTTTTCTCCACCGGGTTATCATTATTCTCGCTGACCGCTATCTCCGGTACGATCCTCGTTATGGTCCCTCAATTGAACATACTCAAGTATCTCGCCTAACAATCGAGCCCTCATAACAACATCCTAATAGAGAGAAAATTTATGAGAAATGAGATATCGTCGACGCCGTTTCAAACCTCTCGTAAAAACATCCGCCATACGCTCCTCATTCTCCACCAAATGAGGTGCAAACCTCGATAACTCGCAAACTTTGCCTCGCATCGAGACACCGCCATGTTGTTTTTGTTCTAATCATGAACTCCACTTCCTTCATACGACGAAACACTTTCGTGAAAAGTATTTGTCATTAAATAGTTTCAAACGCCTCCCAAGACATGCCGAAAAGCGCGGATGGGTACGCTTCACGCATTCTCACCAAAGAGTCCGCCTCGCCACTTTTACATATAAGGTGGCGAATGGAACCTTCGTTCTCCGCATCCCAAGACATCGAATATCTTGTAATTTGTTTGACCCATGTTTCCGCCATGATCGGATCTCGCTTTCCTTAAATTCGTGGTCCCAACTTTTGAATCGCTTGGCCAGTGATAACCCGTGAATTGCTATCATTTCCTCCTCAGATTTTGAACACGAAGTCTCCTCGTCTCGATTTTGCATGAACCGCAAAAAGCTTCTAAACATCCCCTCGCTCATCATCTCGCCAAAAAGGTGTTGTTCACAGGAGGAACATCACCACTTGCAGACGCTCTCCTCGCTGGTGAGTACAAAGCGCCTCCACTACCTCATTTCCATCATATTATTCTCAAATGACATTCTCAAATACCGCCATAAAACAAGGGTTAATTAAGGAAATCAATATATCACATAATATCCTTATATATCGACTAACTAACAAATAAGCTTAGTAGACACACTAGCTAAGGATTTACTCGCCTCCCCTCCTAGTTCTATTCCCCGATCTCCGCCAGAGATCATATCCCTAAGCTCGATACCAACCGCGACGCCCCCAAAATAGGTATACATCACCCATTCCGAAAGTACAAATACATGGTACGTAAACAACTACAACTTTATTATTACAACAAGAAACTGTGAGTTTGAATACAAATATTATCTTCTGACAATATCTATACTCAAATAAATCCTCATCACATTTATCGATACATTATTTTACAAAAAAATGGTGAGGACTACTAAACAACTCTCTCTAAACTTTCATTCCATACCCCCACTGCATCGCTATATTCTCGCCTCCCCGAGAAGAAAAAAATGGAACAAAAAGGAAAAGGGTGAGCTCAACTAGCCCAAGAAGAATATTACGACTAAGATAATATACAACAAATTATCGTTAGTCTTCAACAGGAAAAAATCTAATAGTAATACAATAGACAACAAATTTTAAATCAATATTCGCAATGAAAATAATAATTCATTAGAAGAGTTAAGAGAGAATGCAAACTACTATCTTCTATGTATGAATTTAAAAGTTCATCGCTCATCTTTTATCCCCTCAGAACATCAATCAATATATATCCGAATCAAATATTCATCTTTGCACTACAGTGCCAAAGATATTCATCACCGTCATGTTCATCTAAACACTGCTCATCTTTGACTACGCCAAAGATATTCTTCGAAATCATTCATCTTTGCACTACAAAAGCAAAAGATATTCAATAATATCATCATTTAAGACCGAAGATGATGAAAATATTTTTAAAGAAACGAATCCAAAGGAAACAAAATGACGACAAGGATTAAGGATTAAGGATTCGTATTTTGTTTTATCCATGTCCAAAAATACCTCAAAAATAATCATAGTGGTGTAAAATTCAAGAATGATCAAAACACGGATACAATCAAAGCTAGTATCCGTAATAGATATTTTGACTTAAAAGAAAAATTTTCATTTTTCGATGAATAAGGCCGATTCGTGAATAAGATCAGATACGTTTCAATAAAGGTCAGATATAATAAGAATCGTGAATAAGAATCTCAACTCACCAAAAGTTCCAAATTTGATAAAAAAACTTCAGATCAATATTTCAAAGATAATGATATCAAGAAATAATATCATTACGAAAAAAAAAATATCCCTTACCTCGAAAAGATTAAGATTTCTAAATTTAAATACCGGATATAAAGCATGACTGACTCAGACCGCCTAACAATACTCAAAGTATACTCAAAATACTCACAAGAATACGCCGATAATATAGAGAGAAAAACTTCAGCTTTCGTGTGATTTTCAATTCTAACCTAAGACCCTATTTATAGAAAATGCTTAGAACACCAAAGCGTAAAATTTAATAAAATATTAATATATATATATATATAATTTCTACGCCCACCTTTTTGAAGATCTGATTTCAAATTTTAATAACATGCATGTTAGCCCACTTAAAAAAAAAAAAAAAAAACGTTTTCTTTTTAAATAATTAAAACTTCCAAAAATCAATTATTTTGAGCTTCTAACTTCAATAATTCATAATAAATAGCCCTTTTATCGTAAAAAATTCAAATCATGATTTTTTATAGGAAATTCAATTTCTACAACTTTGCGTAAGAAAGTTTTTCCAAATTCCAAATAAAATTGACCAAAATCCACAAACCAAGCGATTTTACAAAGCTATAATCAAATTTCACCAATAAAAATGGGGTCCACCGACATGTTTAACATGTTTTAAAAACATTTATTGCAACAAAAAAATACTCTTCCTCCTCAGATACTCATATATCCCACATTCGTTGTAAAAATATCACCATTATTATATTATTAAAATATAATAATATATTTAAATGAATTATTTTATCGTAAAAGATAAAATTTCAATTTTCAACAATTGTCACATTAAAATTTTTCTCCATCTATATCCACATAAAATCAATATTTTCTCATCATATGAATCAATAATTAATTATTCACAAATAATATTACGTAATCACAATATCGACAACCGTGCGCCTCCCTGTGAAAGAGGGGCTTTCCAATAAGAATTTCTCCTCATCAAGCGCAATTAGTGACCACCAAACCTCTCCTGTATGTAACTTTCTAGACATCGCCAATAATGTTATCTAATAATATTATTCAGATAATATGAATTATCGCTTCGATAATGAAAAATACGCGTAATGACAATTATCAAACAACAAAGAATATAAAATATCAACGCAAAGAATTATTAAATCAATAAAATAAAATCGATAAGAATTATCGTAACCATTATCGAAAGTAGGCCTTCACGTAAGAATCAATAATCGTGCAATACCGCAAAGCTACGTGTTTTAACCAATTTAGTATTTTAACAAGATAATCTGTGAATAACTACGCCTGTTATTTTTAAACAACTTATATTTGTCGCTTTCTTCATCCAATCGCTCACATGGGGGGCCCACACATGGTCATACCGTGCATTATTTAATATTCCCCGACAAAGATTTAATATTCCACGACCAAACGAATATTCCCCACAACAATGAATATTTTATAACCACTCATTATTTTGAAATATTTATGATTTTACCCATAACTATCCACATTAATCAAATCAACCCTTACTATTTCAAAATAATAAATAGAGAAAATTAAATTTCATTAATAATAAGTCAGGGTCTTACAACCTCCCTCCTTATGAAATTTCGCCCTCGAAATCGACGACGCACTCGTGTGTTTCAAAAGGTGAGGATACCTCGCTTTCATTTCCGCTTCCAATTCCCTGTGTCATTTCTCTATAAATTTGATTCCTCCACAAAACTTTAACTTGTGGTATGACCTTTCATGCAGTAGGACATGCCCTTCCTATCCAAGATCTTGACAGTACCTCCTCATACGCTAAGTCTTCTATTATCTCGTCCTGCTCTAACTCTATAACGTGGTTCGGTCTTTTCATATTTACGGTACGATATGTGAAACACATTATGAACACGAGACATACTTTGAGGTAACGCGAGTCTATAGGCTACATTTCCTACTTCCTACAAGAATTTGAAATGGACCAATAAATCGTGGATCGAGCTTTCCTCTCTTCCCAAATCTTGTAAATCCCTTCCATGGAGCAACTCGCAACAATACACGATCCCCTATACTAAATTCCACGCCCTTTCGATGAAGATCCGCATAACTCTTTTGTCGATCTTGTGCCGCTTTGTATACGCTGTCAATCATTTGATCTTTTCCGTAGTCATATCGCATTAACTCTAGTCCCAACAAATGTCAAGCTTCACCCACCTCATCCCAACATATCGAGAGCTACACTTTCGGCCCATATAATGCTTCAAATGGAGCCACACCTATACTTGCTTCGATAACTCGTTGTCAGGAGAATTCCACCAATGGTAAATACTTATCCTAACCGCCTTTTGAAGTCTAGGACACAGTAGTCTTAATAAATCTTCAAGAGTTTGAATAGTCCTTCTCTCGATCATCCGTCTGCTTGAGGATGGTATGCCAATCAAATCGTAAAACTGCGCTCATAGCTTTTTGCAAGCTAACCCAAAATCTTGAAGTGAATCTTGGGTCACGATCCAAACTATGGATACAGCATGCCATGCAACCTCACAATCTCATTCACGCATATACTAGCAAGACGCTCAAGGAATAAGTCTCCCAGATTCGGCAAAGAAATGAGCAGACTTGGTTAATCTATCAACAATAACCCAAATAGCATTGATGCCTTGAGAAACCGTAGAAGACCCGTAACGAAATCCATGGTAATAATGTGTCCCACTTCCATTTCGAATCTCAAGTGGTTGCAACGGACCCTTAGGTACTAGATGCTCCGCCTTTACACGCCGACAAGTTAAACACATCGAGATAAACTTTGCAATCTCTCTCTTCATATTGTTCCACCAAAATGTATGTCAAGATCACGATACATTTTAGTACTTCCAGATGGATTGCAAATGGTGTATCAGGTGCCTCCATCATAATCTTGTACTTCAAATCGTAGTCGTTAGGACACAAAGTCTCAGAGTGGACTCAAGTATTCCTTCTTCATCAATTCTCGCCCTAATAGCTCCTTCTTGTACTTTCTTCTTCATACGACGCACCTCCGGCCTGCCGGGCTCGAGCAACCTTAACTTTTTCTATTAAAGTCGGCTCTATGCGATACTTGACATCATCGCACTCATTCCTCGCATATGATCTTCTACTCAACGCGCCACCACCACGCTCGCTTTTCCGTGATGGTATCAATAGTGTGGTCGTAGTCTTCAATAGCTCGAGCCAACGTCACCGCCGCATGTCGAGTTCTTTTGAGTGAAGAAATATTTAAGGCTTTTTATGGTCCTAATATATCTCCACTTTCTCCCCATATAGATAAGCCTCCATATCTTTAACAAGAAAACGATCACCGCTAACTCTAGATCACGAGTAGGATAATTCCTCTCATACTCTTTTGTTGTCATGCGAGCATAAAGCTATGACTTTCCCACGCTGCATGAGAACACATCCTAACCCTTTGCCCAAATCGCATCAGAGATAACAAATCCATCCGAACCAGATGGTATTGTTAGAACAAAAAGCCAAATAAGTCTCCTCTAAGCTCTTGAAACTCTTTCTCGCATTCTTCGCCCAAACGAATTTTGTATCCTTCCGAAGTTAGTCGAAGTTAATGGAGTAGCGATTCGAGAAAACCCTTCCACTTAATCTCCGATAATAACCAAATTTAAGCCCAAAAAAGCTACGTGCATTTCACCACCGACTTTCTATTGTTCCCAAACTTCAGATTGCTTCAATCTTCGCCGTCCACTTGATACTCCATGTTTTGACACATCACGCGCCAAGAAATGCTACTTCCTCAAGCCGTAACTCGTGATTTCTTCAATTTGGCATATAGTTTGTTTTCACGGCCTTCGAGTACCAAATTTCTTCAAATGGTGCTCATGATCTTCACGACTTTTGAATATACGAGGATGTCATCAATAAAGACAACAACAAATCGATCCAAATATTCCTTGAATACTTGGCTCATCATATCCATGAAAGTCAGCAGAGCATTAGTCAAGTCCGAAAGACACGACTAAGAATTCATAATGCCCATACCGAGTTCTCAAGGCGCCTTTTGAATATCCTCGCCTAATCTTCACCGATGATATCCGTAATCTAAGATCGATTTTTGAAAAGAATCAGGCCCTCAGAATCGGGTCAAACAAGTCATCAATACGAGGTAGAGGATACCTATTCTCGATGGTGACATGGTTCAATTCCCCGATAGTCAATACAAAAGTCGCATACTCCCGCCTTTCTTCTTTACTTAAAAAAACAGAGCACCCCAAGGAGATGTACTAGATTTAATGAAACCGATGTCCAACAATTCCTCGTAGTTGACCTTTAACTCCCAAAGTTCAATAGAGCCATTCGATATGGGTTTTAGAAATGGGCTTTGTACTGTGTTCAAGATCAATAAAGAATTCAACTTCACGCTCGGGGTAGACCGAAGTTCTTCAGAAATACGCCAGAAAGTCAATAACAACAGAATATTATTCAAATTTGACGTGTCTTTATTCAAATCCATAACATGGGCTAAGAAAGCTTGACATCCGCTTTTCAATAAACGAATAGCTTTTATGATTAGATATGATGTTGATTGATTTTAATGGTTTAGTTGTTTGAATTGCATAACAGTCAAGTTAGAATATGAAAACTAACAACCTTACGAAAAACAATCAATTTTGGTACGATGAGTAGTTAACCAATCAATCCCTAAAATCACATCAAAAGCAAGTATCTTTAAAGAGATAAGGTCAATGTAAGGTGATGGTGCCAACTTGAATCAAACAAGATTTATAAACAAAGGATGTGATGAAAGTTTCTCCTAACTGAGTTTCCACAGATAGTCAAAGTCTAATTTCTCCTGAGTCAAGTTTAAACGCTGAGCACAAGCAGAGAGATAAATGAATGGGTAGCACCCCAGATCAAGTAAGGTATAAACTTCGCAAGAATTTATAAATAGCTTACCCGTGATCACCTCGCTTGGTTCCTCGATTTTGACCAAATACAACAAACGCCTTCCCTAATCGCTGACTTTCGACTTTTCTCGGGATGTTTTTTTTCGAGTCACCGTCCCTCACTAACTAGGTTTCGCTACCGCATAATCTCGAGCGATATGTCCTTCCTTTCCACAATTATAGATACCTTGAACTGTCAGGGATGCTTGACCGATATGTCCTCTTTCCCGTGATTTATAAATATACGACCGGTGGTCGTTTCCTCCCTTAGAACCAAATTGTCACGCAAGACCGCTGCCTTCACACGGTCGTTGTTAAATCTCCTCTTTTAAAATCTCCTCCCGACTCGCTTTTCTATTTTCACGGCTATGATTACCACCAGAGTGGTTACCATTTTTCCGTCTGCTTTTTTCCGCCGGTTATATCATTATTCTGCTGATCGCTATCTCCGTACGATCCTCGTTATGGTCCTCAATGAACATACTCAAGTATCTCGCCTAACAATCGAGCCCTCTAACAAACATCCTAATAGAGAGAAAATTTATGAGAAATGAGATATTGTCGACGCCGGTTTCAAACCTCTCGTAAACATCCGCATATACGCTCCTCATTCTCCACCAAATGAGGTGCAAACCGATATAACTCGCAAACTTTGCCTCGCATCGAGACACCGCCATGTTGTTTTGTTCTAATCATGAACTCCACTTCCTTCATACGACGTAACACTTTCGTGAAAGTATTTGTCATTAAATAGTTTCAAAACGCCTCCCAAGACACATGCGCGAAAAGCGGCCGATGGGTACGCTTCACGCATCCCACCAAGAGTCCGCCGCCCACTTTAACATAAAGGTGGCGAATGGAACCTTCGTTCTCCGCGCATCCCAAGACATCGAATATCTTGTAATTTGTTTGACCCATGTTTCCGCCATGATCGATCCGCTTTCCTTAAATTCGTGGTCCCAACTTTTCGAACTGCTTGTGTGATAACCCGTGAATTGCTATCATTTCCTCCTCATATTTTGAACACGAAGTCTCCTCGTCTCGATTTTGCATGAATCGCAAAAAGCTTCTAAACATCCCCTCGCTCATCATCTCGCCAAGGTGTTGTTCACAGAGAGGAACATCACCACTTTCTGCACGCTCTCCTCGCTGGTGAGTAGAAAGCGCTCTCCACTGGGCCTCATTTCCATCCATAATATTCTCACGACATTCTCAAATACCGCCATAAAACAAGGGTTAATTAAGGAAATCAATATATCACATAATATCCTATATACCGACTAACTAACAAATAAGCTTTGTAGACACACTAGCTAAGGATTTACTCGCCTCCCTCCTAGTTCTATTCCCCGATCTCCGCCAGAGATCATATCCCTAAGCTCGATACCAACCGCGACGCCCCAAAATAGGTATACATCACCCATTCCGAGTTGTCAATACATACGGTACGTAAAACAACTACAACTTTATTATTACAACAAGAAAATCGTGAGTTTGAATACAAATATTATCTTCTGCATAATATCTATACTCAAATAAATCCTCATCACATTTATCGATACATTATTTTACAAAAATGGTGAGGACTACTAAACAACTCTCTCTAGAACCTTCATTCCATACCCCCACTGCATCTCGCTATATTCTCGCCTCCCCGAGAAGAAAAAAAATGGAACAAAAAGGAAAAGGGTGAGCTCAACTAGCCCAAGAAGAATATTACGACTAAGATAATATACAACAAATTATCGTTAGTCTTCAACAGGAAAAATCTAATAGTATACAATAGACAACAAATTTTAAATCAATATTCGCAGCTGAAATAATAATTCATTAGAAGAGTTAAGTAGAGAATGCAAACTACTATCTTCTATGTATGAATTTAAAAGTTCATCGCTCATCTTTTATCCCCGTAACATCAATCAATATATATCCGAATCAAATATTCATCTTTGCACTACAAAGCCAAAGATATTCATCACCGGGTCATGTTCATCTAAACACTGCTCATCTTCAGCACTACGCCAAAGATATTCTTCAGAAATCATTCATCTTTGCACTACAAAAGCAAAGATATTCAATAATATCATCATTTAAGACCGAAGATGATGAAAAATATTTTTAAAGAAACGAATCCAAAGGAAACAAAATGACAAGGATTAAGGATTAAGGATTCGTGATTTGTTTTATCCATGCCCAAAAAAAATACCTCAAAAATAATCATAGTGGTGTAAAATTCAAGAATGATCAAAACATGGATACAATCAAAGCTAGTATCCGTATTAGATATTTTGGACTAAAAGAAAAATTTTCATTTTTCATGAATAAAGTCGAGATTCGTGAATAAGATCAGATACGTGAATAAAGGCCAGATACGTGAAATAAGAATCTCGACACCAAAAGTTCCAAATTTGATAAAAAACTTCAGATCAATATTTCAAATAATGATATTGAAGAAATAATATCATTACGAAAAAAAATATCCCTTACCTCGAAAAGATTAAGATTTCTAAATAAAATACCTATATAAAGGAGAAGAAATATCCCTTACCTCGAAGATGAAACTCAGACCAGATAGCAATACTCAAAGTATACTCAAAATACTCACAAGAATACGCCGATAATATAGAGAGAGAAAACTTCAGCTTCGTGTGATTTTCAATTCTAACCTAAGACCCTATTTATAGAAAATGCTTAGAACACCAAAGCGTAAAATTTAATAAAATATTAATATATATTTATAAATTTCCTACGCCACCTTTTTAAGATCTGATTTCAAATTTCATCATCACACATGTAGCCCACTAAAAAAAAAAAAAAAAACGTTTTTTTCTTTAAAAAAAATAATTAAAACTTCCAAAATCAATTATTTTGAGCTTCTAACTTCAATAATTCATAATAAATAGCCCTTTTATCGTAAAAATTCAATCTCATGAATTTTTATAGGAAATTCAATTTCTACAACTTTGCGTAAGAAAGTTTTTCCAAATTCCAAATGAAATTGACCAAATCCACAAACCAAGCGATTTTACAAAGCTATAATCAAATTTCAAATAATAAATGGGGTCCACCGACATGTTTAATATGTTTTAAACATTTATTGCAACAAAAATACTCTTCCTCCTCAGATACTCATATATCCCACATTCATTGTAAAAATATCACCATTATTATATTATTAAAATATAATAATATATTTAAATGAATTATTTTATCGTAAAAAGATAAAATTTCAATTTTCAACAATTGTCACATTAAAAAATTTTCTCCATCTATATCCACATAAAATCAATATTTTCTCATCATATGAATCAATAATTAATTATTCACAAATAATATTACGTAATCACAATATCGACAACCAGCAGCTCCTGTGAAAGAGGGGCTTTTCCAATAAGAATTTCTCCTCATCGCGCGCAATTAGGTGACCAAACCTCTCCTGTATGTAACTTTCTAGACATCGCCAATAATGTTATCTAATAATATTATTCAGATAATATGAATTATTGCTTCGATAATGAAAAATATCGTAGTAATGACAATTATCAAACAACAAAGAATATAAAATATCAACGCAAAATTAATTATTAAATCAATAAAATATCGAATAAGAATTATCGTAACCATTATCGAAAGTAGGCCTTCACGTAAGAATCAATAATTGTGCAATACCGCAAAGCTATCGTGTGTTTTAACCAATTTAGTATTTTTAACAAGATAATCTGTGAATAACTACGCCGTTATTTTTAAACAACTTATATTTGCTGCTTTCTTCATCCAATCGCTTCACATGGGGCCCATACACACGGTCGCTACATTGGCTGCATTTAATATTCCCCGACAAAGATTTAATATTCCACGACCAAACGAATATTCCCCGACAACAATGAATATTTTATAACCACTTTTTATTTTGAAATATTTATGATTTTATTCAAAACTATCCACATTAATCAAATCAACCCTTACTATTTCAAAATAATAAATAGAATATTTTATAATAACTTGCTTATTTTATGAAATTTTTCATTTTACCCATAACTATCCACATTAATCAAATCAACCATTTCTTACTATTTCAAAATAATAACTTAGAGAAAATTAAATTTCATTAATAATAATCTTGATAGTATAATATGTCGATCTTGTGCCGCTTTGTATACATTGTCAATCATTTGATCTTTTCCGTAGTCATACGCACTCAACTCGGGTCCCAACAATGTTGCTTCACCCACCTCGTCCCCAACATACCGAGAGCGACACTTTCGGCCCATATAATGCTTCAAATGGAGCCACACCTATACTTGCTCGATAACTGCTGTTGTAGGAGAATTCCACCAATGGTAAATACTTATCCTAACCGCCTTGAAGTCTAGGACACGTAGTCTTAATAAATCTTCAAGAGTTTGAATAGTCCTTTCTCGATTGTCCGTCTGCTTGAGGATGGTATGCCGAATCAATCGTAAAACTCCGCGCTCCATAGCATTTTGCAAGCTAACCCAAAATCTTGAAGTGAATCTTGGGTCACGATCCAAAACTATGGATACAGCATGCCATGCAACCTCACAATCTCATTCACGCATATACTAGCAAGACGCTCAAGGAATAAGTCTCCAGACGGCAAGAAAAATGAGCAGACTTCGTTAATCTATCAACAATAACCCAAATAAAGATTGATGCCTTGAGAAACCGTAGAAAGACCCAGAATCTAAATCCATGGTAATATGTTCCCACTTCCATTTCGGAATCTCAAGTGGTTGCAACGGACCCTTAGGTACTAGATGCTCCGCCTTTACACGCTGACAAGTTAAACACATCGAGATAAACTTTGCAATCTCTCTCTTCATATTGTTCCACCAAAATGTATATCAAGATCACGATACATTTTAGTACTTCCACGATGGATTGCAAATGGTGTATCAGTGCCTCCATCATAATCTTGTACTTCAAATCGTAGTCGTTAGGGACACAAAGTCTAGAGTGGACTCAAGTATTCCTTCTTCATCAATTCTCGCCCTAATAGCTCCTTCTTGTACTTTTTCTTCTTCATACGCATCACCCGGCCTGGCTCGAGCAACCTTAACTTTTTCTATTAAAGTCGGCTCTATGCGATATACTTGACATCATCGCACTCATTCCCCGCATATGATCTTCTACTCAACGCGCGCCTACCACGCTCGCTTTTCCGTGATGGTATCAATAAAGTGGTCGTAGTCTTTCAATAGCTCGAGCCAACGTCACGCCGCATGTTGAGGTCTTTTTGAGTGAAGAAATATTTAAGGCTTTTATGGTCCTAATATATCTCCACTTTCTCCCCATATAGATAGTGCCTCCATATCTTTAACGTGAAAAACGATCGCCGCTAACTCTAGATCATGAGTAGGATAATTCCTCTCATACTCTTTTAAGTTGTCGCGAGGCATAGGCTATGACTTTCCGCGCCAGTGAGAGAACACATCCTAACCCTTTGCCCAAGCATCGCTTATAGATAACAAATCCATCCGAACCAGATGGTATTGTTAGAACAAGTGCCAAATAAGTCTCCTCTTAAGCTCTTGAAACTCTTCTCGCATTCTTCGCTCCAAACGAATTTTGTATCCTTCCGAAGTTAGTCGAAGTTAATGGAGTAGCGATTCGAGAAAACCCTTCCACGAATCTCCGATAATAACCAAATTTGAAGCCCAAAGCTACGATTCGGCCACCGACTTCTGCTGTTCCCAACTTCAGATTGCTTCAATCTTCGCTTCGTCCACTTGATACTCCATGTTTTGACACCACGCGCCCAAGAAATGCTACTTCCTCGCCGTAACTCGCATTTCTTCAATTTGGCATATAGTTTGTTTTCACGGGCCCTTTGAGTACTAAATTTCAAATGGTGCTCATGATCTTCACGACTTTTGGAATATATGAGGATGTCATCAATAAAGACAACAACAAATCGATCCAAATATTCCTCAATACTCGGCTCATCATATCCATGAAAGTCATAGGAGCATTAGTTAGTCCGAAAGACACGACTAAGAATTCATAATGCCCATACCAAGTTCTAAGGCGCCTTTTTGAATATCCTCGCCTAATCTTCAAATTGATGATATCCGTAATCGAAGATCGATTTTTGAAAAGAATTGTGCCCTCAGAATCGGGTCAAACAAGTCATCAATACGAGGTAGAGGATACCTATTCTCGATGGTGACATGGTTCAATTCCCGATAGTCAATATTAAGTCGCATACTCCCGCCTTTTCTTCTTTACTTAATAAAAACAGAGCACCCCAAGGAGATGTACTAGATTTATGAAACCGATGTCCAACAATTCCTCAGAAGTTGGACCTTTAACTCCTCAAGTTCAATAGAGCCATTCGATATGGGGTTTTAGAAATGGGCTTTGTACCGTGTTCAAGATCAATAAAGAATTCAACTTCACGCTCTAGGGGTAGACGGAAGTTCTTCAGAAATACGCCAGAAAGTCAATAACAACAGAATATTATTCAAATTTGACGTGTCTTTATTCAAATCCATAACATGGGCTAAGAAAGCTCGACATCCGCTTTTCAATAAACGAATAGCTTTATGATTAGATATGATGTTGATTGATTTTAATGGTTTAGTTGTTTGAATTGCATAACAAAGTCAAGTTGGTTAGAATATGAAAACTAACAACCTTACGAAAACAATCAATTTTGGCATGATGAGTAGTTAACCAATCAATCCCTAAAATCACATCAAAAGCAAGTATCTTTAAAGAGATAAGGTCAACAAGTAAGGTGATGGTGCCAACTTGAATCAAACAAGATTTATAAACAAAGTGATGTGATGAAAGTTTCTCCTAACTGAGTTTCCACAGATAGTCAAAGTCTAATTTCTCCTGAGTCAAGTTTAAACTTTGAGCACATGCAGAGAGAGAAAATGAATGGGTAGCACCCAGATTAAGTAAGGTATAAACTTCGTAAGAATTTATAAATAGCTTACCCGTGATCACCTCGCTTGTTCCTCGATTTTGACCAACCACAACAAACGCTTCCCCTAATCGCTGACTTTGACTTTTCTCGGGATATGTTTTTTGAGTCACCGTCCCTCACCGAACTAGGTTTCGCTATCATATAATCTCGAGCGATATGTCCTTCCTTTCCACAATTATAGCATACCTTGAACTGTTGTGGACAGCTTGACCGATATGTCCTCTTTCCGTGATTTATAAGATACGACCGGGGTGGTCGCTTCTCCTCCCTTAGAACCAGCTTGTCACAAGACTGCTGCCTTCACACGGTCGTTGTTAAATCTCCTCTTTTAAAATCTCCTCCCGACTCGCTTCTTCTATTTTCACGGCCATGATTACCACCGTAGTGGTTACCATTTTTGTCCGTCTCGCTTTTCTTCTCCGCCGGTTATCATTATTCTGCTGACCGCTATCTCCGTACGATCCTCGGTTATGGTCCTCGTCAACATACTCTCAAGTATCTCGCCTAAACAATCGAGCCCTCGTTAACAACATCCTAATAGAGAGAAAATTTATGAGAAATGAGATATTGTCGATGCCGGTTTCAAACCTCTCGTAAACATCCACGCCATACGCTCCTCATTCTCCACCAAATGAGGTGCAAACTCGATAACTCGCAAACTTTTCCTCGTGATCGAGACACCGCCATTTTATTTTGTTCTAATCATGAACTCCACTTCCTTCATACGACGTAACACTTTCGTGAAAGTATTTGTCATTAAATAGTTTTTGAAACGCCTCCCAAGACATGCCGAAAAGTACCGGATGGGTACGCTTCACGCACTCCCACCAAAGAGTCCGCCTCACCACGTAACATAAAGGTGGCGAATGGAACCTTCGTTCTCCGCATCCCAAGACATCGAATATCTTGGTAATTTGTTTGACCCATGTTTCCGCCATGATCGGATCTGCTTTCCCTTAAATTCGTGGTCCCAACTCTTTGAACTGCTTGGGTCAGTGACAACCCGTGAATTGCTATCATTTCCTCCTATATTTTGAACACGAAGTCTCCTCGTCTTCGATTTTGCATGAATCGCAAAAAGCTTCTAAACATCCCCTCGCTCATCATCTCTCGCCAAAGGTGTGTTGTTCACAGGAGGAACATTGCCACTTGCTGCACGCTCTCCTCTCGCTGTGAGTACAAAGGCCTCCACTTGGCCTCATTTCCATTGTTAATATTCTCAATCGACATTCTCAAATACCGCCATAAAACAAGGGTTAATTAAGGAAATCAATATATCACATAATATCCTTATATACCGACTAAACTAACAAATAAGCTTAGTAGGACACACTAGCTAAAGATTTACTCGCCTATCCCTCCTAGTTCTATTCCCCGATCTCCGCCAGAGATCATATCCCTAAGCTCGATACTAACCGCGACGCCCCCAAATAGGTATACATCACCCATTCTCGAAATCACAATACATGGTACGTAAACAACTACAACTTTATTATTACAACAAGAAACTGTGAGTTTGAATACAAATATTATCTTCTAGATAATATCTATACTCAAATAAATCCTCATCACTTTTATTGATACATTATTTTACAAAATGGTGAGGACTACTAAACAACTCTCTCTAGAACTTTCATTCCATACCCCACTTGCATCGCTTATATTCTCGCCTCCCCGAGAAGAAAAATGGAACAACAAGGAAAAGTGTGAGCTCAACTAGCCCAAGAAAGAATATTACGACTAAGATAATATACAACAAATTATCGTTAGTCTTCAACAGGAAAAAATCTAATAGAATACAATAGACAATAAATTTTAAATCAATATTCGCAATGAAATAATAATTCATTAGAAGAGTTAAGTAGAGAATGCAAACTACTATCTTCTATGTATGAATTTAAAAGTTCATCGCTCATCTTTTATCCCCAGAACATCAATCAATATATATCCGAATCAAATATTCATCTTTGCACTACAGCCAAAGATATTCATCACCGGTCATGTTCATCTAAACACTGCTCATCTTCAGCACTACGGCCAAAGATATTCTTCGAAATCATTCATCTTTACACTACAGCCAAAGATATTCCATAATATCATCATTTAAGACCAAGATGATGAAAATATTTTTAAAGAAACGAATCCAAAGGAAACAAAATGACAAGGATTAAGGATTAAGGATTCGTACTTTGTTTTATCCACGCCCAAAAATACCTCAAAAATAATCACAAGGTGTAAAATTCAAGAATGATCAAAACATGGATACAATCAAAGCTAGTATCCGTAATAGATATTTTGACTTAAAAGAAAATTTTTCATTTTTCGATGAATAAGCCGTATTCGTGAATAAGATCAGATATCGCGAATAAAGGTCGTATACGCGAATAGTAATAAGAATCTCGACACCAAAAGTTCCAAATTTGATAAAAAACATCGATCAATATTTCAACATAATGATATTGAAGAAATAATATCATTACGAAAAAAAATAATATCCCTTACCTCGAAAGATTAAGACTTCTAAATTGAAACACCTGATATAAAGTCTTTGAGGAACTCTCAGACCGCCTAACAATACTCAAAGTATACTCAAAATACTCACAAGAATACGCCGATAATATAGAGAGAGAAACTTCAGCTTCGTGTGATTTTCAATTCTAACCTAAGCACCCTATTTATAGAAAATGTTTAGAACACCAAAGCGTAAAATTTAATAAAATATTAATATATATTATAAATTTCCTTAGCCCACCTTTGAAGATCTGATTTCAAAAATTAATATCACATGTTAGCCCACTTAAATGTAAAAAACGCTTTTCTTTAAAATAATAATTAAAACTTCCAAAAATTAATTATTTTGAGCTTCAAACTTCAATAATTCACAATAAATAGCCCTTTTATCGTAAAAATTCAATCCCACGACTTTTTATAGGAAATTCAATTCTCTACAACTTTGCGTAAGAAAGTTTTTCCAAATTCCAAACACTAATCGACCGAAATCAACAAACCAGCATTTTACAAAAGCTATAATCAATTTTCAAATAATAAATGGGGTCCACCGACATGTTTAACATGTTTTAAACATTTATTGCAACAAAAATACTCTTCCTCCTCAGATACTCATATATTCCCACATTCGTTGTAAAATATCACCATTATTATATTATTAAAATATAATAATATATTTAAATGAATTATTTTATCGTAAAAAATAAAATTTTAATTTTCAACAATTGTCACATTAAAATTTTCTCCATCTATATCCACATAAAATCAATATTTTTCTAATCATATGAATCAATAATTAATTATTCACAAATAATATTACGTAATCACAATATCGACAACCGTGCCTCCCCCAGAAAGAGGGGCTTTCCAATAAGAATTTCTCCTTACTAGCCAAGCAATTAAAGTAGGTGACCAAACCTCTCCTTAGATGTAACTTTCTAGACATCGCCAATAATGTTATCTAATAATATTATTCAGATAATATGAATTATTGTCTCGATAATGGAAAATACCGTAGTAATGACAATTTATCAAACAACAAAGAATATAAAATATCAATACAAAGAATTATTAAATCAATAAAATAATCGAATGCGTAGAATTATCGTAACCATTATTAAGTAAGGCCTTCACGTAAGAATCAATAATTGTGCAATACCGCAGTGCTACCGTGTTTTAACCAATTTAGTATTTTAACAAGATAATCTGTGAATAACTACGCCATTATTTTTAAACAACTTATATTTGTCGCTTTCTTCATCCAATCGCTTCACATGGGCCCACACATGGTCGCTACTCACCGCATTTAATATTCCCCGACAAATTTAATATTCCACGACCAAACGAATATTCCCCGACAACAATGAATATTTTATAACCACTTGCTTATTTTGAAATATTTGCGTATTTCACACCTAACTATCCACATTAATCAAATCAACCCTTACTATTTCAAAATAATAAATAGAGAAAATTAAATTTCATTAATAATAAGTTGGGGTCTTACACAAAATGACTAAAATACCCCTAGCTTGGAAATTCTATAAATAAGAAGCTTGAGCTCATTGTTTTGGGATTTTGAAAATCCTACAACATAGAGAAAGAGAGAGAGAGAGGTCGGATGGGAAGGAGAAAGAGGAGGAAGAGCTTGCTCATGAGCAAACTTTGTCCGACGGGAGAAGATTAAAGGAAAACGGTAATCCGAAACTTAGTCTCTTTTTAAATTTCTTTAAGTTCTATGTTTAAAAACATAACTTAATAGGATTAAGAAGTAAAAGAAGATTGGAATGATTTCATATGATTGAAATCATGAGAAAACAAAGAAATAAGAATTAGAAATATAGTTTATAAATTTCTTAAGGAAGTATAAGATTCGTAGCGAATTTGAACGATCCGAGTGGATTATATGAATAAGTAGGTGAAATAAGTAAGGAATGATGTTCTATAACATCAAATTCCAATAAAAAGTAAAATCATAATCCAAAATATCGATTAAAACGAAGAACAAACGAAGAACATGCGAAGAACACGAAGAACGTTGTTGATGGACAAATTTAAAACCATCGTAGTGTAATTGTTGTTGATGGACAAGTTTAAAACCATCGCGTATAAGTTAGATGTGTATTGTTTGGTTAGGAACAGTAGAAACGTTCATGAAGAACGGATTAAAACTTAGCTAGAACGAAGTTATGGAGAAATTTCGTAAAAGACGAACGAGAATTAGAAAGTTAGTAAATGAACCCGAATGTGTAGGGTTTCATAAGAAAGTAATAGAATGTAGAAAACATGAGTCGTGGACACAAGAACGAACGAGTTTCGAGTTCGGATGATCGAATTACGGACGAACAAACGAAGAGCGTTAAAAACGTAAAAATGAACGAAGAGTGAGGATCAAGCCAATCTAATGGCACGTTAACAGATTCAGAACGCAGTTCTGTCTGAGGGTTATTGAAGTACGTAAGATAAGGAAGAGAATGGCTATGGAATGACCTCGTTCCGAGTTATAACGAAGGAGTTATGAGATCGGGAAGTGAGCGTCTCAAAGAATTTATTTAACACTTAGAAAAATTTCTAGTTTTTGTCTCAGCCATATAACACGGACAGATGCTGGGAAGTGGTACACCAGCACATGAAGCCCTACCAACAATCTTCGGAGAGGAAATAAGCAATGAGAGATAACAAAGGACTTGGCCATAAGTCACCGCCTCGGAAGAGAGGAGAAAGAAGAAGTAGGTCAGCCAAGCAACATGAGAGAGAAAGGAAAGGGGCACCTGCAACGCCATGGCGCTGACAACCCCCGAGAATTTTGAATATTTTTAAAATTTTTAATTATCAATTTAAGGTTCGAAATTAGAACCTAGATAGAAAATAAGTGTATGCATTTAATATTTTTAAGATAGAATTTTGAGGATTTCAAAATTCTATGAATGATTTAGGTGAATTATTAAGGATTAAGGAAATACGTGAATATGTTCTGTGTATATGTGTACAGTATGTGGTTAAGGGTCAAGGGTTGACCAGATAAATGATATCTGTAACAAACCCTAAGTATATATTAAGAACGTCAACGTTCAGTCAGAAAACCCTATTGAATTATAAGAAACCCTAGAAACCGGTTCTGGAAACTCTAATTTCAGTTCCGGGAATCCGAAACCCTAATTCGGTGCATGAAACCCTAAATCGGGAACTTAATGGCGTAAGTGTAAATAATTAGAAGATTAATTAGGGTTAATATTAACAAATTGGTTATAAAACCCTAATTTCACATTTTGAAAACCCTAAGTTCTGGTTTAGGAACCCTAATTTGTAATTCGGGAAAACCTAAGTGTTAATTTAATAATTGTAATGTTAATTAGGAAACCCTAATCCTAATTTTCAATTTATAAGTAATTAGAAAACCCTAATCTAATTACGAAATCTAATTTCTATTTTAGAAGATTAATTTTTCTATTAGAAACCCTAATTTTGGGTTTGGTTAGGGTTTAGGGTTTGAGCCAATATAGGGTTTGCAAGTTATTTTCTAAAATTTCCAATTTAGGTTTTAAAAATAGAAAATTAATATTTTTAACTTATAATTAGTATTTACTAATTATATTATAATTTCTTAATCATACTGTAAATCTTGCTAATTAGGATTAATAATTCCTAATTAAAATTGCTAATTACGCAATTAGGGTCAAAATCACGGATTAGGGTTTATAACCCAAAATTAGGGTTTCTAATAGAAAAATTAATTTTCTAAAATAGAAATTAGATTTCGTAATTAGATTAGGGTTTTCTAATTACTCATAAATTGAAAATTAAGATTATGGTTTCCTAATTAACATTACAATTATTAAAAATTAACACTTAGGTTTTCCCGAATTACAAATTAGGGTTCCTAAACCAGAACTTAGGGTTTTCAAAATGTGAAATTAGGGTTTTATAACCAATTTGTTAATATTAACCCTAATTAATCTTCTAATTATTTACACTTACGCCGTTAAGTTCCCGATTTAGGGTTTCATGCACCGAATTAGGGTTTCAAATTCCCAGAACTGGAATTAGGGTTTTCAGAACCGGTTTCTAGGGTTTTTTATAATTCAATAGGGTTTTCTCGAATTTAACGCCGACGTTCTTAATATATACTTTGGGTTTGTTACAGATATCATTTATCTGGTCAACCCTTGACCCTTAACCACATACTGTACACATATACACAGAACATATTCACGTATTTCCTTAATCCTTAATAATTCACCTAATCATTCATGTAATTTTGAAATCCTCAAAATTCTATCTTAAAATATCAAACGATACACTTATTTTCTATCTAGGTTCTAATTTCGAACCTTAAATTAATAATTAAAACTTTTTAAAATATTCAAAATTCTCGGGTTGTCACATTCACCCTTCTTCTAAAAATTTTGTCCCCGAAATTTACCTTACACCTTACACCATTTAGCATACACCATTCACACACATTCGCTTGCTACCCAATACACCACTCACAAGAGTAAAAGTTTTCAAATTTTGCTGAGGGGTTTTACAGACTATTGTCTGTCATTTTCGCAAAGGTTTTATGGAAATTCATCCGCAAAACCGTCATTACTTACGTATACAAAAGGGTGATTAGCCCGATATGCCTGTCTCGGCCATGTGATCGCTTTGGTGAACAATTTGTTCCTCTTATCCGCCTTGGGCGCATAACTTTTACCTCAGTGTTATTGGATTCTTGCACCAAAACAATTTGGTTCGGAAATTTCTTTCAATGAACACTTAGAGTTTTCATAAACTTTAGTCTAGCTGAATCGAATAGCATAGACTCATATCAATAATTCAATTCAATCGAATTATTTAGGTGTAGCCAAACCCCGTTCGCAAATTAAAATTTTTTTGAAAATATTTTCGAGAATGACGCCATGATGCCGTACTATATTAACAGTCCGTTTGAGGATGTCGTCATTGTATAACTTTGTCATAACACATCATACAATAGTGGAACAACAATTTTAGATCAAATTCACACTAAGTATTCCTGTATTTACAACTCCATCAAATTTATATCATCTCTGCACCAGGTTACATGGTACATGAGTGATAAATAAAACAAATTTTGATATTTCAAATCATTTGGGTCTAGCTAAAATAAGTAGCATAGACTATACTTTAAACCGTTTCAAAAATGATTACGAGTCTACATTTTTTTTTAAAGGCACATAGTGCGTATTTAGCTTGATGTCAAAATTTCGAAGTCTAGCATAGCTAGGAGTTTCGAAAAAACTTAATTCTTCACTAATAATCATTTGCTTAACAATGTATGATCTGTTCCTATTATCCTCAATATTCAGTTTACACACAACTATACCCAGTTCGTAAAACCACACTTATAAGTCCATAAATTACCACAATCATATGAGTTTAAGAACTTGTCCTAGCCAGACCTTTGGCGTCCGTTCGCTGAGGGGTTCATAAACATTTTACATAACTATGAGTCAAGTATGTCACACAAGTATGAGTTTTAAGAACTCATACTTAACCTTATATCCTCTACCTATGACCTATCTATCTGTTATACACATGAGAAAGGAATCACCCTCTTAACACGCATATAGCAAATAGCGCGACACAAACATTTCAATGATTATCATTATGACGCCCCCAAAATAGGTCCATTCCATCCAACCCATTCTGAGTCGCCAAATACATGGTACAGAAATAACTACAACTTTATTATTACAACATATAAACTGTGAGTTTAAATACAGATATTGCCATCTAGACAATATCCACATGCAAATAAATCCCCATCATTATTTTTGATACATTATTTTACAAAAATGGTGAGGACTACTAAACAACTCTCTCTAGAACCTTCATTCCATACCCCGACTAGTACTCTCTACATTCTCGCCTCCTGAGAAGAAAAATTGAACAACAAGGAAAAGGGTGAGCTCAACTAGCCCAGTAAAGAATATTATGACTAAGATAATATACAACAAATTATCGTTAGTCTTCAACAGGAAAAAATCTAATAGAATACAATAGACAACAATTTTAAATCAATATTCGCAGCGGAAATAATAATTCATTAGAAGAGTTAAGTAGAGAATGCAAACTACTATCTTCTATATATGAATTTAAAAGTTCATCGTCGATATTTTATCCTGTAAATATCAATCAATATATATCTCGAATCAAATATTCATCTTTGCACTACAGCCCAAAGATATTCATCGTATCACCATGTTCATCTAAACACTGCTCATCTTTGCACTACGCCCAAAGATATTCATCAAGAAATCATTCATCTTTGCACTACGGTGCCAAAGATATTCAGTAATATCATCATTTAGGACTGAGGATGATGAAAAATATTTCAAAGAAAACGAATCCAGTGAAATAAAAGAACAAATATTAAGGATTCGTATTTTAAATAATCCAAGTTCAAAAATATTTCATAAGTAATCAGAGTGGAGTAAAATTCAAGAATGATCAAAACATGGATACAATCAAAGCTAGTATCCAGAATAGATATTTTGAGACGAAAAGAAGAAATTTCATTTTTCTATGAATAAAGGCCGTATTCGTGAATAGTGTCGTCGATACTTGAATAAGACCGTATACGTGAATAGTAACTCCAACACCAAAAGATAGAAATTTCACAAAAAACATATTCACGCTTCGTGAATAGTACTCGTGAATAAGAACTCGTGAATAGTAACTCATGAATAAGAACTCGTGAATAAGAACTCATGAATAGTAACCCCATACGTGAAAAAGTTCTAAATTTGATAAAAAGTTCCAACCAATATTTCAAAGATAATGATATTGAAGAAATAATATCATTTGAGAAGAAAATAACATCCCTTACCTCGAAAGACAAGATTTCTAGTTGAAACACCTGGATATAGGCTATGACTTGAACTCAAGACCGTATAGCAATACTCAAAGTATACTCAAAATACTCACAAGAATACGCCGATAATATAGAGAGAGAAAACTTCAGTTTAAATGTGATTTTCAATTCTAACCTAAGCACCCTATTTATAGAAATCGCTTAGAACACCAAAGCGTAAAATTGAATATAATAATATTATATATAAACAAAATTCATACGCCCACATCTTGAATCAAATCACCCACCATGCACATGTTAAATATGCCCACAACATATAAAAAACGTTTTTCTTAATAAAATAAATAAAACTTCCAAAAATCAATTATTTTGGAACTTCGAACTTCAATAATTCATAATAAATAGCCATTTTATCGTAAAATTTAATCTCGCGACTTTTATAGGAAATTCAATTCTCTACAACTTTGCGTAAGAAAGTTTTTCCAAATTCCAAATAGAAATTGACCAAATTCACATACGGACAATTTTACGTGCTATAATCAAATTTCAAATAAGAAATGGGGTCCACCGACATGTTTAACATGTTTTAAACATTTATTGCAACAAAAATTCTCTTCCTCCTCGTATACTCATATATCCCACATTCGTTGTAAAAATATCACCGCTAATATATTATTAAAATAATATATTTAAATGAATTATTTTATCGTAAAAAGATAAAATATTAATTTTCAACAATTGTCATTTTAAAAAATTTCTCCAAATTATATCCATATAAAATCAATATTTTCCTCATCATATAAATCAATAATTAATTATTCACAAATAATATTACGAATCACATTATCGACAACCGTGCGGCTCCTGAGAAAGAGGGGCTTTCCAATAAGGATCTCTCCTCATCGGCGCCGCAATTAGGTGACCAAACCTCTCCTTAGATGTAACTTTCTAGACATTGCCAATAATGTTTTCTAATAATATTATTCGTATAATATGAATTATTGCTCTCGATAATGGAAAATACCGTAATGACAATTTATTGAAACAACGGTAATATAAAAATATCAACGCAAAGAATTATTAAATCAATAAAATAAAATAATCGAATAAGAATTACCGTAATAATTATCGAGTAGTGCCTTCACGTAAGAATCAATAATTGGTGCAATACCGCAGCTACTTGCTCAACAACGCGTATTAGTGTGTTTTAACCAACGGGTATTCCAACAAAGATAATGGTAACAACTACGCCGTTATTTATAAACAACTTATATTTGTCGCTTTCTTCATCCAATCGCTTTTATATGGGGCCCACAAAAGATCTGTACTGTCATTTAATATTCATGACAATGCATTTAATATTCCACGACCAAACGAATATTCCCCACAATAATGAATATTTTATCACCACTTGCTTATTTAAAATATTTGCGTATTTTTACCCATAACTATCCACATTAATCAAATCGACCCTTACTATTTCAAAATAATAAATAGAGGAAAATAAATTTCATTTATTAATAATTTGGGGTCTTACAACCTCCTCCTTATGAAATTTCGTCCTCGAAATTGGCGTGACGACTGGTGTTTCAAAAGATGAGAATACCTCACTTTCATTTCCGCTTCCAACTCCCGTGTCATTTCCTCAATAGCATGGTTTCTCCACAAAACTTTAACTTGTGGTATGACCTTCGTCACGTAGTAGGATATGCTCCTTCCTATCCAAAATCTTGACAGTACCTCTTCATACGTTAAGTCTTCTACTATCTCGTCCGGCTTCTAACTCAATGACGTGGTTCGGTCGTCCACATATTTACGTAACATCGATACGTGAAAAACGTTATAAACACGCGTCATACTTGGCGAGAAAACGAGTCTATAGGCCACGCCCTATTCGATCGAGAATTTTAAATGGATTAATAAATCGAAGGTTTGAGCTTTCCTCACCTCACCGATTCTCTCGCTTTTGAAATAACAACTTCTTGCACCTCCTTCTTCAAATTCATCACCCGGTGTGTAGCTTGAATAGACTTTAACTTTATCGATTAAAGTTGATTATACTCAGATATCATCACGTGGGTAACTAGAGTTTTCATCTCCATCTCTATTATTTGTAAATTATTCAAATAAGTCTTTGACAATAACGTACTTGTATTTGTATACGATCTTCTACTCAACACGCCGCCTACCACGTTCGCTTTTCCGAGATGACATGGTCGTAACATGTGTTTGAAATGAGTCTCCTCTTGAGTTCTTCAAGCTCTTCCCATATTCCTTGCTCCATTCAAATTTTGTATCTCTACGAGTCACCGCTAAGCGTTAATGGAATAACGATTCGAGAATATCCTTCAACGAATCTCCGATAATAACCAACTAAGCTTCAGAAAGCTACGTATTTCGATTATCGACTTAGGTTGTTCTCAATCGCGACTCATATCCCAACCTTGGATAAGACGTTACAATGACACCTATCGCTTTAATATCGCATCTAATATGGTGTCCCCTACGAGAGTCTCGGCTTTGCATTCCACAAAGGAAGTCACCAGATAAAGGCTCAGTACCAAATTTATATAGTTGAATTTTTAACTCACAAGTTCAATAGGAGCCATTCGATATGAGATTTTAGAAATGAGTTTTGTACCGGGTTCAAAGTTGATACAAAATTTAATATCAATCTTTGGGAGTAAGCCAAGAAATTCTTCAGGAAATACGTCAGGAAAAATAAATAACAACAGGAATATTATTCAAATCTGACGTGTCTTTATTCAAATCCATAACATGGACTAAGAAAACTTTACATCCGTAATAAATGAATGACTTCATGGCTTGATATGAAAATGTTTGACTATAATGGTTTGATTGCTTGAATTCGAATAACAGGTTGCTTAGGAATATGAAAACTAACAACCTTACGAAAGTAATCAATTTCGGCATGATGAGTAGTTAACCTTAAAATCACATCAAAAGCAAATATCTCTATAGAAATAAGGTTAACTGGTAATGTGATAGTGCCAACCTTAATCAAGCAAGATTTCTAAACAACGGATGTAATGAAAGTTTCTCCTAACGGATTCTCCATAAATAGGTCAAAGTCTAATTTCTCCGTAGTCAAGTTCAAACGTTGAGCGCAAGCAAGAGAGATAAAAGAATGGGTAGAACTGGTATCTAGTAAGGTATAAACTTCGCAAGAATTTATAATTAACTAACCCGTGCTAATTTCGTTCGGGTTCCTCGCATTTTGACCGGGCCACGACAAACGCGCTTCCGTGAATCGCCGACTTTGACTTTTCTAGGACATCCTTTTGAGTCACCATTCCCACCGGATCGGGTTTCGATATCGCATAATCTCGAAGCGATATGTCCTTCTTTTCCATAATTATAGCATACCTTTAACTTGTTGTGGGCGGTTTGGTGATATGTCCCTCTTCCAAGATTTGTAACATACGACCAAAGTGGTCTTTCTCCTCCTTGAACCAAATACTACTTGCGCTGACGCCTTCACATGGTCGTTGTTGAATCTCCTCTTTTTAAAATCTCCTCCCGACTCGCTTCTTCTATTTTCATGGCCACGATTACCACCAGAGTGGTTACCGCTTTGTCCGTATTCTTCTTTCTCCACCGGTTATCGTTATTCGATGACTGCTATCTTCAGATGATCCTCGGTTATGGTCCCTCATTGAACGTACTCGTTATCTCGCTCTAACAACCGAGCCCCGCTGACAACATCCTAATAGAGAGAAAATTTATGAGAAATGAAATATCGACGTATGCCGGGTTTCAAACCTCTCGTAAACATCCGCGTCATACGCTCCTCATTCTCCACCAAATGAGATGCAAACTGATAACTCTGCGAACTTCGCCTCGTGCTTGACACCGCCATGTTATTCTCGCTCCATCCTAATAAACTCCACTTCCTTCATACGACGAATACTTTCGTGGAAGTACTTGTCATTGAACTATTTCAAACGCTCCCACGACATGCCGAAAGTACAAATTGGTACGCTTCACGATTCCCACCAAGAATCCGCCTCGTTACGGAACATAAAGTAGCGAATGGAACCTCCTGCTCTCTCCGCATCCCAAGACATCGAATATCTTGGTAATTTGCTTGACCCATGTTTTCGCTCATGATCGGATCCGCTTTCCCTTAAATTCGTGGTCCCAACTTTTGAACTGTTTGTTGTGACAACCCGTGAATTGCTATCATTTCCTCCTCAGATTTTGAACACGAGTCTCCTCGTCGATTTTTGCATGAATCGCAAAAAGCTTCTAAACATCCCTCGCTCATCATCTCGCCAGCAAGGTGTTGTTCACGGGAGGTACATTGTCACTGTTGCACGCTTCTCCTCGTTGGTAAAAATCAGCATCTCCACGGTCTCATTTACCCATTATTAATATTCTCATTCGACATTCTCAAATACCGCCATAAAACAAGGGTTAATTAAGGAAATCAATATATCACGTAATATCCCTATATACTTGACTAACTAACAAATAAGCTTAGGTAGGACACACTAGCGAAGGATTTACTCGCCTCTCCCTCCTAGTTCTATTCCCCGATCTCCGCCAGAGATCATATCCCTAAGCTCGATACCAACCGCGACGCCCCAAAATAGGTCCATTCCATCCAACCCATTCTCGAGTCGCCAAATACATGGTACGTAAATAACTACAACTTTATTATTACAACATATAAACTGTGAGTTTAAATACAGATATTGCCATCTAGACAATATCCACACGCAAATAAATCCCCATCATAATTATTGATACATTATTTTACAAAAATGGTGAGGACTACTAAACAACTCTCTCTAGAACCTTCATTCCATACCCCGACTAGTACTTGCTACATTCTCGCCTCCTGAGAAGAAAAATGGAACAACAAGGAAAAGGGTGAGCTCAACTAGCCCAATAAAGAATATTATAACTAAGATAATATACAACAAATTATCGTTAGTCTTCAACAGGGAAAAATCTAATAGAATACAATAGACAACAATTTTAAATCAATATTCGCAGCGAAAATAATAATTCATTAGAAGAGTTAAGTAGAGAATGCAAACTACTATCTTCTATTTATGAATTTAAAAGTTCTTCGTCGATATTTTATCCTCGTAACATCAATCAATATATATCCGAATCAAATATTCATCTTTGCACTACAAAGCAAAGATATTCATCACTCGGCCATGTTCATCTAAACACTGCTCATCTTTGCACTACGGGCCAAAAGATATTCATCAAGAAATCATTCATCTTTGCACTACAAAGCCAAAGATATTCAAGAATATCATCATTTAGGACCGAGGATGATGAAAAATATTTCAAAGAAAATGAATCCAATGAAATAAAAGAACAATATTAAGGATTCAGATTTTAAACAATCCAAGTTCAAAAATACTTCATAAGTAATCGAGGTGGAGTAAAATTCAAGAATGATCAAAACATGGATACAATCAAAGCTAGTATCCGTAATAGATATTTTGGACGAAAAAGAAGAAATTTCATTTTTCTATTGAATAGTCAGATTCGTGAATAAAGTCGATACGTGAATAAGACCGTATACATGAATAGTAACTCCGACACCAAAAGATAGAAATTTCACAAAAAACATATTCACGCTTTCGTGAATAGTACTCGTGAATAAGAACTCGTGAATAGTAACTCATGAATAGTAACTCGTGAATAAGAACTCATGAATAGTAACCCCAACATGAAAAAGTTCTAAATTTGATAAAAGTTCCAACCAATATTTCAAAGATAATGATATTGAAGAAATAATATCATTTGAGAAGAAAATAACATCCTTACCTCGAAAGACAAGATTTCTAGTTGAAACACCTGATATAGGCTATGACTTGAACTTGCAGACCGTATAGCAATACTCAAAGTATACTCAAAATACTCACAAGAATACGCTCGATAATATAGAGAGAAAACTTCAGCTTCGTGTGATTTTCAATTCTAACCTAAGCACCCTATTTATAGAAATTGCTTAGAACACCAAAGGTAAAATTGAATATAATAATATTATATATAAACAAAATTCATACGCCCACATCTTGAATCAAAAATCACCACCATGCACATGTTAAATATGCCCACAACATATAAAAAACGTTTTTCTTAATAAAATAAATAAAACTTCCAAAAATCAATTATTTTGGAACTTCGAACTTCAATAATTCATAATAAATAGCCATTTTATCGTAAAATTCAATCTCGCGACTTTTATAGGAAATTCAATTCTCTACAACTTTGCGTAAGAAAGTTTTTCCAAATTCCAAATAGAAATTGACCAAATTCACATACTTGACAATTTTACAAAGCTAAATCAAATTTCACCAAGAAATGGGGTCCAATTTAACATGTTTAACATGTTTTAAACATTTATTGCAACAAAAATACTCTTCCTCCTCAGATACTCATATATCCCACATTCGTTGTAAAAAATATCACCGTTAATATATTATTAAAAGAATATATTTAAATGAATTATTTTATCGTAAAAAGATAAAATATTAATTTTCAACAATTGTCATTTTAAAATTTTCTCCATCTATATCCACATAAAATCAATATTTTCCTCATCATATAAATCAATAATTAATTATTCACAAATAATATTATAGAATCACATTATCGACAACCAGCGGCTCCTGTGAAAGAGGGGCTTTCCAATAAGGATCTCTCCTTCTCGGGCGCAATTAGGTGACCAAACCTCTCCTTAGATGTAACTTTCTAGACATTGCCAATAATGTTTTCTAATAATATTATTCGATAATATGAATTATTGTCTCGATAATGGAAAATAATGTGTAATGATAATTTATCAAACAACGGTAATATAAAATATCAACGCAGCAATTATTAAATCAATAAAATAAAATACCGAATAAGAATTATCGTAACAATTATTGAGTAGTGCCTTCTTACGTAAGAATCAATAATTGGTGCAATACCGCAAGTGCTTCTTGCTCAACAACGCGTATTAGTGTGCTTTAACCACCGGTATTCCAACAAGATTAATTCATAATAACTACGCTGTTATTTATAAACAACTTATATTTGTCGCTTTTCTTCATCAATCGCTTTTCACATGGGGCCCACAAAAAAGCTACTTCAGTCATTTAATATTCCCCGACAAACAAATATTCCACGACCAAACGAATATTCCCCGACAATAATGAATATTTTATCACCACTTGCTTATTTAAAATATTTGCGCATTTTACCCATAACTATCCACATTAATCAAATCGACCCTTACTATTTCAAAATAATAAATAGAGGAAAATAAATTTCATTTATTAATAATTTGGGGTCTTACAATCATTGCCAGAAACTAAGTGGATTTTACACCATGTATAATTCAGCTACCATACGAAGAATCATACAACTCAGCGGCTGACACGAGTCCTCAATTGAATCCCCACCTAACACTAACCCCCTTTTCAATACGAGTTTCATTTAACTCGTATTCATAATCCTTTCCTGAATTTTTACCAATTCACAGTACAACTGTCACCCAGCAATCTTGCTGTAAACTTTTCAATCATTCGCTTGATTCTCCTCCATATTATAACCTTATCAGATCATGGGGTGATCTCATCGTATATATTACGATTCATTTCTATGTCTTGATCGTTTTGTTTTACGATCTTCTATCACTAAACTTTTAGTCTTTTAGACTATCTATTTCTCACTACTGTTCAACTTTATTATCAGAGTTAGGGAACTCTGTATCTTATACTCGCCGAGATTCATCTTTGAATCTTACCGACCAACTAACTCTATGTGAGTTAGTACTTATCCTAATCACTGCGGTTATTGGTCTCAGGTATTCCTACCTAAGCTTCATAACCAACAGCTTTGATACCAACTGTGACGGCCCCAAATCCAGGTCCTAAATCACCTCGGATCCGGTTCGATCATTCTATAACTATTCAACTATATTTACGGAAGATATAAACATAAATTGTTTATACAATAACTTATACATAATCCCCAAGGTCGAGTAACCTTAATTTAATACACACTTCATAACTTTTCTAACACATAACATTATTAAAATACAATACTTATACAATTTAGCTGCACACATATCCTAACGCTGGAACTGTCTTTAACCTGTCCTTGTATCCGACGTATTCGCCTTAATCTGCAATATTTTATCATGATATAGCAAGGGTGAGCATAAGGATTGCCCATCAAGTTTAAATTCAACAATATAACGATATATCATGATTGAAATAATTTGAATAATTGGCTGGCTATAATTCAACAATATAATTGTGAACTAGCAGGAACAAATTTATGACTGAACAAGTATTATACATGAACAAATATATCTGAACCACTTGGTAATGAAGGTGATCAGCCTTTCATACCTGACTTATACATGCAATATGTACAGAGTACAATTATACATGGCAATCAGCTATGATTAACCATAAGCTTATCCGAATGAAACACTCTTAATAGAGTTAAGTAAAATAAAACTTGCCTGAACCGTTGATTACCGCTATGCAATTTATAACGCTTTGTCTGAACCTAATATATAAATAATATCGATTGCTAAGTTAGAATAATATAATCACAATTTATAAAATAACCTAAACACATTACATATAACACATAACCCTATCAGTCTATAACACACATAAGACTCTGTATCAGGTCAAACTATTTCAGTCTGACTTGAATTCGACAAAATTCTAACGTCCCGATGGTCTAGTCGGACAAAATTTTGAGTTTAAGTTCAATTAAACTTTGTATAAACACTTAACCATTATCTAAGATAATTTATTAACAGTTAAAATATTTTTCGTAAGCTCGTAATAATTTTTGAATAATTATTATCATTTATCGCGTATTTTTAATCATTAATAACGTATTTAAATGAATTAAATACCACATAATTCTTTTATCGTTAATATTTATTTAATATCAAATATTAATGAAATACATGCCATAATATTATAATATATTTTATAATATCACAAAGTATTTTTAATACTTTAAAATCATTTAAATATGATTTTTAAACACTTAAATTCATTATCCGATAATTGCTATTAATATTAAAATATTAATATTTTCATGACAAAATATCAAAAGTTATATTTTATAAATTGTGATTATATTATTCTAACTTAGCAATCGATATTATTTATATATTAGGTTCATATAAAGCGTTATAAATTGCGTAGCGGTAATCAACGGTTCAGGCAAGTTTTGTTTTACTTAACTCTATTAAGAGTGTTTCATTCGGATAAGCTTATGGTTAATCATTACTGATTGTCATGTATAATTGTACTCTGTACATATTGCATGTATAAGTCAGGTATGAAAGGCTGATCACCTTCATTACCAAGTGGTTCAGATATATTTGTTCATGTATAATACTTGTTCAGTCATAAATTTGTTCCTGCTAGTTCACAATTATATTGTTGAATTATAGCCAGCCAATTATTCAAATCATTTCAATCATGATATATCGTTATATTGTTGAATTTAAACTTGTTGGGCAATCCTTATGCTCACCCTTGCTATATCATGATAAAACATTGTAGATTAAGGTGAATACGTCGGATACAAGGACAGGTTAAAGACAAATCCAGCGTTAGGATATGTGTGCAGCTAAATTGTATAAGTATTGTATTTTAATAATGTTATGTGTTAGAAAAGTTATGAAATGTGTATTAAATTAAGGTTACTCGACCTTGGGGATTATGTATAAGTTATTGTATAAACAATTTATGTTTATATCTTCCACAAATATAGTTGAATAGTTATAGAATGATCGAACCGGATCCGAGATGATTTAGGACTTGGATTCGGGGCCGTCACAGCACCGGTGCAGGGGAATGCCCAGAAATGAGATTTTAATGCTCAATTACTAGGGGATGTGCAAGAAAGAAATATGAACATATAGTTCACCTAAAATAACACTTAAGCAAATGACTTAAACCTTTATGAAAGGTTAAACGTAAAGATTAAACGAGATTAAATAACAAAGAATGTAATCACGAGTTATGTAACCGATGTCCGGGGACCGTAGTCGGGATGAACAAACGTGAGGAATTGCTATGGTTGTGATTCCTTAGACGTTGAGTGACGAGGGTAATGAATAACATTTCGATGTTATATCATGATAATGAGAGATAAGTGTGAAGCGTATAGACGCTATGAACGCAACGTCATTGCGATGGACGCTTGGTCTTAGTATACAATGATCGGTATGGCTTTGACACTAAGAACGAGTAATGAACATGGGGTTCATATAATGGATAACGAAAGTATTAATTGGATATGATTTATCAAGAAAGCCGTAACAAACGGTAATAAGATTAATGAAAGCCGAATGTGATTCGATAAAGAATGAATCCGGAGGGATGACATTTAGTTGTCAGAAAGCCGTAAGGAATAAGAAATTGACTTAATCGAACATTATAGTTTAATAGTTCATATAAGTTAAGAGAAGTTAGGTTGTGGTACAATCGTAACCTTTGATGGTTGACATATGGGAGCTGGGCTAAACAATTCCTTCAGGGAGCGAAGGTATATACAAAACTGGCAACCGATCTAACTCACTATGATGGCAGAGTAGATGAGACGGGAACTTGTTTGTTGGTTGTTTATGGGAAACCACTCAGAGTACCATATGGACTACTAGCAGAGACGCGATGTGTACTGAGTCCTAGAGAAGTTATAAGAATAAGATAAGAATATAAATCATCCAAGATGATGAACGTTTTGAGTAAGACATCTTCGTATGTCACAAAGCCGTAAATTGGTAAAAGAAGTTAGTCGCGTAAACTTATATTGCAAGAATGCGAACTTTAAGAAGTAAAGTTAAGTAAACCCATGCATAAGTTCAATATATGACTAATTGGTGTTTATGTTTTCTCCTTATATGTTATATAGGAATTGAAATGAGCAGATCAGCGTAAAGTCGTAAATAGGCGTAAGTAAGTTTCTAACTTCATTCATATTACATGAATGTTAGTTTCTTAAACTTCTCGGATGTTGTACTTGAGAAGTTCTGCTTATGTGCGAATGTGTGATATTTGTACAAGGTGTTAGAATGTATGAGGCCTCGAGCCACAATTTGAACACTTGTTTGTTTCTATGATATTCATTATTCTCGTAATTGAAATATTTCAATACAAGTATGTTCTGCTTATACATGAACCATTATTGTTAAGTCTGTATTTAATGATTCTAGCCGATAGGATGTGTTTGAAAAAGGTAGAAGAATGAAAGTATTTCAAAGTGAAAATGACCGATGTTTTAAGATGATAGAATCGAGACTATTTCTATTATTCAAGCTGCTTCATAACCTTTGTTCGGTTATAGAAGTTCTAAAGAAATGTTTTAAATTCTTAAGTTGTTTGTTCAACTGTTATAACTTGCTGAGCAATTGAATGCTCACACTTGCTTTAAATGAAAAATAATTTTCAACGAACAAGGTTAGAAGAACTTAAGGATCCCGTAAAGATCAAGCTGACGGTATCCAGATGAATTGTCATTCAGAGTGTGAGGGTAGCGAGAAGATCAAGTGAAGACTTGTAAATTAGAAAGATGAATTGAACTTTAGACTAGTTTAAGGAACTGTTATGTATCCTTGGTGGCGGATAAAAGTCACTCAGTAGATGAAATGAATAATGTATTTATTATTATTTGTAATGAAAAAGGTTATAAGGTTTCCGAACTCGGATTTGAGAGTGTATGTCGTTATATTTCAAATATATAATGATGCATGTTGGATGAATGATGTACTCATGATGACGGAATTTAATAATCCGTGTCAAGATAGACCGGATTTCGAGGAGTTCTGATAATGGCAATCGCAGCAAGCCACGCTTATATTATACTAGGTCTTGGCGCCGTAGCACTCATGTGGTAGGACACTTGGCGCTACTTGCATGGGCTGGGACTTAAAATATCAATGAAATAGCATGACAAGAACGATCTAAAAAGCAGTAATGCAATTCGCAAAAATTGCATAACACAACCCAAAAACTCCAATTAAATTACTACTACACGAAATTAATCACACCCAATGTTATAATTTATGCATAAACAATACCCAACATTTATAGAATGGTTTTAACCCATTAAAACACATAATCACAGAGTTAAAAAAATTTATAATTTCACTGACTTTGATGTTCTTGAAGGTTTTGAAAATAAAACATGAAAATTGATACTACTTGATTCAAGTTATAACAATCTAATCCGCTTCGCTTAAAGTTTGGTCTCTTCGTATCAACATGTATAATAATATACGAGTATGAAATTTAGGGATAATATACGATCAATACATAAAATATCACGTATAAGGCCATAAGGCCAAAACCCATACTCTGTAATTTTGTAGAAATCATATACGATGTAATATTATGAAACTGATGATATGGAATCATGCAATATATATATATATATATATATATAAATACGATTTGATACATCTTAACCCATAAATAACTCATAAATATTACTCCTTTCTTAATCACAGAGGCTTTACAGAAAACTGTGAAAGCCATTTTCATCAAAACTTGAATACGTGAAATATAGAATTTGGGAGGGAGAGATTACCATGAGAACAAAGTATATATATGTAGGCTTAGATTCTTTCTTCAATCACTGAGTTCTCACAAAATCCTCTGAACTCTCTCTTGAATTTCTCAATCTCTCTCTCTGTGTATCTCTAGACTTAGGCAACTAATGAATAAAAGAAAAGACGCCCGATAATTAAAGGAGAAGAATCGACGCAGAAGTGGCGGTTAGCCCAATCATGGGTTAATCACGATAACTCCCCTAGGGCCTTGTTTGGCTTAGCAAGAATAAATTATAAAACCAATTAATTTAATAAAGCTTTATCATATAGTTTAATTAATGTCACACCCAATTCAAATATCTTATTTAAATTAATTAAATAACATATAATAATCTATCATAAATTCACATAATCATATAATTAATTTTCTCGTTAATAAATAATCTAAAATTATTAATTCTCTAATTAATAATTAAATTAATTAAAATAACATTAGGCTTATTAAATATTTCTTTTAATACAATAAGATCACATAATGACATACTTCGATAATAAAATTCTCCACATTAATTTAATAAATGTAACACATATAATTAAATTAATCTACCACAACTACATCAATTAATTATTTAATCTAATAATTAAATC
The DNA here is from genome assembly GCA_020205615.1 of Panax quinquefolius. NCBI lineage: Eukaryota > Viridiplantae > Streptophyta > Magnoliopsida > Apiales > Araliaceae > Panax > Panax quinquefolius. The sequence goes on along the minus strand of CM035164.1, from coordinate 56,546,834 downwards.
ATCGAAAAATATTTATTTAATTCAATAAATATTAAAATTAATTTACAAAATCTCGCTCATTACATCTTTCCCCTTAAAAGGATTATGTCCCCGAATCACGACTCAATAAATTTGACCTGCTACATTCTCCCCCTTACAAAGATTCTCGTCCCCGTAATCGCTACTCAATAAATTCGACCCGTTACATTCTCCCCCCCTTACAAAGATTATATCCCCAGAATCGCTTACACATAATTAATTAAATAAATGAGGGTAATTCTTCATCATATTCTCTTCGAGTTCCAACATAGCTTCATCAGCGTTGTGGTTCCTCCAATTTACCTTAACAGAAGGTATAACTTTATTTCTGAGACCTTGTTCTTTTTGGTCGACAATTTGGACAGGAATTTCTTCGTAAGATAAGTCTTTCTCAAAATGCAGGGGTTCGTATTCAATTACATGCTTGTAATCGGCTTTGTAAGGTCGTAACACAGAAACATGTACTCGCTCGAAGACTTCAGCCTAAATGTTGCAAAAGCGGTCTTCTGGTCTTCTCTAACCCTAGCAACGTCGAAAACCTTCTCCATTTCCATAACCCGCGTTTGAGCCTCGATTGGATTCATGGAACCTTTGAACTCTGGCGGTCCCACCGCCTTGAAGTCTTTAAACGTTGTGTTTGGTGGAGCTTGCGGTTGATTATTCATGGCTCCAAATAAGAAGTTAACCAACCTCACATGCGGGATTAGTGTTGGCATTATTTTTATTATTGGTTGACTCTTCCTGAGCCGATTGACGTTGTTGTCTTCTCCTTGGCGGCATTTTTCTGTTAAATAAACGCTTATCAGAACTTTATTTATTTCTCTAAATAATTAAGGCATTACTCAACTTGTGACACCCCCAAATCCGGGTACTTCGATTCCACAGGATTTGGTGTTCACTGTACAAATATCATCTATCTATCTACCCATAATAAATGCAAACCATGCAATAGATAGAAATAAAATCTTCCCTTTATAGGTTACAAACATCCTAATCATAAACATAATCCCAGGTTAAACTAACCTTAAACATCTGTGCGGAAATATAAACAATAAGTCTTAAACAACATCATTAATTCAAGTCTAACATAAGTACATCATCAAATAAAATAACAAGTCTTCATCATTTGCTAACTTTGCCCTTGCCTTTACTAGTGGAAGGTTCATCGGTTCTTTCGTTCTTAACTACAGTGTTATTATTAAGCAAGAGTGAGCACGATTGCCCACAAGTATAACAATGAAATAACAGTATAATAACATGCGAGTAAATCAAAGACATTTGAATAAAAGCTCAACTTTTGAATCAAGAATGAATAACAAGAATCAAAAGAATTCTAAGGGTCATAAGACCTTGAACTATGTCCTAGGTTATCAAGGGTTATACTTGAAACATTTAACAGTCATAAGACTATGGACCTTTCTACTCGTACTTAGGGCGATCAACCCTTAGTACCATACTGTGCACAATATCTTAACGCTAACGCATAAGTAAATCCCTTTGTAGGTTGTTCATCTCGCCGACATTCGAGTCCGCACCAAAGGAAGTTTGGTTTGGATAATTCAATAAGGGTTCTGAACTTTAGAACGTTCATCAACTAAGGACTAGTTGAATCAATAAAGTTCACTAGTCTAATAAGGTTCAACAATAGCAATATTCAATTCGAATAATAATCTCAAGAAGTATACAATAGAACAATTATTGTATAACTGAATCATGCTTTGAAAAGATAATAAATTTTTAATATAACATTTGAACTTGAATAATAGTAATGATAAATTACTCGGGGTAAATAATAAACTTGAAAAATAATGACAAGTAGGGTTAGGAAACTTGCCTCGTGCGTAGATTACACTTTAACTAAGCACGTTCTTTGAATTAAATCTTACATATCATTCACATTCACAATACCAGTTAACTATAACTTAACTAATCATCATAAACTCATTCTCTTTGTCTACTTTGATTATTTAACTATACTTAGTTAATTTACCACTTTGTCATATAATTTACACATCATGAATAACAAGCTAATTATTTATTCAATAATTTAATCCACATGTAATTATGTTATTTACATGTTAAACATCTATTTTACATCTCATTATAATTCTAACATGTTTACATACTTATTACATTGAGTTAACAATACATTGCTAGACTTAACACTTTAAAAATTACATTTCTGGACCATTCTGCAGAAGGCCAGTGGCATATCATGGATTATTACTTACGTCATATGCGGTGGCGCTGACGGACTTGGGACTTAAGGCGTTGGGCTGGCGCGGTGGCACGGCGAGCCAGAAACTGTTCTATAATTCGCGAAAATTGCAAAACACAACCCAAAAACTCCAATTAAATTACTACTACACGAAATTAATCATACCCACATGTTATAATTCTTGCATAAACAATACCCAATATTTATAGAATGGTTTTAACCCATTAAAACACATAATCACAGAGTTAAAAAAATTTATAATTTCACTGACTTTGATGTTCTTGAAGGTTTTGAAAATAAAACATGAAAATTGATACTGTGAATTCGTTATAACACCAAATCCATTCGTTTAAAGTTTGGTCTCTTCGTATCAACATGTATAATAATATACGAGTGTAAAATTTAGGGATAATATACGATCAATACATAAAATATCACGTATAAGGCCATAAGGCCAAAACCCATACTCTGTAATTTTGTAGAAATCATATACGATGTAATATTATGAAATTGATGATATGGAATCATGCAATATATATATATATATATATATATATACAATTTGATACATCTTAACCCATAAATAACTCATAAATATTACTCCTTTCTTAATCACAGAGGCTTTAAAGAAAACTGTGAAAGCCATTTTCATCAAAACTTGAATACGTGAAATATAGAATTTGGGAGGGAGAGATTACCCTGAGAACAAAGTATATATATATGTAGTCTTAGATTCTTTCTTCAATCACTGAGTTCTCACAAAAACGTTATGAACACGCGACATACTTGGCGGTAAAATGAGTCTATAAGCCACAGTTCCTACTTGATCGAGAATTTAAAATTGGTCAATTAAATCGAGGGTTGAGATTTCCTTTCTTCGTCGATTCTTGCTTCTAGAATAACCCCCTCTTGAACCTTCTTCTTCACATTCATCAGCTCTGAGTATATAGCTTGAGCAGCTTTAACTTTATCGATTCAAGTCTATTCTAATCGTATATTCTATATCTTCACGTGGGTCCCTAGAGTCTTTAACTCTATCTCCATCATTTGTAAGTTATACGAAATGAGTCTTTGTGTTAACAACATCACACTCGTAAACGCATACAATTTTCTACTCAACGCGTCAGCTACCGCGTTCATTTTTCCCACGATGATATTGAATGGTACGATCGTAATCTTCAACAGCTCGAGCCAACATCTTTGGCACATTACACATTCATTTTAGGTGAAGAAAATATTTGAGGGTTTTAGAAATGGGTTTTGTACTAGGGTTAATACAAAATTCGATTTCACGCTCTAGGGGTAGGCTAAGAAGTCTTCAAGAATACGTCAGGAAATTTATTAACAATAGAAATATCATTAAAAACTGTGACTCCCAAGACTTGGATAGCACATCACATTGATATCTATCAACTTGTCACTGTCATTCACGACGTTGCCTACAGAAAGTCTGGCTTCGGTGCATTCCACACAAGAAAGTCAACAACGAAAGGATCGGGGCTCTTTATTTATGGCTTGATATAACAATGATTGACTTTAGTGGTTTGGTTACTTTGAATTCGCATAAAAGGTTGGTTAGGAGTATGAAAGCTAACAACCTTACAAAAAGCATGATGAGTTGTTAACCAATCGTTTCCAAATATCACATTAAAGGCAAGTATTTTCAAAGAGATAAGATCGACAGGTAACGTGAAAGTGTTGATTTGAACAAGATTTATAAATAGTGGAGGTAACGAAGGTTTCTCCCAATTGAGTTTAAACAGATATATCAAAGTCTAACTTCTCCAGATTAACTTCAAACATTGAACACAACTAGGTGCAATAAAAGAGTGAGTAGAACTGGTATCTAACACGATATAGACTTCGTAAGAGTTTATGACTAACATACCCGTGATAATTTTATTCAGGTTCCTTGTCACGAAAAAAAAACGCTCTTTTTGAAACTACCGGCTTTAGCTTGTCTGGGACATCCTTTGGCATCACTATCCCAGCTGGACTTAACTTCACCATACGACAAAATTGAGCTAGGTGACCTTCTCTTTTGCAATTAAAACACGTTTTGGATTGCTGCGTACAGTTTGGACGAACGTGTCCCTCCTGTCCACATTTGAAACATACGACCGGTGGTCGTTCTTCTTCCTTTGAAACGGGTGTTGGTGCCGACGTCTTTACGTCATTGTTGAACCTTCTCTTCTTGAAATGTCCATTCTTATTGTTTTGGCCATGATTACCACCGAAGTGGTTACCATTTCTGGCATGTTGATTCCCTCCATGCTTATTGTCACCGCTTTGATGATCATTATCACCCAGATTATCATTTTTCCGGCTGCTCTCTTTTGGTTTGGTTAACTCATTATCGCGCTCCAATAACTGAGCCCTATTAACAACATCTGAATATAAACACAGTTTATGAGAGATAAGATATTGACGTATCTCAGGTTTCAAACCTCTTAAAAACGTCCGCGTCATTCTCTTTTCATTATCAACCAAGTGGGACGCAAATTGGGATAACTCGACAAACTTGGCTTCGTACTGCGACACGGTCATGTTGTTTTGCTCCAACTTGATAAATTCCACCTATTTCATGTGACGAATGCTTTCGGGAAAGTACTTGTCATTGAACATCTCTTGGAACTTCTCCCAAGACATCTTGAGTGCGTCAGGCTGGGTACGTTTTACAGATTCCCACCAGTGATCTGCCTTTTCACGCAACATAAAGGTGGCAAAAGTAACCTTTTGCTCCTCGGAACATCCCAAGACATCAAATATCTTGGTGATCTGCTTTAACCACGTCTCCGCCTTAAGTGGTTCTGGCTTTCCCAAAACTCCAAAGGTCCCAGCTCCTTGAATTGCTTAGCGGTGACCAACCGTGGGTTGCCATTGTTTACTCCTGCATTATGAATGGAGCCGCCTTACCGATGTTGCATGAATTCTAAAAAGCTCTTAAACGTCTGTCGTTAACAATTGATCGGTGTTGTTGTTTACGAAGGATTATCGCCATCCTGTTGCACATTGTCACGATTATTGATCATGGGAGAATCAACAGGTCTCACATGCTCCATTACTATTCTCAACATTCTCAGATGCCATTTTCAAACACTGCCACAAAACAAGGGTTAATTGACATGCAACATATTATCACTATACTATGACCGACCAATCAAATACCAAATAAACTTAGGTAGGTCATACTAGCGAAGGAATTCCCCGTCTCTCCCCTCCTAGTTCTAGTCTCACATCTTAGCCAGGGATCATATCTCTAAGATTTGATACCAACTGTGACCCGCATCCAGGACTTGGATAGCACCTCATAATGATACCTACCAACTTGCCACCGTTCATCACGGCGTCCCCTACGAAAAGTCTGGCATCGGTGCATCCCAAGACTTGGAAGACACCAGATAAAGGCTCGGGGCTCTTTTCTATGGCTTTGATACCAACTGTGATGCCCCCAAAATTAGGTATATGTCACCCATCTTGGGTCGCCACTTACATGGTACAGAATTCAAATACAACTTACTAATACAATTGTCGTGTACAATACGACAAAACATAAACTGTGAGTTTGAATACAAATATTATCTACTAGAGATTATACAAACTCAAAAGGAGTCCTCATTATAATTATTATCACACTATTTCACAGAATAGTGAGGACTACTAATGCTATCCTCTGGACCATCACTCCGTTCCCCGACTCATTCCAGCTATATTCTCATTTCCTGAAGAGAACAGTGAAAGGAAGGGTGAGCTCAACCAGCCCAGTAAGAAATATTGTGACTAAGATAATGCAGAATAAATTATCATTAGTCTCCAACAATGTTAAACTGATAAAATATAATAGACATCAAGTTTAACTGGAGCGGAACAAGCAATCCATTAAAAGAGTCATGTAGAAAATAAAATTTACTATCTTTTATGATTAAAAAGGTTTTTCATCACTGTTATCGCTAAGACTCACCTTAATAAATATTCCACATCATCGAATCACCCCTGCACTACGGCCAAGGATATTCTTTAGTATCACGACCACAATTATCCATGCACTACGAGCCAAGAATATTTATGTATTCATTAATGGTCATGATCATGCCAACAACTATCCATCAATGCACTACGGGCCAATGAGGACATTTACTACATCACTTGTAACATTACGGTCATGATTACACCGAATAATCCCTGGTCATAATCATACCAAGTCCATCTATGCACTACAGGCCACAGATGACTTTCAAAAAAATATAAACATGAGGATGATGACAATGATATAAGAATTCAATCAAACAAGTTCAAGAATTATTTTATCTAGGAACTGATAACGTCCAAATTGTCAACATGATACTGCTTTGTAGAGTAAAATTCAAGAATGCTCAGAAGAATATTTCCATGAAAAAGATACTGGATGAAGCGCAAATATCAAGGATGTTCCACTAATTTCATGGAGTATAGAAGTCAAAACTTTAACCAACTGAGTATAATAAAGAATGGAATAACAAAAGAAATCACCATGCATGCGGTACTTCGCATTGACAGATTATTCCAACAGAATAATAATTAATCGGAACCAAAGCGGTGAAATTCACACCGGCATGATGATGTTCCAAATGAATAATAAAGAATGGAATAACAACGAAATCACCATGCATGCGGTATTGCGATGGCGAGGTTATTCCAACGAATAATAATAAAGAGAACCAGTCCCACAGTAAACGATGCATGCGCATGGATATTCCAACATAATAATAAAGACGGAACCAGGTCCGGCGTAAAACGCATAGACAGGATATTCTAACAGAATAATAAAAAATGGAAAATTAGAAGAATTTCACCATGTATACAGTATTTTGCATAGACAGGTTATTCCAACATAATAATAAAGGATGAAATAATAGAAGAATTTCACCAAGTATAGGGTAGACCGCGTATACAGGATATTCCAACAGAATAATAAGAAATGGAATAACAACAGTTCTCTTCATGAATAAGAAAGAATAACACCCCTTACGAGTACAACAAATAATATTCCCTACCTTAAGAAGAAGAGTACTAGATATATAAGTAGTGAAGTAGCGAAGATACTTTCTTCTTTCTCTCTATAGTTTATCTCTCTAGAGTTTCAAAGAATTAAGTAAGAAATAATGAAGGAATGAGCTTCTATTTATAGAAAAATGGATCAAGATAGTAACTAATTCATGAACGGTCGAGATTGATTTACTTTAATCGACGGTCCATATTTAAAGCAAAATCTTTTAAATAAAATATAATATATTCTATTTATAATCTAATAAAACGAATAACTTTATAAAAGATTTTACTATACAAACACTATCACGAGCACTATGCAAATACTATGCATAATAAAATATAATATATTCTAATTATTGTATAATAAAATGATAACTTTATAAAAGTATTTTGTTTTATATAAACCGATTTTACTACTATGCGAAACACTATCACGAACACTATGCAACACTATACATAATAGAATATAATATATTCTATTTATAGAATAACTTTTATAAAAGTATTTTGTTTTATATAAAAAGATTTTCTATATTATTACATTAATAATACCAACAAAACTGAGTGAGTTATCACGTAAGCATCAATAATTAATACCGTGTGCTACTATGCAACCACGCGACATTCTTGTTTCTTTAACACCGTGTTTTCAACGATTAACGGTAAAACTTCCGCCCTTATTTTCATAAAGTATTTTTGTCGTTTTCTCAATCCGACAATAATTCCATTGTAGGGTCCACCAATGATTGTGTCGTTATACGAATATTCCCTGTTAAAACGAATATTGCCCGACCAATCGAATATTATATAACAACTTGCGTACTTTGAAAAATTTATAAATATTACCCACAACTATTATATCAATTTCACTCCATAATATTCAAAAATAATATTTATAGAAAATTCATCTTTATTCAAAAAGTTGGGGTTTTACACTTTGATAATAAAAATTCTCCACATTAATTTAATAAATGTAACACATATAATTAAATTAATATACCACAACTGCATCAATTAATTATTTAATCTAATAATTAAATCATCAAAAAATATTTATTTAATTCAATAAATATTAAAATTAATTTATAAAATCTCGTTCGTCACATTAATCATAAAAAAACCCTTGAGTAAATAGTTACCATACAATTCAATCCTTCTACCATACAATGTCCCAATTAAATATAAGACATAAATTTACTGTCAAGTCTTATTTTATTTAATTATACGTATTTCGATTTTTAAATGAACAACTCCAAATAATTCAAATTAGAAACCCCTTTCTAATTTCATTTTGCCTTGGCTAAGGACTACTGGGTTGTCATTTATCGAATCACATAGGACATTCCTTTCTTTTACTAGAAGCGGTATATTCTTTGTTGATCATTCATTATCTTCGTGTACAACTTATTACACCCAACTATGCCCTTTGATATACCCTAAGGGTTTTAAGGGACATGTCAAAGTATAACTCATCATATACAAGATACTATGATAATCTCAAGTCTAATGATTACTTGTACTACTATCACTACATGAATTTCTATTGACAGGCAAATAAACTCCATTAGGTGTTCTTTAGCGAGTCATGTTCAGTGAACTTATTCTCCAATAAGCACATAATACTTACTTTAGTGTCTTCACACAAATGATCATGATATCTATCATCCTCATCTAATGAGCAAACAATGTATGTACCATTCTATCCGGATTCACTAATCCCTTTTTAGTAATCCAACGATTGGGAATAATTTTAGTTTTAAACTATCAAAGAATTTAGATCTCATTAGCATGATCATCATCATGATTCTAAAAGTATTGCTCAAAACAATGAGTTTATCACATATATATAACAGTACCATGTAGATAAATTAAAGCCTTTAATAAATGAATACGTTTATTAATAAACGAATAAGATTGTTACAAAGTATATGTTTTATCATATCAAATATGATTGGCTTGTGTGCATACTACTTTCAGTCATTGCATCCTGAAGGGTATGACAGACATAGTAAATGGGGAACTGCTTTCCTCCCGCCTCTCGCACCAAAACCGCCCCAACAACCAATGAATTAGCCGTCAAATAAAGGTACAAAGATTCCAAAGGGATCGACTTCATCAACAGTGGTGCTGAAGAAAAATAATTCTTGATCCCTTGGAAAGCATCTTCACACTCCGAAGTTCATTGAAATGTCTTTTCATTTTTTTTACCCTTCAATGTATCAAAAAACGGAAGGCATCACTTTGTTTACTTAGAAATGAATCTCCTTAATGCTCCAATCTAACCCGTTCAGCGCTGCGCGTCCTTGAAAGTCTGTGGGGACTTCATGTCTAGTATGACTTTGATTTTCCCAAAATTAGCTTCAAACCCTCTTTTGCTCACCAGATATCCAAGGAAATTTCCTGACCCCATGCCGAAAGTGCACTTGGTTGGATTAAGGTTGATGTTGTGATCTCAGATATTCTAAAAATAGTTCTCTAGGTCGTCCAGATGATCCCAAACAAATATACTCTTAACAATCATGTCATCCACATAAACTTCCATGCTTTGGCCTAATTGTTTCTTAAACACATAATTCATTATCCTCTGATAAGTAGCACCACGGTTAAGTAGCCTAAAAGTCAACTTCTTATATGCGTAAATCACCCGCCCGAGAAGGCGTCTATAAAACTTAACAGAGCATACCCCAAGGTGGCATCAATCAACTGGTCTATATGCGGGAGTGGGTAAAGTCCTTCAGGCATGCCTTATTCAAATCCATATAGTCAATACAAATCCTCTATTTTCCATTCTACTTCCAAACTAATACCACATTCGCCAGCCATTCTAGGTAATCAATTTCAAAAATGAAGTCAACCGTTAAAAACTTGAACCTCATCATCATTTATTTTTTACTGTTCGAAAGCGAAGATCCTCCTCTTTTTTTTGAACGAGTTTCCAGGCCGAATCCACACACATCCTATGCACAACAACAAATTTGTCTATCCCAGGCATGTCACTGGGCACCCAAGCAAATATATCGGCATATACTCGGAGTAGCTCTATCAGTCCCACCTAAAGGGCTCCTATAAACCTGAGCTAATTTTAATCGTCTTGTCCTTGTTCCCCGAGATCAACTCAATACCCTCAGTCTCTTCGGCTGGTAAAGAGAGAGGTTTTGTACTTCCTTTAATGAATGGATCCACCTCGATTGCCATAGTCTGCCTCTGTTTGTTGACTCCTATACCCGAAGAGATGACTGTATTTCGATAACACCTAGTTATATCAAGATCTTCTTTAACCTAACCAACCCCTTTCGGTGTAGAAATATTTTTTTTAAAAATGGGGTATGGAGGTTACGGCCTACAAAGCCATCGTTTTCAGTCTACCCAAAATAGCGTTGTATGCCGAATCCACATGTAGCACAAAAACTTGATGTTCACTTCGACCTATTGTGGAGTCGTACCGAAGACGGCAGGTAATTCGATAGTCCAGACTACTTGTATCTGGTTGTTATTGAATCCATCCAATGGGGGCTTTTGCCTGACTTCCATTTTTAGACCATCTAAATCCATCCTCTGGTATGCGTGGGTATACAATATGTCAACAGAAGACCCATTGTCGATCATGATTCCCTTCATGTTCATTAAACTGACCTGTGCCGTAATCACCAACGCTCCCTCATGTGGCTCAGCTTTAGGACGAAGAATATGAAAGTAGTATGCACACAAGCCAATCATGTTTGATGATAAAGCATATACTTTGTAACAATCTTATTCATTTATTAATAAAAAGTATTAATTTATTAAAGGCTTTTAATTATCTACATAATGTTGTTTTATAATATGTGATAAACCCATAGTTTTAAGCAATGCTTTTAGAATAATGATGATGATCATTCTAATGAGATCTAAATTCTTTGAAAGCTTAAAACTAAAATAGTTCCCAACGTCGTTGGATTACTAAATTGGGGATTAGTGAATCCGGATAGATTGGTACATCGTTGCTTGCTTCATTGGATGAGGATGATTGATCTCATGATCATTTGTGTGGAGACACTAAAGCAAGTATGTAGGTGCTTATTAGAGAATAAGTTCAATTTGAGCGTGGCTCGCTAAGGAATACCTAATGGAGTTTTATTTGCTGTCAATAGGAATTCTCAGTAGTGATAGTAGTACAAGTAATCCTTGGACTTGAGATCATCATAGTATCTTGTGTATGATGAGTTATACTTTGACTTATTCCTTAAGACCCTTAGGGTATATCAAAGGGTATGCTTGGGTATAATAAGTTGTACATGGAGATAATGTATGATCAATAAAGAATCTACCACTTCTAATAAAAGAAGAGAATGTCCTATGTGATTCGATAAATGACAACCCAGATGAGTCCTTGGCAAAGGCGTAATGAAATTAGAAAGGAGTTTCTAATTTGCATTATTTGGAGTTGTGCATTTAAGGATCGAAATACATATAATTAAATAAAATAAGACTTGTGATGAATTCCATGTCTTATATTTAATTGGGACATTGTATGGTGGAAGGATTGAATTGTCTGGTAACTATTTACTCAAAGGTTTTTTAATGATTAATGTTGAAATCTATATTATCCGAAAAGTCGTTGATCGCTAGGGAGGCTTATCCCTATTGTAGAATAAATATTATTTAAATAAATTAATTGTTTAATTTATTTATTTAAATAAGATTAGAATTGTTCTAATTGATTTATTCACACCTGTTTAATATGGAGAACCTAAAGGGTCACACCATAAAAGGAAGAATAATTAATTAAGAGTTAATGGCATAATCGTAATAATATGTTAAGTATATTTAATTTAATCTATGGTGATAGAATAAATTAAATAGCTTAATATTTATTATTTAATATTTTAGAAATATTAAATATAAATTAATAAGAGGAGTCTTATTAATATTATTACAATTATTATTATTTTAATTTCTAAAAGAGTTTAGGAATTAATTTAATATAAGTACTCTCATTTATTCCTAATTGGATTAGGAAGGAAAATTAATTAAAAGAGTTTAATTAATTATCCCTAATAAGATTAGGGAGCTTAATTAATTAAAAGAATTTAATTAATTAAATAAAACCCAATTCCTTAATTGTTAAGGTGGGTTGCCCACATCTATAAATAAGAGGAGTCTTATTATGGGTGGAGGGGTTTGTTGACTTTTTCAACATACGACATATTTCCAATAGTTGGGAGAGTACCCTTTTCTATAGAGATAGAAAACTAGGGTTTGAGCCAAATACCCCTTCTTCTTGAATTTTCTTCTTCCTTGGTGGATCACCTCTAGAGGCCAAACATTTGGGTGGCTAACGTTGATCAAAGGAAGGAACAAAACCCCGGTAGATTCAAGTTGAACGCGAAAGGATTTGGAGGTGAACTTGTACCTGAGGAAGCTCGATCTTCAAGGGTATGATTTTATTCTTTATCTTTTCGTTTAATTAATAATTATGCATAAAGGGTGATCCGGATATATGGTTTGTAAATTTTTTTAAACTCTGATTTTTTACACGCTTCCGCTTAATTTATGCAATTTGATTGCGTTCTTGAATATTACAAACCTAACAGTGGCATCAGAGCCAAACCTTTATGCAAATTATTAATTGTTTAATTTGATATGTATATTGATATGTGTTTAGAACAATTTAATTGGGCATAATTTTATTATATAAAATTTAAAAAAAAAAAAAAAAAAAACCGAAAGTTTTTTTTTTTTAAATTGGAAATTCCAATTTTGTTGCTTCCGCCGTCCACGTGATTCACGGTTTTTGTTCCAAGCATGTTAACAGATTTTATCATGCATGGTTTTAATTCATTTAGCGAGATCACGTGCAACATAAAAAAAAAAAAACAAAGCTGCTGGTGTATGTTAACGTGCTTCTTTCAAAATTAAAAAAAAAGAAAAAATAACATGCATACGAAAACCAACAGAAAGCAAAGCAGGAAGATAAAAGGAACGGTTATATATATATATATATATATATATATATATATATATATATATATATATATATACGAATATATATATACATATATATATTCTTAATTATTATATAATTAAAATAAAAGTTTATTTTAATTTTAAAATAAAAGGTTTATTTTAATATTAAAATATAAAGTTTTATTTTTAATTTTAATAATTTTATAATTAAAATAAAAGGTTTATTTTAATCTTAAAATAAAAGGTTTATTTTAATATTAAAATAAAAGATTTATTTTAATTTTAAAATTAGAATTTCATGCTAACTAATTAGATTTGGAATTGGATTCCATAATAACTATTTGGAGTTAAAATTGGATTTTATTTTTCCTTAAATAAAGGAGTTTGTTTAGATATGAAATAAGATTTCATATTATTCAAAATAAAAGAGTTTATTTGTGAATAGGAAAGAGAATCCATGTTTCCTTAAATAAAGGAGTTTATTTAAATATGAAATAAGATTTCATATTATTCAAAATAAAGGAGTTTATTTGTGAATAGGAAAAGAATATCCGTGTTTCCTTTAAAAAAAAAAAAATTTACGTGGAATTGGATTCCATAATTAATTAAAATAAAGGAGTTTATTTTGATTAAAATAAAATAGTTTATTTTATTCAAAATAGGATAAATTAAAATAAAATAGTTTTATTTTGATTTAAATTTGGATTAAAATAAAGGAGTTTATTTTGATTCAAAAATAGATTTTATACTAACTAAATTTGCCCATTAAATGATATCAATATATATATTAAATGTTTATTATTCATGAGATGAATATTATTTATTGATGCATATGGTGATGTGTATGATAATAAATGGGATTGATTATGGACTATTGACCAATATGATTGGATTTTATTTTAGTTGGATGCATGAATGTATGGGTTTTAATAAATGGGGTCTGCGTACCTCGTCTTCTCTAATTTTTCTTAATGTAAATTCTATTCCCCTCCTATATACCTCCCCTTGACTGCTGATCAAGGTTTCTATTTATTTTAAATAGTTTTGTAATAGGAATAGTTAGAATTATTTTGAAAAATTGGAGATCAAGGACAAGAAGCGCTTGAAGACCCGTTTGTAATGGAGCCCGGGTTTAAATGTAATAGTTATATTTAAATATTATTTCTTGCACCCCTAGGGTTTGACCTTTTGGTTCACTTGGTGGCTCTAGTGAACCAAACTAGAATAAAAGTCCATAATCAATCCGGGTAGAATATAGTATTCTATATGTGCATGCTTATATTATATATATTATATATTATGTAAACATGCTTCGCATGTTCATTAATATAACGTATTTTATATATATATGTAATGCTAAACTAAACAAGATGAGACAATTTAATAATAAATCCTCAAATTTTTTATATTAAGTCCTAAGCGTTCAAAGATATTTGGAATATCGAGCGTTAAGCTTTCTAGCATGATAAAATGAATAGAGTATTAAATATTTAATATGAGTTTGTTGTGTCACCACAAGGCAAGTATTAAGTATTTAAGATGTTAATTATCACATTTGATGCTTATAAAGAAAATTGAACAATATTGTTTTGTTGTGTCACCACAAGGATGATATTTTTCTTTTTGAATATATGGAGTGCTAGGTTGGACTTAACTTGGATAATTTTGATTCGGATGTGCCACCACTTGATCAAAATAATCTAAGAGGCAAAATAAAAGGAGTTACGTAGTTGATGTAATTGACAAAAGTTGTCTACCTATTTATTTATATATAGTTTGTTGTGTCACCACAAGGCTATATACATTTGAAATGGGATCCTTATTCTCACTAGCTAATCTTTAATTAGATTTTGCCAAACTATATAAGTGAGGTAATATAGTTTGAAGAAAATAGTGGGAGATACCAATTTAAAACAAGACCTAATTTATTTTGGTAATTAATAAAAGAATGTATGTTAAAATGTTGTTAATTACAAATTCATTTACAGAATTTTACAATGTCTAAATTACTATATTTGCGAAGCATATTAGATGCTATTTAATCGGATAATTATTAAGCGGATTGGTTAAGGAATTTGAGAATAGTTCTCATAGTTGAAAAGCTATCTTATGTCCTTAATACGCCTATCCCTGCAATGGTTGCAGACAATGCCTCTGAGGAAGACATTGCTACTTTTAGAAAGTGGCAAAGATGATGCACAGTTGGCTCAATGCATCATGCTCGCATCTATGAGTAACGAGCTTCAGCGTCAGCATGAAACTATGGATGCTTCTACTATATTCCTGCATATCAAGTAGTTGATTGTGAGGAAAGTAGGACTGATAGATATCAGATATCTAAGGAGCTCTTCCGATCTAGAATGACCGATGACACTACTGATGATGATATAAAGTTCTTAACATGATCAATTTGATTGATCAATTAGGACAACCGGTTTTGTCATGGATGGAGAGTTGAGCCAAGATTTGATCTTGCACTCACTCCGGACTCCTTTCACAATGTTGTGAATTTTTCATATGAACAAGCTAGATATCGAAACCTGATTTGATTTGCTTAACATATTGAAAAATGTTGAGAGTCACTTTCCAACCAAGAAAGATCAAGTCTTAATGGTAGGGGCCAAAGGATCTTCTGAAAAGAAGAATGATTCAAAGAAGGTAAATAGAAAGGCAAAAACAAAGGATAATAAGAACAAAACTGATACAAATAGCAAAGGAGTTTGCTTCCACTGCAATAAGCCTGGACACTGGAAAGAAACTGCAAGAAGCATCTTGCAGAGGCTAACCAAAGAAGCTTAGTGAAGTTTGATTTACAATACAATTTTGTTCATGATTGAAATAAATTTTTTTAAGTCAAGGTTCTACTTGGGTATTGGATACCGACTTTGGTTATCATAAACATAGATTTATGAAGGGACCAAGCGAAGTAGAAAGCTAAACAAATATAAGTAGATCTATGTGTGGAAAATGAAGCAAAGGTTCTTTGCATTAGCTATAGAAACTTATAGTTTAGCACTTTCTACTGAGCAAATCTATTAAGTCGATAAGTTGTTATTGTATTCCGATTCTTGTTAAAAATATTATTTCCATTTTATTGTTGAACAATGAAAACTTTGGTATTATAATTAAGAACAATTGTTGTTCTATTTATAATAATAATGTTTTATATAGAATGGAATATTACTTAATAAATTTTGTATACTTGACTTACATGAAAATAATTTTGTATATTGAACAAATTAGTATAAGAAAAGGAGATGATCATTCAAAGAGTTGAATGTGTGTATTTCCTAAAATACAAGTGTGAATTATTTGAAAGGTTCAAAGAATTGAAGTGAAACAAATTGGCAAAGTATTAAGATTCTTTGATTAGATCAAGGATAAATACTTGTGTAATAAGTTTCTAGATCATCTCAAATAGTTTTCTCATAATGGACACATCCCGATATGCAATAATTGATTGATGTATCTGAATGAAAAATCGTACCTTGTTGGACATAGTGCGCGTCCATAATGATTTTACTTGACATTCCGGTATCCTTACAGGATAATGTCCTAAAATGGCTGCATATCTCACGAAAATGGTAACCTCAAAATCCATTGAAGACTCCATAAAAGTTATGGATGGGGAGGATTCTAATCTTAAGTATGTTAAGATAAGGGGTTCCAACTTATGTGAAAAGGTTTCAAAAGGATAAGCTTGGGACAAGATTTTGATAAGTGTCGATATGTGGGACATCCTAAAAAGTAAGTTTAGGGTATATGTTCTATAATTCTACTTAGCAAAAGGTGTTTGTTACGAAACACGCCTTCTAAGATAAAGGCGTTTATCATTGAAAGGGCTAGTGGGAGGATAATAGATCTTGAAGAGTTCAAGAACCACAAAACACTATAAATCAAATAAGAGGAACCTATAGATATACCTATTGTACCACAACCGAATCGTAAATGCGGAATAGTCACCGAAATACACAGGAGGTATGGATTCATCATAGATGATGATGATGAGGTACACATCATAGAAGATGATGATCCGATTACATACGATGAGGTAAGTGTTGTAGTCACTTCGAGAGAAATGGATTGAAGCAAGTTTCTCAAATATGGAACATTCGTTTTGATGAGGCAATCAAAAGAGTTTGATTTTATCAAAAATAAGAATGAACCTAGTGTGTACAAAAGGTCGATTGGGAGCGTCGTGACATTCCTAGTACTTATATGTTGATATACTACGGATAAGGAATGACATACTAATGCTACAATCGATAAATGATAAAGTTGTCTAAACATTCCTCCATGAATGGTTTGGGAAGAGTATCTTAATTGGGGATAAAATCTATATAGATAGATTCAAGAGGATGCTCGACTTAACCCGAGGAACGTGTATTCATTTGATGCTAAAGTCGTTTAGCATGGCAAACTCAAGAGATGACTCATGTCGATGAGCTATGGAGTGTATCTCTCTTAATAGTCCCCACAGGACTCACGAAAAGGAGGTCGCATGAGTGACTATCATGTATGCAATGAAATATACGAGACACGATGTTGATCGGTCATATTGCGAGAAGTTCACTATGAGTCAGTGAAAAACATCTTAAAGTGCTTAACCGGCACTAAGGATGTGATCATATTCATGGTGGGTCTTAATTAAAACTAGAGGGCTTAACAGACTCAAGTTTTTCAGACAGACCAAGACGACCAAAAATCCACTTTAAGGTAAAAGCGTTATCTTGAACAGTGGTGCAGTGAATTGGAAAGGTTCCAAACAGCAAAGAGTTGTTGGTTTAGTGATAAAGACAAAGTATATAGCTATAAATGAAGCTGCAAGTTGATTGTTTGGATTAAAGTTCATTCTGAGAACTAGGAATAGTTCTAAGTCTCATCTTGGATCTAAACATGCGTTGTGGCACTTTCATTTGATTATTAGAATCATTGAAAGATGGGAAATCACTATAGAGATAGTGGACTCTCATGAACAACATTACATATCCATTAACTAAAGCTTATCCAACAGCAGGATAATCGTCACTTAGAGAAGAAGAGTATAAGATACCATGACGATTGGCTTTAGTGCAGTGGGAGATTGAAAGTAGTATGCACACAAGCCAATCATGTTTGATGATAAAGCATATACTTTGTAACAATCTTATTCATTTATTAATAAAAAGTATTAATTTATTAAAGGCTTTTAATTATCTACATAATCTTTGTTTTATAATATGTGATAAACCCATAGTTTTAAGCAATGCTTTTAGAATAATGATGATGATCATTCTAATGAGATCTAAATTCTTTGAAAGCTTAAAACTAAAATAGTTCCCAATCGTTGGATTACTAAATTGGGGATTAGTGAATCCGAATAGATTGGTACATCGTTGCTTGCTCATTGGATGAGGATGATTGATCTCATGATCATTTGTGTGGAGACACTAAAGCAAGTATGTAGGTGCTTATTAGAGAATAAGTTCATTTGAGCGTTGGCTCGCAAGGAATACCTAATGGAGTTTTATTTGCCTGTCAATAGGAATTCCTGTAGTGATAGTAGTACAAGTAATCCTTGGACTTGAGATCATCATAGTATCTTGTGTATGATGAGTTATACTTTGACTTATTCCTTAAGACCCTTAGGGTATATCAAAGGGTATGCTTGGGTATAATAAGTTGTACATGGAGATAATGTATGATCAATAAAGAATCTACCACTTCTAATAAAAGAAGAGAAATGTCCTATGTGATTCGATAAATGACAACTAAGTAGTCCTTGGCCAAGGCAGAATGAAATTAGAAAGGAGTTTCTAATTTGCATTATTTGGAGTTGTGCATTTAAGGATCGAAATACATATAATTAAATAAAATAAGACTTGACAGTAATTCCATGTCTTATATTTAATTGGGACATTGTATGGTGGAAGGATTGAATTGTACGGTAACTATTTACTCAAAGGTTTTTTAATGATTAATGTTGAAATCTATATTATCTGAAAAGTCGTTGATCGCTAGGGAGGCTTATCCCTATTGTAGAATAAATATTATTTAAATAAATTAATTGTTTAATTTATTTATTTAAATAAGATTAGAATTGTTCTAATTGATTTATTCACAACCGGTTTAATATGGAGAACCTAAAGGGTCACACCATAAAAGGAAGAATAATTATTTAAGAAGTTAATGGCATAATCGTAATAATATATTAAGTATATTTAATTTAATCTATGGTGATAGAATAAATTAAATAGCTTAATATTATTATTTAATATTTTAGAAATATTAAATATAAATTAATAAGAGGAGTCTTATTAATATTATTACAATTATTATTATTTTTTAATTTCTAAAAGAGTTTAGGAATTAATTTAATATAAGTACTCTCATTTATTCCTAATTGGATTAGGAAGGAAAATTAATTAAAAGAGTTTAATTAATTATCCCTAATAAGATTAGGGAGCTTAATTAATTAAAAGAATTTAATTAATTAAATAAAACCCAATTCCTTAATTGTTAAGGTGGGTTGCCCACATCTATAAATAAGAGGAGTCTTATTATGGGTGGAGGGGTTTGTTGACTTTTTCAACATACGACATATTTCCAATAGTTGGGAGAGTACCCTTTTCTATAGAGATAGAAAACTAGGGTTTGAGCCAAATACCCCTTCTTCTTGAATTTTCTTCTTCCTTGGTGGATCACCTCTAGAGGCCAAACATTTGGGTGGCTAACGTTGATCAAAGGAAGGAACAAAACCCCGGTAGATTCAAGTTGAACGCGAAAGGATTTGGAGGTGAACTTGTACCTGAGGAAGCTCGATCTTCAAGGGTATGATTTTATTCTTTATCTTTTCGTTTAATTAATAATTATGCATAAAGGGTGATCCGGATATATGGTTTGTAAATTTTTTTAAACTCTGATTTTTTACACGCTTCCGCTTAATTTATGCAATTTGATTGCGTTCTTGAATATTACAAACCTAACAGAATATAAAAAGGTGACAAAGAAGATATCTGAAGGAACTGAACCGAGATTTAAGATGGATAAGGAAGGAATACTGATATTTGAGAGTAGAATTTGGGTACCGCCAGTACAAGAGATTAAGGAAGATATTTTGAGCGAGGCTCATAGTTCACGATATTCGATTCACCCTGGTAGTACCAAGATGTATCAAGATCTTCGACAACATTTCTGGTGGCCGAATTCAAAATGTGATGTTGCAGAATGTGTTGCCAAGTGCCTAACCTGTCAGAAAGTGAAGGCAGAACATCAAAGACCGAGTGGATTGCTACAGCCATTAGAGATCCAAGAATGGAAATGGGAACATATTACAATGGACTTCGTGGTTGGCCTTTCGACGACTCAAAAAGGCTACGACGTAGTATGGGTTATAGTTGACCGACTTACGAAATCCGCACACTTCCTTCCCATCAAAATCAAATTCAACTTGGATCAGTTGGCAAGGCTATACATAAAAGAAATTATTTCGAGACACGGAGTGCCGGTGTCAATTATTTCTGATAGAGATCCGCGTTTTACATCGAACTTCTGGAAACGTCTACAGGAATGCATGGGTACGCAATTGCAAATGAGTACAGCTTACCACCCTCAAACAGACGGGCAGAGCGAGAGAACGATTCAAACATTAGAAGATATGCTAAGAGCATGTGTGATGGACTTTAAAGGAAATTGGGATGATCACTACTAGTTAGTAGAGTTCATTTCTGAACAACAGATTACCACGCTAGTATTGGTATCTTAGCCTTCTGAGCGTTATATGGCGAAAAAGTGCGAACTCTCACCTTCTTTGGGATGAAATTGGTGAGAGACAATTGCTAGAAGTAGGAAATGGTGCAATGATGCCAGAAATAGTCAAAGTGATCCGAGCACGACTGGTAGCAGCTCAAGATCGATAGAAGAAATACACTGATCCACATCGTAAAAATATCGAGTTTGAATCAGGTAGTTATGTTTTCTTGAAGGTCTCTCCCTGGAAAGGGAAGATCAGGTTCGGAAAGAAAGGTAAATTGAGCCCAAGATTCATTGGACCATTTGAAGTACTGAGAAGAATCGGAGGAGTTCCGTACGAGGTAGCCTTACCTCCAGCACTCGAGAATGTCCACAACGTCTTCCATGTTTCTGTGTTACGACCCTACAAAGCCGATTACAAGCATGTAATTGAATACGAACCCCTGCATTTTGAGAAAGACTTATCTTACGAAGAAATCCCCGTTCAAATTGTCGACCAAAAAGAACAAGTTCTCAGAAATAGAGTTATACCTTCTGTTAAGGTAATTTGGAGGAACCACAACACTGAAGAAGATACGTGGGAACTCGAAGAGAATATGATGAAGAATTACCCTCATTTATTTACTTAATTATGTGTAAATGCGATACGGGACAGAATCTTTGTAAGGGGGAATGTATGTAATTCGAATTTATTGAGTCGTGATTACGGGGGACGAGAATCCTTTTAAGGGGGGAAAGATGTAATGAACGAGATTTTTGTAAATTAATTTTAATATTTATTGAATTAAATAAATATTTTTCGATGATTTAATTATTAGATTTAATAATTAATTGATGCAATTGTGTTAGATTAATTTAATTATATGTGTTACATTTATTAAATTAATGTAGAGAATAATTATTATTCAAATATGTAATTATGTGAGCTTATTGAATTAAATGAAATATTTAATTAAGCATGATATTATTTAATTAATTTAATTATTAATTAGAGAGTCAATAATTTGACATTATTTATTAATGAGAAAATTAAATATATGACTATGTGAATTTATGGAAAATTATTAGATTTTATTTAAAGTAAGATATTTATTTATTTTATAAAGGAGTGTGACATTTATTAAACTATGTGATAAAGCTTTATTAAATTAAATAGTTTTGTAATCCACTCTTACTAGCCAAACATGGCCTTAGAGGGAGTTGAGAGCAGTTACCCATGATGGGTAACTGACCTCAACGCGTCAGTTCATTTAAATACGACGTCTTCTTTTATTTCTTATTATTCCTAAGTCTAGAAAACAAGCAGAGCATAATCTAGAGTTCACAGAGAAAAATTTGAGATTGAGAAAAGATTGTGAGTGTGCAATCAATAAAATACTTGTGAAAGGATCATCATTGATCATCTTCTAATTTATACTCTACAGGGTAATCTCCTCTTCCCGAATTCTAAATTTCACGTTGTTTAAGTTTTATATATATGGCTTTCAAACCTTTTGTAAAGCCTCTGTAACTGAGAAAAAAGTAATGTTTATGGGTTATGTATGTATTAATATGTATCAAATCGTATTTAATTATATATATTATGTAAACCATGTCATCAGTTTCATGAAAATATGTAGTATATGATTGCTACAAAATTACAGAGTTTGGGTTTTGGCCATATGGCCTTATACGTGGTATTTAATGTGTTGATCGTATATTATCCCTAAATTTTACACTCGTATGTTGTTATGCATGTTGATACAAAGAGACCAAAGTTTAAATAAACGGATTCGATGTTATAACGAATCCGTAGTGACAATTTTAATGTATTATTTTCAAAACCTTCGAGAACATCAAAGTCAGTGAAATTGCATGCTTAAACTCTGTGATTATGTGTTTTAATTGGTTAAAATCACTTTATAAATGTTGGGTAATGATTATATACGAATTCTAACATGTGGGTATGATTAAATTCGTGTAGTGATAATTTAATTGGAATTTTTTTGGCTGTGTTCTGCAATTTTTGTGAATTGCATAATAATTTCTGGTTCGTCTCGCTGCCAAGCGCCAGGTCCTAATGCCTTAAGGTAAGGCCATAATGGCATGCACATATATGGCCAAGGCTAAGTGTCCCAATGATATGCATGCATTACCAAGATCCTTGAAGACCCAAGTATAAGCGTAAACGTATACCAGTAAGCGCCACTGCAGAAATGGTCCGAAAATGTAATTTTAAAGTGTTAAGTCTAGCAATGTATTGTTAACTTAATGTAATGAACATGTAAACATGTTAGAAGTATAATGAGATGTAAAATAGATGTTTAACATGTAAATAACATAATTGCATGTGGATCGAATTATTGAATACATAAATAGCTTGTTATTCATGAAGTATAAATTATGTGACAATGTGGTATATAGACACTCGAAATTTTCTGTACTACTGTTACTAACGTTGCAGGAAGACAGATTCATCTATTAAGAGAGAACCCTGAAAGACAATGCAAATCCATACCGGATACTACCGGAAGTGCATCATCAACCCCGGATCGCAATCTGGGAGTAACGGTTTCAACCTCGGATCTAACCCCCAGACCTGTAGATACAATACCGGAACACACACCGGAGAAGACCGATTAATATCGGAGATAACCCCGAGGTATCTAGTCTCAGTCCCAACCATCGGAATAGCCACCAACCTTGGTGATAACCCCAAGGAATGCGATTTGGAGATAACCGAAAATGCTTGTTTTAAATGCCATCGACTTCAATCTCGGCACTCACAACGAGATACACTTGTACCAACCCTAAGCAATAACATCGGAAAAGACAGGCACCCTCAAAGATGACAATGAGGACCTTCAACAAATGCGGCGATCCAATCTCGGTGAAGTCGAGCAACGCGTCGCTTATCGGCCCAATCCGGTAGTAACACTGGTGAGGGGCAACATCGCCATCTCGTCCAACACGATGCCACGTCTTGTCTCTACGCAACAATGTCCCACAAAGCTAACCAATCTCGAGTGACTATTATGCGGGGTAACGGATGAAAGTTGAAGCTTGAAGACCGGAGGGCATCGTCCCATCTTCAAAGACTTCGTACAAACTCTAATCCCATGCCATCGTACAACTCTCGACAACGGCGGTCCGAAATAGGTCTTGAATACTTCAAAACGGATGCCCGGATTGCACTTCTCAATTAAGATTAATTTATGGAATTTATGCGATTAATAAGATTTTAAATAATGTGTTAATCCCTAGTGTTATGTAACCATGGGATATGATAATGATGATGTTATCCTAAAACTTTTGTAGTTCAGGAAGGTTATGTAAATAGCAGAGATGCTATCATTCTAGATTTTCAAAGAGATTATGAATAAATAAAAGTTATTATTTCATTCAAAGTGTTATGTTGTGACGCCCCAGAAATAGGTATACAACACCCATTCTGAGTCATCAAAATACATGGTACAGAAACAACTACAACTTTATTAATACAACATAAAAACTGTGAGTTTAAATACAAATATTGTCATCTAGACAATATCCACACTCAAATAAGTCCTCATTACAATTATTGATACACTATTTTATAGAATAGTGAGGACTACTAGAACCACTTCTAGAACCATCATTCCACACCCCAACTAGTACTTGCTACATTCTCGCCTCCTGAGAAGAAAAATGGAACAACAAGGAAAAGGGTGAGCTCAACTAGCCCAGTAAAGAATATTATGACTAAGATAACATAGAACAAATTATCGTTAGTCTTCAACAGGGAAAAATCTAATAGAATACAATAGACAGCCAGTTTTAAATCAATCTTCGCAGTGGAAATAATAATTCATTAGAAGAGTTAAGTAGAGAATGCAAACTACTATCTTCTATATATGAATTTAAAAGTTCGTCGTCGATATTTTATCCCTGTAACATCAATCAATATATATCTGGAATTAAATATTCATCTTTGCACTACAAGCCAAAGATATTCACCAGTTGGTCATGTTCATCTAAACACATATTCATCTTTGCACTACGGGCTAAAGATATTCATCAGAAATCATTCATCTTTGCACTACAGGCCAAAGATATTTAATTATATCATCATTTAGGACTGAGGATGATGAAAAATATTTTAAAGAAAACAAATCCAGTGAAACAAAAGAATAAATATTAAGGATTCGTATTTCAGCTATTTCATGTCCAAAAATACATCATAAATAATCATAGTGGAGTAAAATTCAAGAATGATCAAAACATGGATACAATTAAAGCTAGTATCCATAATAGATATTTTGGATGAAAACCGAAAATTTAATTTTTCACGTGAATAATTCAGATTAAGAATAATGTAGTATATGTGAATAGTAACTCCGACACCAAAAGATAGAAATTTCACAAAAAACATCATCATGCTTCGTGAATAGTACTCATGAATAGTAACTCGTGAATAGTAACTCATGAATAGTAACTCATGAATAGTAACCCATGAATAGTAACTCATGGATAGTAACCCCAACATGAAAAAGTTCCAAATTTGATAAAAATTCAAACCAATATTTCGGCATAATGATATTGAAGAAATAATATCATTTATGAAAAAAATAATCTCCCTTACCTTAGCTAGAATAGTACTTCTAGTTGGAATATCAGATATAGTGCTGAAGGAACTTGCACCGTATAGCAAACACTCAAAGTATAAAAATACTCACAAAATACGCTCGATATTATAGAGAGAGAAAGAGAGAGAAATTTGTAATTTCTGGTGTGATTTTCAATTCTAACCTAAGCACCCTATTTATAGGAAAATACTTAGAACACCAAAGCAGAAAATTGAATATAATAATAATATATATAACCAAATTTCTTATGCCCACTCTTAGATCTGAAATCAGCCATTTACATCACATGAAAGACCCAATTATATGACCAAAAACGTTTTTGTAATTATAAATATTTAAAATTTCCAAAAATCAATTATTTTGGAACTACGGAACTTCAATAATTCATAATAAATAGCTCTTTCATCAGAAAATTTGAATCTCATGACTTTTTATAGGAAATTCAATTCTCTACAAGTTTGCAGAAGAAAGTTTTTCCAAATTTTAAACAGAAATTGACCGAAATCCATAAACGGGCGATTTTACATGCTATAATCAAATTTCAGTCAAGAAATGGGTCCACCAACATGTTTAACATGTTTTTAGTATTTATTGCAACAAAAATACTCCTCCTCCTCATTTACTCATATATCCCACATTCATTGAAAAAATATCATCATTATTATATTATAATAATATAATAAAATATTATTTTATCAGAAAAGATAAAATATTGATTTTTTAACAATTGTCACTTTAAAAATTTTCTCCATCTATATCCACATAAAATTAATATTTTCCTCATCATATAAATCAATAATTAATTATTCACAAATAATATTACAGAATCACAAGATCTTGTGACGCCGTTCCTCAGAAAGAGGGGCTTTCAATAAGAATTTCTCCTTCTTGGCCATGCAATTAGGTGACCAAACCTCTCTCTTAAAGCGAGAACTTCCTAGACATTGCCAATAATGTTTTCTAATAATATTATTCATAATATGAATTATTGCTTCGATAATGGAAAATATTGTGTAGTGACAATTATTGAAACAATAGTAATATAAAATATCAACGCAACAATTATTGAATCAATAAAATAAAATCTTTGATAATAATTATTGTAACAATTATTGAGTAGTGCCTTCTTACGTAAGAATCAATAATTGGTGCAATACCGTAAAGCTCTTGTGCAACAACGCCAGACATCAGTATTTTAACCAACGGGTATTCCAACAGTATTAATAGTAACAATTGCGCCGTTATTTATAAACAACTTATACTTGTCGTTTTCTTCATCCAATCGCTTTCCGTTATAGGCCCACAAAAGACTGCGTCGTCGTACGAATATTCCCCGACAGTAAAAATATTCCACGACCAAACGAATATTCCCCGACAACAATGAATATTTTATAACCACCTGCTTATTTTTAAAATATTCGCGCATTTTACCCATAACTAACCACATTAATCAAACCAACCCTTACTATTGCAAAATAATAAATAGAGGAAATTAAATTTCATTTATAATAAGTTGGGGTCTTACATATGTGTTATGTGATTATTTCTTTTTGGAGGCAAGTTAAGTAGAAAGTACTTAAAGAAGTTGAGTAATAATCTAATGAGTGTATATTTTAACAGAAAATGCCTCCCAGACGTCAACCACCACGACAGAGAACCACTGAAGGAACTAATAACGACAATGTTGATGCTAACCCCGTTCAACAACTAGTGACGCTACTGACAGGAGCGTTGCAGAATCAACCACAGAACCAAGGTACAACGTTTAAGGATTTCAAGGCGGTTGGACCACCTGAATTCCATGGGTCCATGAATCCAGTCGAAGCACAGACCTGGATTATGGAGATAGAAAAGGTGTTTGATGTTGCTAGGGTAGGGGATGATCAGAAGACTACTTTCGCAACATTCATGTTGAAAGCAGAGGCTAGTTATTGGTGGCACGATAATAAAACCCGAGAAGGACAAGGAGTAATGACCTGGGATAGGTTTAAGGAGATATTCTTCGAGACCTATTTCCCAGAGAGTTCAAAGAGTCAGCTAGAAGTGCAGTTTTTAGAACTAAAGCAAGGAACAATGACGGTGTCTGAGTATACCGCGAAATTCAACGAGTTGGCGAGGTTTGCGCCATACCAAGTCAGTACAGATGAACGCAAGGCGAAGAGGTTTAAACAGGGACTGAAGCCCTGGTTGTAAGTAGGGTTTCCCTGTTCCAGTTGAAGACTTTCGCAGCAGTGATGGAGAAGGCAATACTCGCTAAAGGTGGAGGCGAGGCAGTGACTAAGTTCAATCAAGAACAGAAGAAGAAGAAGAAGAAGAAGAAGAAGAAGAATGACGTAGAGATCAAGAATGGAGGTGGTAGTAGTGGAAACGGCAACAACAATTTGAAGAGGAAGTGGAATGGGAACGTGGGTACTGGAAACCAGCAGGGTAACCAGCAAAATAAGAAGTTTGAAGCATGTGTTACATGCGGGAAGTTTCACAAGGGTGCGTGCTTGATGGGGAAATGGGTATGCTTCAATTGTGGCCAGGAGGGTCACATCGCCCCAAATTGCACTCAACATAAGAAGAATGTGTGCTTCACGTGTGGATCCAAGGATCACTTTGCTCGTGAATGCCCTAAGAAGAAGGCTGAAGAGACAACCAGAAGCAATGGAGGTAATAGTGGAGGTACATGGGCCATTGCTGGACCAACGACATCAAACAAACCCACATCCAAAACCTTCAACATGACTGTGCAAGATGATGTGCAATCAAAAGATGTGATGTCTGGTATTATCCCAATCAATGATATAAATGCTTATGTGTTATTTGATTCGGGTGCTACTTGCTCGTTTATATCTGATGAATTTACTAAGAAGTTAGAAATACCTAGTGAAGAATTGAATTTCCCTTTAAACATAGAAATTACGAATAAGGAGGTAATTCTTGTTATGTTCGTATACAAGAACTGTAGGATGAATATTAAGGGGAATATCATGATGGTAGATTTAATCCCAATTAGACTTGGAGAATTTGATGTTATTTTGGGAATGGATTGACTGTTCAATTATAGAGCGGTAATTGATTGCCAAAAGAAATGTATAAACCTTATGACTCCGTCAAAGGTAGTAATCTATGGTAGCAAATCGCCTAGACAAATGAAATGTCTGACGATTATGCAAGCCAAGAAATTGTTGAGTCAAGGATGTGTGGGTTATTTAGCTTACATAGTTGATACTCAAAAGAAGGGTGTGAAATTGGGAGAGATACCAGTGGTTAGGGAATTTGTAGATGTGTTTCCGGAGGATTTTCCAGGACTTCCGCCTGACAGAGAGATTGAGTTCGTGATCGAATTAGGGACAGGAACAGCACCGATATCGAAGGCCCCTTACAGAATGGCTCAGGTAGAGATGAAGGAACTAATGGTACAACTTCAAGAGCTTCTAGACAAGAAGTATATTCAACCAAGCGTATCACCGTGGGGAGCGCCCGTGTTATTCGTGAAGAAGAAGGATGGGTCGATGCGTCTTTGCATTGATTATAAAGAATTAAACAAAGTCACTATTAAAAACAAATACCCGTTGCTAAGAATAGATGACTTGTTTGATCAGTTGAAGGGTGCTAAATACATCTCGAAAATAGATTTGAAAAGTGGGTGTCACCAATTGAAAGTGAGGAAGGAGGATATACCTAGAATGGCATTCAGAACTCGGTATGGACATTACAAGTTTCTGATGATGTCTTTTGGTTTGACCAATGCCCCTGCTGTATTCATGGATTTGATGAACAGGGTGTTGAAACCATTCTTAGACAAGTTTGTAGTGGTATTTATCGACGACATTCTGGTGTACTCAAAAACTCAAAGGAACACGTGGAACATTTACGTTTGACATTAGAAACACTAAGAAAGGAAAAGTTGTACGCAAAATTCTCTAAGTGCAAATTTTGGCTAGATCGTGTACAATTTCTTGGGCATGTGATTGACAAAGATGGGATTTCAGTGGAATTATCAAAAGTGGAAGCTGTAATCAATTGGGAACAACCAAGAACACCGTTGGAGGTAAGGAGTTTCTTGGGACTGGCCGGTTATTATAGAAGATTTATTCAAGATTTTTCTAAGATAGCCACTCCGCTAATAAATTTGACAGGGAAAGCGGTAAAATTTGTTTGGAAGGAGAAATGTGAAGAGAGTTTTCGAGATTTAAAGAAGAAATTAAGTGTGGCACCTGTGTTGTCATTACCAGATAATACGGGAAACTTTGTGGTGTTTAGTGATGCCTCACATAAAGGGTTGGGTTGTGTTCTTATGCAGAACGGCAAAGTTATTGCGTATGCATCAAGATAACTGAAGGATTAAGAGAAAGGTTATCTGACTCATGATTTGGAATTGGCTGCAGTAGTATTTGCTCTGAAGATATGGAGACACTATCTCTATGGAGAAAATGTGAGATCTACACAGACCATAAAATTATGAAGTATATTTTCACACAGAAGGACCTGAACATGGGTCAAAGAAGATGGATGGAATTGATAAAAGATTACGATTGTGAGATCTTTTATCATCCAGGCAAAGTGAATATGGTTGTAGATGCTTTAAGCAGAAAAGGCTAAGAAAAGTTAATGTTGTTAACCAACCAGGAAGAGCTTATTTCAGAGGTGGCAAGGCTAGAGTTAGAAATCAAATTTCCAAAAGAAACCGACGAAAAATTATACTAAATAGAAGCTAGTCCAACTTTGGTGGACAAAGTGAAGAATTCTCAACTACAAGATGAAGAATGTGATACGATCAAAGAAAAAATGGTTGAGGGTAGTGATGTAAAATACAAGATCGATACTGAAGGGTTACTGAGGTTCGAGGGAAGAATTTGGGTTCCAGCAGTACCGGAGATTAAAGACGAAATCTTGACAGAAGCTCATAACTCAAGATACTCGATTCATCGAGGAAGTACGAAAATGTATCAAGATTTGCGGCGACACTTTTGGTGGCCAAATATGAAAAGAGACGTTGCGAAATGCGTTGTGAAATACTTGATATGTCAAAGAGTCAAGGCCGAGCATCAAAGACCAAGCGGATTACTTCAACCGGTAGAAATACCGGAATGGAAGTGGGAACACATCACAATGGATTTTGTGGTGGGTCTTCCAACTACTCAGAGAGGATGCGATGCGATTTGGGTGATAGTGAACAGACTGACAAAATCAGCGCACTTTTTACCAATAAAGATTAGGTTCAATCTTGATCAGTTTGCAAGGTTGTACATTAAAGAGATCGTTTCGAGGCATGGAGTGCCAGTGTCAATTGTGTCAGATAGAGATCCACGATTTACGTCAAATTTTTGGAAGAGACTACAAGAGTGTGTGGGAACACAGTTGCGAATGAGTACGGCTTATCATCCACAAACAGATAGCCAAAGCAAATGAACAATCCAAACGTTTGAAGATATGCTGAGAGCATACATCATGGATTTCAAAAGGAGCTGGGAAGAACATTTACCATTGGTGGAATTTGCCTACAACAACAGTTACCACGCGAGCAACGGCATGCCACCTTACGAGGCATTATACGGCAGAAAGTGCAGAACTCCACTGTGCTGGGATGAAGTCGGTGAACGCCAACTGTTAGGACCAGAACTGGTACAACAAACTGCTGAGGTTGTCAAACTCATCATGACAAGATTAGTAGCGGCCCAAGACAGACAGAAAAAGTATACAGATCAACATAGACAAGATCGTGCATTCGACGTAGGAAATTATGTTTTCCTAAAAGTTTCTCCTTGGAAGGGGAAAATTCGTTTCGGTAAAAAGGGAAAGCTAAGCCCGAGGTTTATTGGACCCTTTGAAGTGCTGCGAAGAGTTGGAGAAGTGGCATATGAGGTAGCTCTACCTCCAGAGTTGGAAAACGTTCATAATGTTTTCCACATTTCGGTGTTATGACTGTATAAACCCGATTATAAGCACGTGATCGAGTACGAACCGTTGCAGTTCGATAAAGATTTGTCTTATGAAGAGATTCCTATTCAGATAGTCGACAGGAAAGAACAAGTGCTCAGAAATAAAGTGATACCTTCTGTGAAGGTGATATGGAGAAACCACAATGTCGAAGAGGCAACGTGGAAACTCGAAGCTGAAATGATGAAAAATTATCCTAAGTTATTTGTTTAATCTATGTCTTCGATTCTGGGGACAGAATCTTTGTGACGAACGAGATTTTTGTAATTTAATTTTAATATTTATTGAATTAAATAAATATTTTTCTATGATTTAATTATTGGATTAAATAATTATTTGATGCAATTGTGGTAGATTAATTTAATTATATGTGTTACATTTATTAAATTAATGTCGAGAATAATTATTATTCGTAGTATGTCATTATGTGAGCTTATTGTATTAAATGAAATATTTAATAAGCATAATGTTATTTTAATTAATGTAATAATTAATTAGAGATTTAATAATTTGATATAATTAATTAATGAGAAAATTAATTATATGATTATGTGAATTTATGAGAAATTATTATATTTAATTTTAAATAAGATATTGACTTATTTTATGAAGGAGTGTGACATTAATTAAACTATATGATAAAGCTTTATTAGATTAAATGGTTTTTGGAACCTATTCTAGCTAGACAAACATGGCACTAAAGGAGGTTCGGAGCAGTTACCCATGTTAGGTAACTGACCTCCATCATGCGCGTTAGTTGCTTGATTAATATACGTATTCTCCTTTCTTCCTTTTTATTATTATTGGCTAAGTCTAGAGATACAGAGAGAGAGATTGAGAAATTCAAGAGAGAGTTCAGAGGATTTTTTGAGAACTCAGTGATTGAAGAAAGAATCTAAGCCTATATATATATACTTTATTCTCAGGGTAATCTCTCCTTCCCAAATTCTAAATTTCACGTATTCAAGTTTTGATAAAAATAACTTTCACAGTTTTCTGTAAAGTCTCTATGATGGGAAATCGTAAGGCTTATGTGCATATATAGGTTAAGATGTTATCAAATCGTATTTGATTATATATATTGTATAAACCATATCATCTGTTTCATGAAATTACATCGTGTATGATTGCTACAAAATTACAGAGTTTGGGTTATGGCCATATGGCCTTATACGTGATTTTAGTATGTCAAATATAAATGGTTTCATAAAATTTACACTGGTATATTATTATGCATGTTGATACGAAGAGACCAAAGTTTAAATGAATGGATTCGGTGTTATAACGAATTCGTAGTGTCAATTTTCATGTTTTATTTTCAAAACCTTCAAGAACATCAAAGTCAGTGAAATTATAGATTTTAACTCCATGATTATGTGTTTTAATGGGTTAAAATCACTTTATAGATGTTGGGTAATGATTATGTATAAATCATAGCATGTGGGTATGTTAATTTAGTGAAATTAATGATCATTTTGTGTCCTTTTCGTTGAACTCTGTGTTCTTCGCGAACTGGGAATCAAGTGCAGAGTTTCGCATCATGGGCCAACTCAGAATCTGAAGTTTCAGCGCCTCGATTGCCAAGTCTCGAGTCATGACACCACACCACGGCGCCATGAAGTCCGAGTCCATGGCAGCCATTATTGTGCATGATCGAAGATCAACTATAAAAGTGGCACCGCAGCGCCACTCTCCAGAAAGTTCAGAAATATAATTTTAAAATGTTTAAGTCTAACAATGTGTTAGTAAATTAATTTAATGAACATGTAAACATGTTAGAAGTATAATGAGTTTTTAAAATAGTTGTTTAACATGTAAATAACATAATTGTACGTGGATTGAATTATTGAATACATAATTAGCTTGATATTCATGAAGTACAAATTATGTGACAAAGTGGTAATTTGACTAAGTATAGTCAATAATCAAAGTAAATAAAGAGAATGAGTTTATGATGATTAGTTAAGTTATAATTAACTGGTATTATGAATGTGAATGGTATGTAGGATTAAATTCAAAGAACGTGCTTAGTTAAAGTGTAATCTATGTACGAGGCAAGTTTCCTAACCCTACTTGTCATTATTGTGCAAGTTTATTATTTACCTCGAGTAAATTATCATTACTATTATTCAAGTTCAAATGTTATATTAAAGATTGATTATCTTTTCAAAGCATGATTCAGTTATACAATAATTGTCCTATTGTATACTTCTTGAGATTATTATTCAAATTGAATATCATTATTGTTGAACCTTATTAGACTAGTGAACTTTATTGATTCAACTAGTCCTTAGTTGATGAACGTTCTAAATTTCGTAACCCTTATTGAATTATCCAAACCAAACTTCCTTTAGTGCGGACTCGAATGTCAAACCGAGATGAACAACCTGCAAAGGGATTTACTTATCGTTAGCGTTAAGATATTAGGCACAATATATAGTACTAAGGGTGATCCCCCAAGTATGCGAGTAGAAAGGTCCATGGTCTTATATCATTAAAGGTTTCAAGTATAACCCTTGATAACCTAGGACATAGTTCAAGGTCTTATGACCCTCGAAATTCTTTTGATTCTTGTTATTCATTCTTGATTCAAAAGTTAAGCTTTTATTCAGATGTCTTTGATTCACTCGCGTGTTATTATACTGTTATTTCATTATTATACTTGTGGGCAATAGTGCTCACTCTTGCTTAATAATAACATTGCGCTTAAGAACGAAAGAACTGATGAACCTTCCACTAGTAAAGGCAAGGGCAAAGTTAGCAAGTGATGAAGACTTGTTGTTTATATGATGATGTATTTTGTTTAAGACTTGATTTAATGATGTTATTTAAGACTTATTTGTTTATGATTCCGCACAGATGTTTAAGGTTAGTTTAACCTGGGATTGTATTATTAATTATTCGGATGTTGTAACCCTTAAGGGGAAGATTTTTATTCTATCTATTGCATGGCTTGCATTTTTTATGGGTGGATAGATAGATGATATTTGTACAGTGAACACCAAATCCCGTGGAATTGAAGTACCCGGATTTTGGGGTGTCACAATCTTTGTAAGAAGGGAAGACTGTGACGATATGATTATTTGAGTTGTGATTCTGGGGATAGAATCCTTGTAAAGAGGGAAGGATGTAACAATCTGGAATTTCAAATTGTAATATTAAATATTTATTGAATTATATAAATATTTATTTGATGTGTTTATTGTTGAAATTGATGAAATAAATATTTTATTGATGTGGTTATTATTAGTAAATATTTATGAATTAATTTATTAGATAATATTCTAAATTAAATTAATTTATAATTTAGAAAGTTGTAATATAACATGAGAGGTTATAGTATTGTTAAATTTAATAATTTAAATTAGTGTTGTGACGCCCCCAAATTCGGGTATCTTCCAACCCAAGCGATGATGGTGCTACTGCGGTACACACGATTCATATAAACATTCAATTGAAATGCCTCAAAAGAACGGATATGTCCTATATATATATCAAAAGAATATTTACATACCCCAGGTTCTTTATAACCAATACATTGTCTTTGTCATAATATCAATATTATTCCATACAAAACCTATACTATTACAAAAGAAATCTACGGGTTCACCTACGCCTTTCCTTTATCCTTGCCGGATCCATCGGTCCATTCTGTCTTAGCTGCATTCATATGGTTCAAGCAAGAATGAGCCTAACTAGCTCAGCAAGTACAACAATTCTAGGAAAATAGCATGCTTGAAACATAGGAATCGTATATCTTCAATAACTGAACAATAGTTACGAAGTACTATTGTTAATTCAAAATAACACTTCTTTTTCATTCAAAACGTTTTACAACAACAATATTCAGTAAAACATCAATTCTGGTTCAAGACCATAAGCATTTCATAATTACTTTGAAAAGGACATCCTGAAATGAAGTTCGTAAGTCCGGTATAGCTTACGAGCACGTCTAGGTGATCAGCCTATTGTACTCTATGTTGATCAACACTACATTCATTAAACGTGTATACGTTTAAGTGGTGGCAACCTCACGTGCCTGTCGTTTGACGACAAAACAATTTGAGCATACAAAATCTACTTTTGAAAACCACAACAATATTAGTTCGGTAAATCCTTCTCAACACTTGATAGAATAACATAACATACGTTTAGCCAAAAGGATTGGCTTTGACATTCCTCAAATACTAACTCGTGCGAAGAATACGTGAATCACAAAGACTTGTCCAGGTCGAACTGGAACAAGGATTAGAGTACTTGCCTTTAGCGTCTGCTACAATTTATAACACTACAAAAAAATGGGGCTTCAGCAACAACTGATTTTTGTTGCTAAAGGTGCCAAATTTCGTTGCTTAAAGGTTTTAGCAACGACTTTATTGTCGTTGCATTTTTCGTTGCGCAATGAGCGTTGTTGATTGTTCCGCAACGTACGTATTTTTTTCGTTGCCAAAAGTAATACATTTTGCAACGAAATTTGGCTTTCGTACAAAGACATCGATCCTTTAGCAACAAAATGTATTGTTGCAGAATAATTAAAATTTCGTTGCTAAAAACCCTATTTCGTTGCAAAAGCCTTCTAATTGGCAACGAAATGAACTCTTTTTTTTTTTTGCAACGACCATGCATTTTTGTTGCAATTGACACCATTTTGCAACGACATTTTTTGTTGCAATAAATTATGAAAATTGTTGCCTAAGCTTGCTTTCGTTGCGAAATGTAAACTTTTTAGCAATGATTTTCGTTGCTGATTATATTATTTGACAACGACATTATGCTGAATCAGCAACGAAAATGTTAGTTGCTGGTTATTTTTTAATAGTAACGAAAGTCGTCGATTAAGAATTGGCATTATATATTCTTTGTTTTTTTTATATATGCAACGAAAGTTGATATGATTTGCAATGATAAAAAATGTTACCTTTTATTTTAGTATTAGCAACAATATCATCTTCGTTGTTATTAGATTAATTTTTCGTTGCCAAATATTATATTTTTAATGCCATTAGCAACGAAAGTTTGTTGCTAAATGTATAAAAAATTGTTGTTATATTAAAACTTATTTAATGCTTTGGTAACGAATTATATTGTTGCCAAATCAAAATTTGACATTCTTTTTGTGTACCTGGCTGGCTCAACTCAATGTCCCCATAGCAAATAATGGCAAAAATACAAAAAACTAAAATATTATTAACTTAATAAAATCATCCACTACATAATCATTCATTATCTTTACAATTAACTATCTAAAGCTACAACAGTTCTTCAATCAAAATATATATCTACATATATAGAGAGAGTACACTTCATAATTTCGTCTCTTGTCTTCCGTAAACGTAGCACAAAAATTTGATACCCAAAGATTGTAAGGCGGTCGTAGAAGCGGTCTTTACGCATATATTTAAAAATAATAGCAAGTCAAGAAAATGAAGCAAATAGGTTACCAGAGGCACTTAATGCCAAAATCAATACACAAAGACAATAGAGATGCTATGTGGTACTAATGTACACTGTATTGCTCATAAGCAAAAAAAGACAAATAGGCAATCACAATATCTTTTGCTACAAATCCAAATAGAAAAAGAACTTTCAGTGCGACTATATGATTGCTCATACATAAAAAAAAAATGGAATCTTAATCGGTCATTTCATGAATTAATTTCAGTAAGCATAGTGGTAAACATATTTTCTGTTACAAGACTTGTAGATTATTATTATATGTTGACCTCAAGTCAGGATTCAGTCACATTCAACAACCACAAGCATCACACAATCTTAAATTCCATCACACAATCTTAAATAACAATGTTTAAATTTCTATATAGAAAAGACAAAAAATTATGAAAAAGTTGAGGCTATTAGTGTATTCACTACAAGAAATTAGGGATGTAGTTGAGGCTATTAGTGTATTCACTACAATACAGTTTTCACCAACAAAATTAATGCATCAAAATCAAACTAATAAATAAATTTAGTATATCTATATATATTTACTTCCTTAGGGAAAAAGAAAACACCTTAGTAGGTTTGCCTTGATGGTCAAATGCCTTTGAAACTGGAGGTCCACGGATCTCAGCCTCATTCTCAGCTTGCTTAGAGCATAAGCTCTCAACATGAACCTACAATGATAGCATACCACAATTAACCAAATAGAAAAGCACAAAAGAAACAACCACCTGGGTAAAAAATATAGAGTTATGATAGAAAATAAGAAAATATTGGGAGTTTATGAATGTGACATTTTTGTGCAACTCAATTCACTGGAAATTGACAAACTACACAAGTACATTAAATATTAGTCTCAATATTCTCTTGCACCATCAGAACTCATTTTCATCTTCATGCTAATATACAACGACTTATGCATTTGCAAGAGTAAATAGGTTAAAAATATCAAAATAAACGTTCCCTACCTTTGCGGGATTTTTTTTCCTTTTTATATTGATAAAAACCATTTTTTTTCTATTGATAAAAAACTTCGATGAAGGATAAAGAGAAATCATATATGGTTACTTGGAACGTGGAACAATTAGGTAAGCGGAAAATAATAAATTTTGTATACCGTGTTTAGAATCCATAACTTTAATTTATTGAACAAAACAGAGTTTATTTCCTCTGGACAAACAAGATATTATTCCCTTGATTCCCTAGATGTTGGCTTGATGAGAAACCCTTAATAGATGTATGGAGTTCTGAAATCCTTATGCTTGTAGGATAAAGGGAGATAACCAAGTTACTTATTTATCTTATTTCTTTTTATTATCCTAGTATAAGGAATGATTTTTTGGGGGTCGAGAAAAACTGACGAAATTGGGTTCTACACCTCTTTCTTTTCATTCCACAATCTCTTTGCCACATTTATTCACAAAATTTCGAAACAAAAAGTTATAACCATATGGGCTTGAAGAAACCAAATTTACGTCCTTTTACATAGTCAACAAGCATGAGCCATACACCAAAAGCTTATATTCGTTCACAGGTGATAGTACATACTTTACAAATATAAAATAACTTGTTTGAATCGAGTAATCGTCTAATGAACTAAACTTGGATGCTCAATTTATGTTTAGCGCTAAAAGAAAGAGAATATTACCTTCTTCTGCTCTAAAAATATTACCATCTTCCTTCCACATATCATCATTTACCAACATATCAGCACCAGAGGCAATTTCATGGAGAAACATAATCGAGAATAAAGAAATTCAATAATAAACTGTCAAATCAAGGTTTATTCGGATATATCATTTTCATGAGTTCTCATTGTTACTATAAGATACATTTTTATTCCAAAAGTTTGCTATCACCTTTTCGAGGAATGAAAGTATTGGATCCCAATCCTGAAAACATAGCCCATTTTGGATTTCAGTGGTTATCACAAAATTGATAAATATATTTCACAAGAACACACTGCCCATTTAAAATATATTTCACAAGATTCACAAGTATATTGTTATTAATTGGCTGATGCTTATGCTTCATTGATCATGAATACGCACATGATTTGCAGAATACTAAGCTGATTTCGTATAAGACTTGAATAACATAGTGATCACATAGAAGGACATGTGACAAACTATTGCTACATTATCAAATCACAAAAACTAAAACAGCTGGTTTGTTTGAATAACAAGTTATTGTGAACATAATAAAAGTAAGCTCCACAATAACATGGATTTGGAAATGAAAACACAGACCCACCTGTTTGTCTACTAACATTCGCAGCATTCAGAAGCATCCCAGATCTTGTTCCAACAATAGCTCCCTGTTTGCAAGATCATATTAAGCAAGTATGATTGGACCAAAAGTAGGCAAACTACTACAAAGATATGTGACTTACAAGAGCACGTGATGGAGGATTTGCAAGCTGTGTTTGCTGGTATTTCAAAATTGTCCAGTCAAACACGTAGTCAAACTGAAAGCCTGAAGCAAGAAGATGACCAACAGATTGATGACACAAGAT
This sequence comes from Panax quinquefolius, assembly GCA_020205615.1. NCBI lineage: Eukaryota > Viridiplantae > Streptophyta > Magnoliopsida > Apiales > Araliaceae > Panax > Panax quinquefolius. The sequence goes on along the minus strand of CM035164.1, from coordinate 56,507,404 downwards.
AACGCTATTAACCACAAATACCATATAGCATTTGGAAAATACAAACCTTCACGAATAAAAAGGTCACGAAAAATTCTCTTAAGATACGCATAATCTGGTTTATCATCAAACCGTAGTGAACGACAGTAATGGAAGTATGACACAAATTCTGTAGGATATCCTCGACATAAAGCCTAAGGGATAAGCAATGAGCTTTCTATTCAGTTTTCATGGTGCATATATTCACTAGAATCATAACAACCCCAATAAACAAATAATTACCTCAATAGAAGTTACAACTTTTTTCTCACTAATCTTTTCATACTTTTGTTTCTTGTTTCCTGCTTTCAGTCCCTGCCAAGGTAGGCTACAGAAGAGAAACAATGCAGGCATAAAAAATACTGATGTAATCAAGAGTTCAATAATAATAATACTGCAAAAACGCATGTTTACCTTCCTCTTAAAAAATACATAAGAACGTATCCAAGTGATTCTAAATCATCCCTTCTACTTTGTTCTAGAAAGAAGAAAAAGTAAGCATATTCATGCCAATGCCAAGGTGCGTATTCATTCTAGCATATCTTGATGTTCCTGTCAAGTACTTCAAATCTGATATATAGTAAATGAAACTGAATACGGTTACCGTATATGTTAAGCCAAGAGTAAAGGTGAGGCTGAATTCTTGGAAAAATGTAATGTGATAAATCCATGGGTTTTCATATGGATTCCTTTCTCATTTTTATGATTACTTTGGTGTTTCCATGAGGGAATCTGTATGAAGGACCCTTGATTCCCTGTGCCCTCATCATTCGCTGTATGTGAATTGGAGTCCACCATCTTTGATGTAGAAACCTAATGAAAACAACAAGGAGGAACAGACACACACAACTCAAAAGAAAGATTAATGAGGTAATTCCTACAACAACCATATTGTTTTAACACAAAATCAATGAGGTTTTTGAAATTTTTTAGTGGGTTTCAATCTTATGTGGGATGAAGTTGGCAGTATCCTTGAACTATGACTAGAAATCACAAACTAGAGACCAGTTTTTTAAGAATGACCTTAAGGCAAAATGTTAAACTTCTATCCAAGAGAAAAGGACAATCACTATATGGGTTATCGCTATATTTATTAGAACAAGACACCACTCTCTGGCGTTAAAGGCAAAGGCACTAGTGACTTGTTTTGGAATTCTCAAGTGGGCTGGTTTGCTTAAAATTGTACACTTATTTTTGAAGTTTACTAAAAAAAATGTTGCTTGGCTGGCTGATTATGCTTATGGTGTTGCAGAATATCAGATTCGTCGAGCGTATGTTAATGTGCATTGATTTCTCTAACCATGTGATATCAAGAACAGAACCATGTGGAGAGGAAATTCAGTTTCCCAATTAGTTCCTACGAGTATATTCATTTCATTGTTGTCGCAACCAATAATTTAAGAAAAATAGAAATAAATTTTATTGGATTATACAAGTCAATTCCCATAAGGCCATAATATAGAATTATTATTTCTTGTATTAATTGAGTTAAATTTTCCTTAATTAAAAAATGAAATGCAAAAACTGGAAGAACCTACGCAATATTATGAAAAAGTACTCTAGAACTTACAAAAAAAAATATTGGATTAAGTTTACAGCCGTAATTTTGGTCCCCACAAACCAAAATTCACAGAGAAAAACCCTTACCTCTGGAACTATACTGCTTCGAAAGCCAAGATCTGGCCCATTCCGCCGAAGTCGTCGTTGAGACTCGCCGCCGAAATTCGCCCCGAGACCTTCTATTCCGCCATAGAGACTACCATTTCCCCTGGTGCTTACTACTTGTGTCATCAATTTAAGGTGTCAAGGCTCTCTTGTGTATCTTGATTGGGAGAATATGTGGTTTTAATTTTGTTTCTTTTTTAAGATTTGGATAGGTAATGGTGGTATTGTGGTGGCGGCTTATAGTACTAAAGGCTAAAGTTAGGGTTCTTATTTTCATTGTTGGGATTATTCATGTTTGAAGAAAAGATTGTATTTAAGTTTATATGCAATGTTATTTATTAATCTTTCACCCTTTCGATTAATAAATGATTTAAAATAAGTCAAATGACTGAAAATTATTTTTTTTTAAAATATAAACACTAGATGCCACTTGTTTATGCCACATCATTAATTTATGATATGACAACTCAATTAGGTTGAAGTGAAAAAAATTAATACATTAATTACTTGATTGAAAAAATTAAGTGAACAAAGATTAATAATTTAAGGTAGTAATTTATATTTAAGACAATTTTTTTTATATCTTATTTGGATACCGAATAACAAAATTTCAATACCCAAACTCGAACCTGAAAATCGAATATTAAAACAGATATAATTGAAATATTCAAAATAATCGAATAACTAAAATATTTATGTTAAAACAATTTGGCTCAATTATTCGGTTTAACCCGATTTTTGCTCAATCCTACTAAGAAAGAGAATAGAAATCCAATTGGTAAAGAAGAAAGCTCGCCCGTCTCTCTAATTTCAACATCCACATGTCACTATCTTCTTCTTTTTTCTCTTTTTTATGTCATGGTCAATGTATGAAATTTAAAAAATTTAATGTAGTGTAAAGTTATTTACTTTTAGTTCATAAAACATAATAAATTTTTCTTCATCCTTTATGTTTTCTCTTAGAACTTATAGTATTATAATTTAATTTTATAATATATTTGGAAAAAAAAGTAAAATGATAACTAGGAATAGGTAAGGGTATACCATTGCTATTCTTCTTTTTATGTTTTATTTTTGGACTTAAAAATATGTTCATGATTTAAGCTACTCCTTCCATCTAAGAATAAAAGTTCTAATTATTTTATGTAATCTTAAATTAAATATTTACTTATATTAAATAATCTATATTTTTTACAATAATTTATGCGTAATATACTTAGTATTAAATGTCATATTTTTATTATTTATATATATTCATATAATATCACTAGTCATTATAGAAAAATATGCAATTAGATGAGAATTTAAATATGAATAATTTTATCATTTGACAATTTTTTTTTAAATTCGCATAAAATCAATCATCACTTTCATTCTCGGAGTGAGGGAGTACTTGAAAGTATATCCTACTTCTGTCTAGAAATAGGAAACATTGGGAAGCATAGATATAATAATCAGGTTTGATGAGGTTGGGCTTATTTGGGTCAGAGGCCTGGAATTAATATGCTTGGCAATCGGTTGTCACGAGTACTATTTCAACAACCATAATCTATACCGTTGATCGCAATATTGGATGACACAGATTGAAATGAATTTCTCCTCATCACTGTAGTTTGTAGCGACATGAAAATTACTCATTTGCCCCTCATTTGCTCATGTGTACTACTGTTTCTACTTCTGAAGATACGATGGTAGTTTAGTTAACTAATAAAATAGAATGGCTCATTGTTTTAATATTTGATAACCCATAGGTCTTAGGTTCAAATCTGGTTGTGATATTTTTGCTTCTTAATTATGTTATATTTTGTGTGTATTAGATAAATTATATTACCATATATATATATATATATATATATATATATATATATATATATATACTGAGGATCAAGAAGCATTCTCCTTAAATAGCATTCCTCCTTAAATAGCATTCTTTTATTAAAACTACGTCGTTTTGGAGGGACGCGGTATCATTTTTGTAAATACATATATATATACAGTCAGGATCAAGAGCATTCTCCTTAAATAACATTCCGCCTTAAATAGCATTCTTTTATCAAAACGACGTAGTTTTGGATGGACGCGATGACATTTTTATAAATACAATGCCATCGCGTATTTACAAAAATGTCACCGCGTCCCTCCAAACTACGTCATTTTGATAAAAGAATGTTATTTAAGGCGAAATACTATTTAAGGAGAATGCTCTTGATCCCTGCTATATATATATATATATATATATATATAAACAAATATTCATATAAATTTTTCTTTAAAATTTATAAATAAATATTTATTTATAAATTTATAAATATTTGATATGAATATTTTTTATGAATATTTAGAGATAAATTTATAAATATTTATATGAATATTTGTTATTATTATAATTAATATTACTATTATTATTATTATTATTATTATTATTATTATTATTATTATTATTACTATTACTATTGTTGTATTCACTATTATAATTATTATTATATTATTATTATTATTTTTATTATAATAATAATAATAATTATTATTATTATTATTTTTGTTATTATTATTGTTATTTTGTTATTATTGTTGTTATTATTATTATTACTATTATCATAATTATTAATATAATTATTACTATTATTATTTTTATTTTATTATTAATGTTAGTATTATATTTATAATAATATTATAATTATAATAATTTTATTACTATTATAATTATAATTATATTTATAATAATAATAATTATTATTATTACTATTACTATTATTATTATTATTATAATAATAATTATTATTTTAGTACTATTATTATAATTATAATAATTATTATTGTTATTATTATTATTATTTTTATATTATTATTATTATTATTATTATTATTATTATTATTATTATTATTATTATTATAGTACAAAAAATAGTCATTTGTTGGCAAATTAGGTGAATAAATATATATTATTGATAATTTTTTAAACAAATATTATATATTGTGTAAAGTGTTAATAGTTGACCTGTGGTGCTCTAGTGGTCATATGACCAATGTTTAAAACTTGAGGTTGTGAGTTTGAACCAAGGGATAGACAATTTTTTGGAAAAAATTTGAAAGAAGCCACGTCAGATTTGCCACGTGTAAAATTACAATATAAAATTCCCACGTCAGATCTGCCACGTGTGACACGTTATTATTATTATTATTATTATTATTATTATTATTATTATTATTATTATTATTATTATTATTGTTATTGTTATTATTATTAGTACTATTATTATTATTATTATTATTATTATTAATACTATTATTATTATTATTATTATTATAGTTATTATTATTATTATTATTATTATTATTATTATCATCTTAATTTAAGACAACATTTTAATAGTTGATGCAAAAAGTTTTATAAAATATGCAACGAAAATAAAAATTATTGCTTAATGAATGTATGTATCCATATTAGTAAAAATATAAAAACAAAAAACTTTTGTTGCCCACGATGAGGAGAAATCAAGTGGTTAGAAATTTTACAATAAATTCCTATCGAATTTTGTTTCCAAATTTTGCAACTACTTATGAATTTCGTTGCAAAAAGTGAAAGCCTGACACAATCTGCAACGAAGAACAAGTTTCGTTGCTAAACAGACACTTTTAGCAACGACTTTATAAGTCGTTGCCTGAAAAATCGTTGATAAAGCCCTATTTTTAGCAACAAAAAAACTTTTGTTGCCCACGATGACGGGAAATCATGTGGCCGAAAATTTTGCAACGAATTTCTAACGAAAATTTTTCTCGCTAATGAATTAGCAACGAAATTTTGCAACGACTTATGAATTTTGTTGCAAAAAGTGAAAGCCTGACACAATTTGCAACGAAGGACAAATTTTGTTGCTAAACATATACTTTTAGCAACGACTTATAAAGTCGTTGCCCGAAAAATTGTTGCTAAAGACCCATTTTTTTTGTAGTGTAACACGTGCACTTTACGTCTTTAAGGTCTCTATATTAGATGATAGCATAACATAGAACATTAGGTCATGAATGATCACACATGGTTCCTAACGAATCTTACCCTTCTTCTCAACCTAAATACGTATTAGATTTGTTATTATCGGTTCCGGCTTTCCGTAAGATCATTATTTCATTCATTTGCAATTGATTTAACTAAACCCTAAGTGTTCATACTTAAGGCTTAATAATGTCTTAACAATGTTTCATTATAATCCTTATCCAATTGCTTATCAATAATGTCACCTATTGTTGCCTAGAACCCGGACTTCGGGTATTGCACATGAGTCTCAATGTTAATAATCGTCGCTATGCTTCCTCTCCGAAGGTTATGGCTTTGCTCGGCCAAGCTCGGTGCTACGACACGGACTAAATGGCCTTAGGCTGGCGTCGCGGTGCCAGCTCAGTGCACCAGAAAATTTTCATAGACTTTTTATTTTGTGAGATTCCTGGACTCGTAACTTCTTCGTTATAAGTTCGAATTGGCTCGTTCAAGAGCCTACGGTTCACAAATCACGTGCTCTATGCGTTCATGCAAGAATTTTATCTATTTTACTTCGTTTGCTAAAATTTCACCTATTAGTCCATTTTTAACGAAAACGATAAATGTTCGTGAACGTTCAATGCTCGTTTCTTTGTTCTAAATTGGAATCCGGTCATTTTTGAGTCCGCAACTCTATAATGTCAAATATAACTTGTCTACATCGAAAACCAACGTTTCCAATGTCAAACACAAAATACGACTTCCATTCCGAGAATTTCACGAATTCGACGATTATCGTCCAATCGTGCAAATTCCGGTGAAACGTTATTACTAGTGATTTGTTTATCATTCTAAACACATTCATTCCATTATCTAGACATCTAAACATATGTAGTACAATAACTTATATTCCAATTCGGTTATGGCTTATTTATAAGTTCATAACAACAATTTCTTCATACATGATTTTTATTTCCTTATGACTTATTCGGCTTAGGTCCATTGCTTATCAACTTCTCCTATGTCCTTAACATCTAAGTTCATTAGATGACACTTCTCTTATCAACCTACCATGATAGAGATGAAGAAGACAAGATCATATACCTTTGATGATTTCTTCACTTCACTTTTGCAAAATCTAACAAGAGTTGAAATGGCTTATGAGTGCTTATTGGTTCTAACAAATAAGTTGTTTTGAGAGAGAGTTGTTGGATGAAAATTAAACAAGCAACAAATAAAATAAGAGCTCTCTATTTATAGGGAGCACAAAGTTTAGGGTAGTATGGTCATTAAGACCTCCCACCTCCTTAAGCTAACCTCCTTACTATTCATTTGCTTAGCCACTAAGTAATCTTGCTAGCCACTTCTATTACTTGGCCACCACAACACTTGGTCATCACACAAGATGGTTGCCCATCAAGTCTACCCACTTATACTTGGATTTCCCCATGGATCATGTCCCATTTCATTGGGCTTACTACTTAATCTAGCCAATATCCTTGTTGGGCTTGCATTAATTAATTTGGACTTCATTAACTAAATACTTGGGCTTAATCATAAATCCTACATAGGTTTACACCTTATAGCTAATGGATTTATATTTTAGGCAAAGTTACTTCAATTCATTTCATTAGGTTTTAATACCTATATTCTCAAATTCAGTCCGTATGCGAATTATTGCATTTTCTATACTTAGATTATTATTACATAATCCATCTCACCTCGATATTCTAACATTACGTATTTCTCAGAAATTCAAAAATAATTCCCGAGCGATAAACGGTGAATAGTGATTTTCGTAAACTTTCTCGTAAAATATTTATTTTCGTCTTGAAAATTCAAACACTTTAATTCTTTCACGTGGTTCAAATACTACGATATTCCGACATTTCTAAGTTATAGAACGACATACATCTTATTAACACATATAATAACAAATAATATTATTTTATTCATTATTTAATTCTTTCAAATATTTTTACAAAGGATCTGAATTTCTCGGTCCTTACATTCTTCACCCCTTATAAAGATTATGTCCCCAGAATCTCACCCTATATTACTAAAACAAAAGAGGATAATTCTTCTTTATCTTCTCTTCCAATTCCCACGTTGCTTCCTCGACATTGTGGTTCTTTCATAACACCTTTACTGATGATAGTACCTTATTTCGCAGAACTTTCTCTTTTCTATCAATGATTTGAATCGGCATCTCTTCATATGTTAAATCTTTCTCGATTTGAATAGGCTCAAATTCTATCACGTGCTTGTAATCTGGTTTGTAAGGACGTAGCACTGAAATGTGAAATACATTATGTATTCGCTCTAGGTCCGGAGGTAACGCTACCCTATAAGCTACCTCACCTACCCGTTCTAATACCTCAAAAGGTCCTATAAACCTTGGGCTTAGTTTTCCCTTCTTTCCAAAGCGTATCTTTCCTTTCCAGTGAGATACCTTTAGAAATACGTACGAGCCTACCTCAAACTCTCTATTCTCTCGATGTAAGTCCGCATATTTCTTCTGTCTGTCTTGAGCTGCGATGAGACGCATACGTATCAACTTTACAACTTCCGCTGTTTGCTGCACCAATTCTTGTCCTAGCATTCGGCGTTTTTCCACTTCATCCCAATACAACGGCGTTCTGCATTTCCTTCCATACAAAGCTTCATACGGCGGCATACCTATACTTGCATGATAACTGTTGTTATACGCAAATTCTACTAATGGTAGATGATCATCCCAACTACCCTTGAAATCCATGACGCAAGATCTCAACATATCTTCTAACGTCTGAATTGTCCTCTCGCTCTGTCCATCGGTTTGTGGATGATATGTCGTACTTAACTTCAACTGTGTTCCCAACTATTCTTGAAGACTTCTCCAAAAGTTCGACGTGAATCGTGGATCACGATCTGACACTATCGAAACAGGTGCTCCATGTCTGGAAATAATTTCCTTAACATAGAGTGTAGCTAACTGATCTAAGTTATACTTAATTCGAATTGGCAAAAAGTTAGCTGACTTCGTCAACCGGTCCACTATTACCCAAATCGCATCATATCCCTTCTGAGTTGTTGGAAGTCCCACCACAAAGTCCATCGTGATATGCTCCCACATCCACTCCGGAATCTCCAATGACTGTAACAAGCCACTCGGTCGTTGATGTTCGACTTTAACTCTTTTACAAGTTAAGCACCTACTCACATACTCGGCTATTTCTCTCTTCATGTTCGGCCACCAAAAACTTTGTCGAAGGTCTTGATACATCTTAGTGCTACCAAGATTAATCGAGTACCTCGAACTATGAGCCTCTTGTAAAACTTGCTCCTTTAATTCCGTCTCATTCGGAACCCAAATTCTTCCCTCAAATCTTAATAATCCCTCATTATCAAGACTAAACTTAATATCTTTTTCATTGGTCAACCGCTTCTTCATCTGGTTACACTCATCAGTTTTGAGCTGCACCTCCTTAACTCTCTCTACAATGGTAGACTGAATCTCCGTCACAAACAGTCTCTGATCCGCCTCAATTGGCAACTTCACCTCCAACTCCATCCTATCCATCTCTGTTATTAACTCAGTTTGAGCTGTTAACATAGACAGCTTCTCCTGACCCTTTCTACTCAAGGCGTCGGCCACTACATTGGCTTTTCTAGGGTGATATAGGATTTCACAATCGTAATCCTTTATCAATTCCAGCCACCTTCTCTGTCTCATATTCAACTCCTTCTGTGTGAAGATATATTTTAGACTCTTGTGGTCCGTGTATATCTCACACTTTTCGCCATAAAGATAATGTCGCCATATCTTTAAGGCAAACACCACCGCGGCCAGTTCCAGATCATGAGTAGGGTAAACTTTCTCATAATCCTTCAACTGCCTAGATGCATACGCAATGACCTTGCCATGCTGCATGAGCACGCAACCCAGTCCTTTATGCGAAGCATCGCTATAAACTACGAAATTTCATGTGTCATCGGGTAATGACAAAACAGGCGCTTCACTCAACTTCTTCTTCAGTTCTTGAAAACTATCGTCGCATTTCTCAGTCCATACGTACTTCACCGTTTTCCTCGTCAAGTTAGTCAGCGGAGTAGCTATCTTCAAAAAGTCCTGAATGAACCTCCGGTAGTAACCCGCTAACCCTAAGAAACTCCGCACCTCAGTCGGCGTTTTTGGTTGTTCCCAATTAATCACAGCTTCTACCTTCGCTGGATCTATTGAAATCCCCTCATGGTCAATAACATGACCTAAAAACTGTACCCTCTCTAACCAAAATTCACACTTAGTGAACTTCACATATAACTTCTCCTTTCTTAATGTCTCCAACACTATTCGTAGGTGTTCAGCATGATCTTCTGGCATCTTAGAGTAGACTAGAATATCATCGACAAACACCATGACGAACTTGTCCAAATATTGTTTAAACACTTTGTTCATCATGTCCATAAATGCAGCAGGTGCATTGGTCAACCCAAATGACATCACCAGAAACTCGTAATGACCATAACAAGTCCTGAATGTTGTCTTTGTCACATCTTCATTCCTAACCTTTAGCTGATGATACCCCGTCCTTAAATCTAGTTTGGAAAAATATTTTGCCCCCTTCAACTGATCAAACAGATCATCGATCCTGGGCAACAGATAATTATTCTTTATCGTTAACTTGTTCAACTCTCGGTAGTCCATACAAAGTCTCAACGATCCGTCATTCTTCTTGACAAACAGTACCGGTGCTCCCCATGGCAAAACGCTCGGTTGAATGTACTTCCTGTCCAACAATTCTTGTAGCTGTACCATCAACTCCTTCATCTCCACCGGTGCCATACGATACAGTGCCCTAGAAACTGGTGTCGCTCCTGGCACAATGTCTATTACGAATTCGGTCTCCCTATCCGGCGGAAGACCCGGTAACTCACTTGGAAATACATCCATAAACTCACTCACTATAGGTATTTGTTCCATGGTCTCTCTCATTATCTGGGTATAAACCACATGACACAAATAACCTACACACCCCTTCCTCAATAATTTCCTAGTTTGTGTCATGGTAAGACAACACGAACGTCCCGGTGATTTATTCCCGTGAAATATAACATGTGATTGAATTGATGTTTTAATATTTACGCATTTCTTTTGACAATCTATTATTGCCCCATGATTTATCAACCAATCCATTCTGAGAATTACATCGAATTCTCCTAACTTTATCGGTATCAGATCTACCGATAATTTACAACCTCGAATGTCTACGCAACAATTCTTATGAATATCTTCAACATGAATTATCTCCTCGTTTGCTACCTTAATGTTCAAAGGTATAGGTAACTTTTCGGGAAGTAGTCCTAGTCGTCTAGCAAAATCACATGCGATAAACGAACAAGTAGCACCCGAGTCAAACAAAGACGTATGCATTTAAGTCGCTTGATCGAATAATACCATGACTACGTCCCCGAGGCCATCGCGTCTTGATGGTCATATTAAAGGTATGGGCCATCGGCCTACTACCGGTCATGTACCGGACCCCCAATAGTTAACTTACCACTATTGGCGGCCTTATTCCAATCAGTCCCCTTCTTTGGGCAGTTCTTTGCCATGTGGTCCGTAGACCCACATACAAAGCACCAATGATTCTTCTTCTTGGCTTGGGCCAGTTTGGCATAATATGCCCCTCCTGTCCATGCAATTATAACACACGACCTTTCCTTTGAGACAGACTCCTAGGTGAGTCTTCCCACAGGTTTTACAGGCCTCCATCCTCCTCTTAGGGTCTCCTTGTTTCACTCCGATATTCCCCGAGCTAACTACCTTCCTTTTATACCCTTCGCCACTTCCGCTGGCACCTTCAACCTTCACTCCTCCCTCCACTTTCCCCTTGTTTTTCTTATCTTTGTGGTATTGGCTCAGCGCCTCACTACCACCTTTGGCAATTATTGTCTTCTCTAACACAATTTCAAAGGAATTACTTTGGAATACAGAGATACGATTATAGAGCCAGGGTTTCAAGCCCTGCTCGAACCGTCGAGCTTTCCTCACCTCGGTATCTACTTGATGTGGAGCGAACCTTGCCAGTTCATTAAACTTGGTGGCATACTGGGGAACCGTCATGTCCCCTTGTTTTAAATCTATAAATCGCATCTTCATCCTTTCCTGCATGCTCGTGGGAAAATAGTTCTCGTAGAATATTTCCTTGAACCTCACCCACGTTATCACATCTATTTCGACCCTTGCCTGATTGGTCTCCCACCAAAAGTTGGCCTCTCCCTTCATCATGTAGGTTGCAAAGGCAACCTTTTGGGCCTCGTCGACATTTGCTATCGCAAATGCCTTCTCAATCTCCCTAACCCACGTTTGGGCTTCGATAGGGTCCGTAGTTCCTTTGAACTCCGGCGGACCCACACTCTTAAAGTCCTTAAATGTAGTAGCTCATACGACACCAGGATTTACGGGGATATTAGCCCCTGTTTGATTAAACGCTGCGATTAAAAGGTTCAAAATTTCCTGCATGGGGTTAACCGGACCTCCCTCCGGTTGATTCGTGTTCGCACCTTGGGTACGTGTTACTCTTCTTGGTGGCATTTTGCTGTTACAATGAACACATATTTCGTTATTATGCATTTCCTATCAGTTAGTTATTATTCCATATTAAACAATAACTTAAACATTCATTACTCAACATTTTCGAAAAAGAAAACTTATATTTATTCATTGTAGTATAATGCTACATCGGTTACATAACACAGCCTAAGTTGGATACATTACTTTCCCGCTATTGCTTTCCAAAAATTGGAAATTACAAAAGACTACCCTAGATTATACAAAAGAGGGCTTTACGTCACTACTATATACACAAAGATGTACATATCTAACTACTCTAGCAACTCCTCGATCATATCTGCCTTAAGGCATTCTCGAAATCTGCCTTGGCAAGACCGACAATAATATCACGGCTAATAGTATGTCGCGTTCCGCTTCGCTCTTCTTCTGGGATACCCAAATACCGCAAATCGAAATCCTCATGAGAACTCCTATGAATATAGGACATTCTCCTATCTTCGCTTTCTTGGTCTTTTGCTCGCTCCTAAGCTCAAAGACCTCTGCTTTTAGCTCATGGACCTTGTCCTTAGCTAAAACTCTCTCGTTATGTTCCTGTTCCCACATGGACTCCACATCCGTCTTGTCCTTTATAACCGCTTGAGCTCCGCCTTGACTCCTTGACCTCCGCACAAAGAATGTACGCTCCTATCTATCACCGACATGAACAAAGGACATCATCGACTCCCCAGAGTTATCTCTGCTTTTATAGCTCTTTGGATTGAAGGATACTACCTCCACTTCTTCTTCCAACATGCCGTCAAATACGGACATGAGGTCTAAGCTCTCAGAGTCTCCAGACTCCACCACAACTATCTCTGGATCTATTGCTATAGGGTTCAGTATGATTTCTATCTGGTTTACTGACCCTTCGCTAACAACCTGTACATCTCTATTTTCACCTAACATCTACAACAACACAAAAAGTTGATTAGTAAACGTCAGTATTATTAAAATACATAACATATATGATGCAATTTTATAAGGTTAACTTCCATCTTTTATTCTTTGACTTTTCTTAAGGTTATGACTTAAGGTTTTATTTTCCCCCCTTAAGTTTTATAACCTAATGCTCTGATACCAACTTGTGATGCCCCAAAATTTGGGTATCTTCCAACCCGACAGATAGTGCTACACGATGCTACAGTTCACATAAACATTCAATTGAAATGCCTCAAAAGAACGGATATGTCTTATATATATATCAAAAGAATATTTACATACCCCAGGTTCTTTATAACCAATACATTGTCTTTGTCATAATATCAATATTATTCCATACAAAACCTATACTATTACAAAAGAAATCTACGGGTTCACCTTCGCATTCCCTTTATCCTCACGGATCCATCCATCGCTTAAGTTACATTTAAACTGCATTCATATGGTTCAAGCAAGAATGAGCCTAACTAGCTCAGCAAGTACAACAATTCTAGGAAAATAGCATGCTTGAAACATAGGAATCGTATATCTTCAATAACTGAACAATAGTTACGAAGTACTATTGTTAATTCAAAATAACACTTCTTTTTCATTTAAAACGTTTTACAACAACAATATTCAGTAAAACATCAATTCCGGTTCAAGACCGTAAGCATTTCATAATTACTTTAAAAAGGACATCCCGGCACGAAGTCCGTAAGTCCGGTATAGCTTACGAGCACGTCTAGGTGATTAGCCTATAGTACTCTATGTTGATCAACACTACATTCATTAAACGTGTATACGTTTAAGTGGTGGCAACCTCACGTGCATGTCGTTTGACGACAAAACAATTTGAGCATACACAATCTACTTTTGAAAACCACAACAATATTAGTTCGGTAAATCCTTCTCAACACTTGATAGAATAACATAACATACATTTAGCCGAAAGGATTGGCTTTAACATTCCTCAAATACTAACTCATGCGAAGAATACATGAATCACAAAGACTTGTCCAGATCGAACTATAACAAGGGTTAGAGTACTTGCCTTTAGCATCTGCTACAATTTATAACACGTGCACTTTACGTCTTTATGGTCTCTACATTAGATGATGGCATAACATAGAACATTAGGTCATAAATGATCACACATGGTTCCTAAAGAATCTTACCCTTCTTCTCAACCTAAATACGTATTAGATTTGTCACTATCGGTTTCGGCTTTCCGTAAGATCATTCTTTCATTCATTTGCAATTGATTTAACTAAACCCTAAGTGTTCATACTTAAGGCTTAATAATGTCTTAACAATGTTTCATTATAATCCTTATCCAATTGCTTATCAATTACTAACCATGTTCTATATGTAAACATTCATTATTATCTTGGTCTTGAAATTTGGTATGACTGCATTTGGGATTTTACACTTAGTCTGTCACTTGTAAGACCTCAACTTTTTGAATAAAGATGAATTTTCTATAAATATCATTTTTGAATATTATGGAGTAAATTTGATATAATGTTATAGGTGTGGGTAATATTTATAAATTTTGCAAAGTACGCAAGTTGTATATAATATTTGATTGGTCGGGGAATATTCAGATAACTAAGACAATCATTGGTGGACCCCATTAATGAAATTATTGTTTGGATTGAGAAAACGACAAAAATATTTTATTGAAAATAACGGCGGAAGTTTTACCATTAATCTTGTTGAACTACTTTCGGTAGTAAAAATAAAGATGTACGGCATTATCGCATGCGTAGTACACTGCGGTATTGATTATTGATGCTTATGTGATAAGTCACCAGTTTTGTTTATTGGTATTATTAATGTAATAAAATGTAAAAGCTTTTTATATAAAATGTAATACTTTTATAAAGTTATTCGTTTTATTAGGCTAATAGTAAAATCTTTTATATAAAATGTAATACTTTTATAAAGTTATCTATTTTATTAGACAATAATTAGAATATATTATATTTTATTATGCATAGTGTTTGCATAGTGCCTGCATAGTGTTTGTATAGTAAAATCTTTTATAAAGTTATTCGTTTTATTAGATTATAAATAGAATATATTATATTTTATTTAAAAGATTTTGCTTTAAATATGGACCGTCAGATTAAAGTAAATAAATCTGGACCGTTCATGAGTTAGTTACTATGCAGTCCATTTTTCTATAAATAGAAGCTCATTCCTTCATTATTTCTTACGAATTCACTGAAACTCTAGAGAGATAAACTATAGAGAGAAAGAAGAAAAGTATTCTGCTACTTCGCTACTTATATATCTAGTACTCTTGTTCTTAAGGTAGGGGGTATTATTTTTTTTGTATTCATGAAGAGAACTTCTGTTATTCCATTCTTTATTATTCTATTGGAATAACCTGTATACGCGGACTTCCCTATACTTGGTGAAATTCTCCTGTTATTCTATTCTTTATTATTCTGTTGGAATATCCTGTCTGTGCGTTTTACGCCGGACCTGGTTCCGTCTTTACTATTCTGTTGGAACATCCTGTCGGTGCGTATTACGCCTGACCTAGTTCCGTTATTTAGTATTCTGTTGGAATAACCTGTCTATGCGAAGTACCGCATGCATGGTGATTTTTGTTGTTATTCTATTCTTTATTATTACATTTGGAACATCCAGCTTGTCGTAATTTACTTTGACTCGTTTCCGTTATTATTATTCTGTTGGAATAACCTGTTTATCCGAAGTACCGCATGCATGGTGATTCTTTTGTTATTCCATTCTTTATTATACTCAGTTGGTTAAAGTTTTGACTTCTATACTCCATGAAATTAGTGGAATATCCTTGATATTTGCGCTTCATCCAGTATCTTTTAATGGAAATAATCTTCTGAGCATTCTTGAATTTTACTCTACAAAGAAGTATCATGTTGACAATTTAGACGTTATTAGTTCCTGAATAACTTAATTCTTGAACTTGTTTTATTGAATTCTTATATCGTTGTCATCATCCTCATGTTTATATTTTTTTAAAGTCATCTGTGGCATGTAATGCATAGATGGACTTGGTATGATTATGACCAGGGATTATTCGGTGTAATCATGACCGTAATATTACAAATGATGTGGTAAAAGTCCTCATTGGCCCGTAGTGCATTGATGGACAGTTGTTGGCATGATCATGACCATTAATGAATACACAAATATTCTTGGCCCGTAGTGCATGGATAGTTGTGGTCGTGATACTAAAGAATATCCTTGGTCATAGTGCAGGGGTGATTCGATGATGTGGATTATTTATTAAGCTGAGTCCCAGCGATAAAAGTGATGAAAAACATTTTAAATCATAGAAGTTAGTAGATTTTATTCTCTACTTGACTCTTTTAATGGATTGCTTGTTCCGCTCCAGTTAAACTTGATGTTTGTTATATTGTATCAGTTTAACACTGTTTAAGGCTAATGATAATTTATTCTGCATTATCTTAGTCATAATATTTCTTACTGGTCTAGTTGAGCTCACCCTTTCTTTCACTGTTCTCTTCAAGAAATGAGAATATAGCTGGGACGAGTCGGGGAACGGAGTGATGGACCAGATGATAGTATTAGTAGTCCTCACTATTCTGTTAAATAGTGTGACAATAAATATAATGAGGACCCCAATGAGTTTGTATATTGTCTAGATGACAATATTTGTATTAAAACTCACAGCATATGTTTAGTCGTATTTTACACGACTGTTGTATAATTAAGTTGTATTTGAATTTTTGTACAATATATTTGGCGACTCAAGATGGGTGATGTATACCTATTTTAGGGGAGCGTCCACAGTACACATTCTTGGCCACACCTATTGTTGTCTAGAACCCGGACTTCGTACAAGCACATGAGTCTCAAGATGTTAATGGTCGCTTCGCGGCTTTGCTTTCAAATTTGTCTCAAGGCTCAAGTCTTGAATAAATGGCCTTGAAATTTGGCATGTGCCCACTCTGTGCACCAGAAAATTTTCACAAACTTTTTATTTTGTGAGATTCCGGGACTCGTAACTTCTTCGTTATAAGTCCGAATTGGCTCGTTCAAGAGCCTACAGTTCACAAATCACGTACTCTATGCGTTCATGCAAGAATTTTATCTATTTTACTTCATTTGCTAAAATTTCACCTATTAGTCCATTTTTAACGAAAACGATAAACATTCGTGAACGTTCAACGCTCGTTTCTTCGTTCTAAATCGGAATCCGTTCATTTTCAGGTCCGCGACTCTATAATGCCAAATATGACTTGTCTACATTGAAAACCAACGTTTCCAATGTCAAACACAAAATACGACTTCCATTCCGAGAATTTCACAAATTCGATGATTATCGTCCAATCGTGCTAATTCCGGCGAAATGTTATTACTAGTGATTTGTTTATCATGCTAAACACATTCATTCCATTATCTAGACATCTCAACATATGTATTACAATAACTTATATTCAAATTCGGTTATGGCTTATTTATAAGTTCATAACAACAATTTCTTCATACATGATTTTTATTTCCTTATGACTTATTTGGCTTAGGTCCATTGTTTATCAACTTCTCCTATGTTCTTAACATCTAAGTTAATTAGATGACACTTCTCTTATCAACCTACCATGATAGAGATGAAGAAGACAAGATCATTTACCTTTGGTGATTTCTTCACTTCACTTTTGCAAAATCTAACAAGAGTTGAAATGGCTTATATGTGACGTCCCCAAAATAGGTCCATTCCATCCAACCCATTCTGAGTCGCCAAATACATGGTACAGAAATAACTACAACTTTATTAATACATTAAATGCGTGCAAAATACTACAAACATATATATATTGTGAGTTTAAATACAATTATTGTCTTCTAGATAATATACATACCCAAATAAATCCTCATCCCAATTATTGATACATTATTTTACAAAATGGTGAGGACTACTAAACAACTCTCTCTAGAACCTTCATTCCATACCCCGACTAGTACTTCGCTACATTCTCGCCTCCCGAGAAGAAAAATGGAACAAAAAGGAAAAGGGTGAGCTCAACTAGCCCAAGAAAGAATATTATTACTACTAAGATAATATACAACAAATTATCGTTAGTCTCCAACAGGAAAAAATCTAATAGAATACAATAGACAACCGCTTTTAAATCAACAATCGCAATTAAACAACAATTCATTAGAAGAGTTAAGAGAGAATGCAAACTACTATCTTCTATATATGAATTTAAAAGTTCATCGTCGATATTTTATCCTCAGAACATCAATCAATATATATCTCGAATCAAATATTCATCTTTGCACTACAGCCCAAAGATATTCATCACCAAGTTATGTTCATCTAAACACTGCTCATCTTTGCACTACGGCCAAAGATATTAATCGATCGGCCATGTTCATCTCAACACTGCTCATCTTTGCACTACGCCAAAGATATTCATCAAGAAATCATTCATCTTTGCACTACAGCCAAAGATATTCAAGAATATCATCATTTAGGACCGAGGATGATGAAAAATATTTTAAAGAAAACGAATCCAAAGAAAACAAAAGAACAATATTAAGGATTCGTATTTTAAACAATCCAAGTTCAAAAATACTTCATAAGTAATCGAGTGGAGTAAAATTCAAGAATGATCAAAACATGGATACAATCAAAGCTAGTATCCATAATAGATATTTTGATTTAAAAGAAGAAATTTCATTTTTCTATGAATAGTGCCGATTCGTGAATAAAGTGTCGATACGTGAATAATGACCGTATACGTGAATAGTAAATCCTGACACCAAAAGATAGAAATTTCACAAAAAACATCTTCACGCTTTAGTGAATAGTACTCGTGAATAGTAACTCGTGAATAGTAACTCATGAATAATAACTCGTGAATAGTAACTCATGAATAGTAACCCCGACATGAAAAAGTTCCAAATTTGATAAAAAGTTCCAACCAATATTTCAGCATAATGATATCAAGAAATAATATCATTTGAGAAGAAAATAACATCCCTTACCTCGAAAAGACAAGATTTAGTTGAAACACCGGATATAAAGCTATGACTTGAACTTGCAGACCGTATAGGAATACTCAAAGTATACTCAAAATACTCACAAGAATACGCCGATAATATAGAGAGAGAAAACTTCAGCTTTACGTGTGATTTTCAATTCTAACCTAAGACCCTATTTATAGAAAATTGCTTAGAACACCAAAGCGTAAAAATTTAATATAATATTAATATATTTAATAAATTCTCTACGCCCACATCTTGAATCTGAATTCAGCCATCATGCACATGTTAAATATGCCCACAACATATAAAAAACGTTTTTATTAATAAAAATAAATAAAACTTCCAAAAATCAATTATTTCGAAACTTCAATAATTCATAATAAATAGCCATTTTATCAGAAAAATTCGAAACTCGCGACTTTCCATAGGAAATTCCATTATCTATAACTTTGCACAAGGAAGTTTTTCCAAATTCCAAACAAAAATTAACCGAAATCCACAAACCAAGCGATTTTATAAAGCTATAATCAAATTTCGCTTAAGAAATGGGGTCCACTTAACACACAAAAACATGTGCTAATCATTTAATGTCACAAAATACTCTTCCTCCTCATATACTCATATATCCCACATTCATTATAAAATATCACCGTTAATATATTATTAAAATAATATATTTAAATGAATTATTTCATCGTAAAAAAGATAAAATATTAATTTTCAACAATTGTCATTTTAAAAATTTTCTCCATCTATATCCACATAAAATCAATATTTTTCTCATCATATAAATCAATAATTAATTATTCACAAATAATATTACAGAATCACAAGATCGCAAACCAGTGCCGCTCCTGAAAGAGGGGCTTTCCAATAAGGATCTCTCCTTATCTGGCGCATGCAATTAGGTGACCAAACCTCTCCTTATGTAACTTTCTAGACATTGCCAATAATTTTATCTAATAATATTATTCGGATAATATGAATTATTGCTTCGATAATGAAAAATACTCGTAAATGACAATTATCAAATAACAAGAATATAAAATATCAACGCAAAAATTATTAAATCAATAAAATAAAATATCGAATAATAATTATCGTAACAATTATCGAGTAGTGTCTTCTTACGTAAGAATCAATAATTGGTGCAATACCGTGCTACTGCTCAACAACGCCAGATTAATGTGTTTTAACCAATCGGGTATTCCAACAAAGATTAATTGGTAATAACTACGCCGTTATTTATAAACAACTTATATTTGTCGCTTTCTTCATCCAATTGCTTTCCGTTATGGGGCCCACAAAAGATCGCGCCATCGTATTAATATTCTCCACAATTTAATATTCCACGACCAAACGAATATTCCCTATAATAATGAATATTTTATCACCACTTGCTTATTTAAAATATTTATGATTTTACCCATAACTATCCACATTAATCAAATCAACCCTTACTATTTCAAAATAATAAATAGAGGAAAATAAATTTCATTTATTAATAATTTGGGGTCTTACAACCTCCCTCCTTATGAAATTTCGTCCTCGAAATCGACGTGACGATACTGGTGTTTCAAAAGATGAGAATACCTCGCTTTCATTTTCGCTTTCCAACTCCCGTGTCATTTCCTCAATAGCATGGTTTCTCCACAAACTTTAACTTGTGGTATAACCTCAGACATAGGACATGTTCTTTCCTCTACAAGATCTTGACAGTACCTCCTCAGACGTTAAGTCTTCATTATCTCGTCCTGGTTCTAACTCAATGACGTAGTTCGGTCAGTCCACATATTTACGTAACATCGATACGTGAAAAACGCGCTGAACACGCCATCATACTTGGCGGTAAAATGAGTCTATAGGTCACGCCCTATTCGATCAAGAATTTCAAATGGATTAATAAATCGAAGGTTTAAGCTTTCCTCACCTCACCGATTCTCTCGCTTTTGAAATAACAACTTCTTGCACCTCCTTCTTCAAATTCATCAGCTCCGGTGTGTAGCTTGAACAGCTTTAACTTTATCGATTAAAGTCGATTATACTCGTATATCATCACGTGGGTAACTAGAGTTTTCATCTCCATCTCTATTATTTGTAAATTATTCAAATGAGTCTTTGACAATATCGTACTCAGATTGTATACGATCTTCTACTCAACACGCCACCTACCACGCTCGCTTTTCCAGATGGCATGGTCGTAACATATGCCAAAATGAGTCTCCTCTCGAGTTCTTCAAGCTCTTCCCACATTCCTTGCTCCATTCGAATTTTGTATCTCTACGAGTCACCAAGTTAATGGAATAGCGATTCGAGAATATCCTTCAACGAATCTCCGATAATAACCAACTAAGCCTGTAAAGCTACGATTTCTATTACCGACTTTAGGTTGTTCTCAATCGTGACTCATATTCCAACCTTGATAAGACGTTACAATGACACCTATCGCTTTACTATCGCATCGAATATGGTGTCCCCTACGGAGAGTCGGCTTCGGTGCATTCCACAAAGGAAGTCACCAGATAAAGGCTCGTGTACCAAATTTATAGTTGAATTTTTAACTCCTCAAGTTCAATAGAGCCATTCGATATGAGATTTTAGAAATGAGTTTTGTACCGGGTTCAAAGTCGATACAAAATTTAATATAAGGCTTTGGGAGTAAGCCAAGGAATTCTTCAGGAAATACGTCAGGAAAAATCAATAACAATAGGAATATTATTCAAATCTGACGTGCCTTTATTCAAATCCATAACATGGACTAAGAAAACTTGACATTCGTAATAAACGAATGACTTCATGGCTTGATATGAAAATGTTTGACTACAATGGTTTGATTGCTTGAATTCGAATAACAGGTTGCTTAGGAATATGAAAACTAACAACCTTACGAAAGCAATCAATTTTGGCATGATGAGTAGTTAACCTTAAAATCACATCAAAAGCAAATATCTTTATAGAAATAAGGTTATCAGGTAATGTGATAGTGCCAACCTGAATCAAGCAAGATTTCTAAACAATGGATGTAATGAAAGTTTCTCCTAACGGAGTCTCCATAAATAGGTCAAAGTCTAATTTCTCCGTAGTCAAGTTCAAACGTTGAGCGCAAGCAAGAGAGATAAAAGAATTGGTAGAACCGGTATCTAGTAAGGTATAAACTTCGCAAGAATTTATAATTAACTAACCTGCTAACTTCGCTCGGGTTCCTCGTGATTTTGACCGGCCACGACAAACGCTCTTCCAGAACCGCTGACTTTGACTTTTCTCGGGACATCCTTTTGAGTCACCATTCCCACCGGATCGGGTTTCGATACCGCATAACTCGAAAGCGATATGTCCTTCTTTTCCACAATTATAGCTTACCTTAAACTCTGCTAGGGCGCTTTGGGTGATATGTCCCTCTTTCCCAAGATTTGTAACATACGACCGGTGGTCTTTCTCCTCCTTGAACCAGGGCCATATCATACCGACATCTTCACATGGTCGTTGTTGAATCTCCTCTTTTAAAATCTCCTCCCGACTCGCTTCTTCTATTTTCATGGCCACGATTACCACCGAGTGGTTACCGCTTTGTCCGTATTCTTCTTTCTCCGCCGGTTATCGTTATTCGATGATCGCTATCTTCTAGATAATCTTGGTTATGGACCCTCGGTTGAACGTGATTCGTTATCTCGCTCTAACAACCGAGCCTCGCTGACAACATCCTCGAATAGAGAGAAAATTTATGAGAAATGAGATATCGACGTATGCCGGGTTTCAAACCTCTTAGAAACATCCGCGCGTCATCGCTCCTCATTCTCCACCAAATGAGGTGCAAACCCTAGATAACTCCGCTGAACTTCGCCTCATCGGGACACCGCCATGTTATTCTCGCTCCAGCCTAATAAACTCCACTTCCTTCATATGACGAATACTTTCGTGGAAGTACTTGTCATTGAATTGTTTCAAACGCTCCCACGACATACGCCGAAAGTGCAACCGGATGGGTACGCTTCACGATTCCCACCAAGAATCGCCTCGCCATTTTAACATAAAAGTAGCGAATGGAACTTTTTGTTCCTCCGCATCCCAAGACATCGAATATCTTGGTAATTTGTTTGACCCACGCCTCCGCCTTTAATCGGATCCGGCTTTCCACTTCGTGGTCCCAACTTTTGAATCGCTTGGCAGTGACCACCCGTGAATTGCTATCATTTCCTCCTATTTTGAACACGAAGTCTCCTCGTCTGATTTTGCATGAACTCGCAAAAGCTTCTAAACATCCCCTCGCTCATCATTTGCTCAAGGTGGTGTTGCTTCATGGGAGGTACATTGTCACTGTTGCAGACGCTCTCCTCGTTGGTAAAGACAGGCATCTCCACGGTCTCATTTACTCCATCATTAATATTCTCATGACATTCTCAAATATCACATAAAAACAAGGGTTAATTAAGGAAATCAATATATCACATAATATCCCTATATAATCGACCAACTAACAAATAAGCTTAGGTAGACACACTAGCGAAGGATTTACTCGCCTCTCCCTCCTAGTTCTATTCCCCATCTCCGCCAGAGATTATATCCTAAGCTCGATACCAACCGTGACGCCCCCAAAATAGGTCCATTCCATCCAACCCATTCTCGAGTCGCCAAATACATGGTACGTAAATAACTACAACTTTATTAATACATTCGTCGTGCAAAATACGACAACATATATACTCATGAGTTTAAATACAATTATTGTCTTCTAGACAATATATACATACCCAAATAAATCCTCATCCCAATTATTGATACATTATTTTACAAAATGGTGAGGACTACTAAACAACTCTCTCTAGAACCTTCATTCCATACCCCGACTAGTACTTTCGCTACATTCTCGCCTCCCCGAGAAGAAAATGGAACAAAAAGGAAAAGGGTGAGCTCAACTAGCCCAAGAAAGAATATTATGACTAAGATAATATACAACAAATTATCGTTAGTCTCCAACAGGAAAAAATCTAATAGAATACAATAGACAACCAGCTTTAAATCAACAACTCAGAATCTAAAACAACAATTCATTAGAAGAGTTAAGTAGAGAATGCAAACTACTATCTTCTATATATGAATTTAAAAGTTCATCGTCGATATTTTATCCTCTCGTAACATCAATCAATATATATCTCGAATCAAATATTCATCTTTGCACTACAGTGCCAAAGATATTCATCACCGGTTATGTTCATCTAAACACTGCTCATCTTTGCACTACTGGGCCCAAAGATATTAATCACCTCGGTCATGTTCATCTCAACACTGCTCATCTTTGCACTACGCCCAAAGATATTCATCAAGAAATCATTCATCTTTGCACTACAAAGCAAAGATATTCAAGAATATCATCATTTAGGACCGAGGATGATGAAAAATATTTTAAAGAAAACGAATCCAAAGAAACAAAAGAACAATATTAAGGATTCGTATTTTAAACAATCCAAGTTCAAAAATACTTCATAAGTAATCGTAGGAGTAAAATTCAAGAATGATCAAAACATGGATACAATCAAAGCTAGTATCCATAATAGATATTTTGACCGAAAAGAAGAAATTTCATTTTTCTATTGAATAGTGCCAGATTCGTGAATAAATAGGTCGATACGTGAATAATCTGAGTATACGTGAATAGTAACTCCAACACCAAAAGATAGAAATTTCACAAAAAAACATCTTCACGCTTCGTGAATAGTACTACGTGAATAAGAACTCGTGAATAGTAACTCATGAATAAGAACTCATGAATAAGAAACTCATGAATAGTAACCCGGCATGAAAAAAGTTCCAAATTTGATAAAAAGTTCCAACCAATATTTCAAAGATAATGATATTGAAGAAATAATATCATTTGAGAAGAAAATAACATCCCTTACCTCGAAAACAAAGATTTCTAAATGAAACACCTGATATAGGTTATGACTTGAACTTGCACCGTATAGCAATACTCAAAGTATACTCAAAATACTCACAAGAATACGCCGATAATATAGAGAGAAAAACTTCAGCTTCGTGTGATTTTCAATTCTAACCTAAGCACCCTATTTATAGGAAATTGCTTAGAATACCAAAGCAGAAAATTTAATATAATATTAATATATTTAATAAATTCTCTACGCCCACATCTTGAATCTGAATTCAGCCATCATGCACATGTTAAATATGCCCACAACATATAAAAAACGTTTTTATTAATAAAAATAAATAAAACTTCCAAAAATCAATTATTTCGGAACTTCAGAACTTCAATAATTCATAATAAATAGCCATTTTATCAGAAAAATTCAAAACTTGCGAATTTCCATAGGAAATTCCATTATCTACAACTTTGTAGAAGGAAGTTTTTCCAAATTCCAAACAGAAATTAACCGAAATCCACAAACGGGCGATTTTACAGGCTATAATCAAATTTCAGTCAAGAAATGGGGTCCACCGACACACAAAACATGTGTTAATCTTTTAATGTCACAAAAATACTCTTCCTCCTCATATACTCATATATCCCACATTCATTATAAAAATATCACCGTTAATATATTATTAAAATAATATATTTAAATGAATTATTTCATCAGAAAAAGATAAAATATTAATTTTTAACAATTGTCATTTTAAAAATTTTCTCCATCTATATCCACATAAAATCAATATTTTCCTCATCATATAAATCAATAATTAATTATTCACAAATAATATTACAGAATCACAAGATCGCAACCGTGCTGCTCCTAAAAGAGGGGGCTTTCCAATAAGGATCTCTCATTACGCAAGCCTTGATTAGGTGACCAAACCTCTCTGCTTAGATGTAACTTTCTAGACATTGCCAATAATGTTATCTAATAATATTATTCAGATAATATGAATTATTGTTTCGATAATGAAAATACTTGTGTAATGACAATTATCAAAACAACAAAGAATATAAAATATCAACGCAATTAATTATTAAATCAATAAATTATCGAACAATAATTACCGTAATAATTATCGAGTAGTGTCTTCTTACGTAAGAATCAATAATTGGTGCAATACCGCAGCTACCGCTCAACAACGCGTATTAATGTGTTTTAACCACCGGTATTCCAACAAGATAATTCAGAATAACTACGCCATTATTTATAAACAACTTATATTTGTCATTTTCTTCATCCAATCGCTTTCCGTTATGGGGCCCACAAAAGACTGCGCCGTCGTACGAATATTCCCCGATAGTACGAATATTCCATGACCAAACGAATATTCCCCGACAATAATGAATATTTTATCACCACTTGCTTATTTAAAATATTTGCGCATTTTACCCATAACTATCCACATTAATCAAATCGACCCTTACTATTTCAAAATAATAAATAGAGGAAAATAAATTTCATTTATTAATAATTTGGGGTCTTACATTATAAGTGCTTATTGGTTCTAACAAATAAGTTCCTTTAAGAGAGAGTTGTTGGATGAAAATTAAACAAGCAACAAATGAAATAAGAGCTCTCTATTTATAGGGAACACAAAGTTTAGGGTAGTATGGTCATTAAGACCTCCCACCTCCTTAAACTAACCTCCTTACTATTCATTTGCTTAGCCACTAAGTAATCTTGCTAGCCACTTCTATTACTTAGCCACCACAACACTTGGTCATCACACAAGATGGTTGCCCATCAAGTCTACCCACTTGTACTTGGATTGCCCCATGGATCATGTCCCATTTCATTGGGCTTACTACTTAATCTAGCCAATATCCTTGTTGGGCTTACATTAATTAATTTGGACTTCATTAACTAAATACTTTGGCTTAATCATAAATCCTACATAGGTTTACACCTTATAGCTAATGTACTCATATTTTATGCAAAGTTACCTTAATTCATTTCATTAGGTTTTAATACCTATATTCTCAAATTAAGTCTGTATGTGAATTATTGCGTTTTCCATACTTAGATTATTATTACATAATCCATCTCACCTCGATATTCTAACATTACGTATTTCTTGAAAATTCAAAAATAATTCCTGAGCGATAAACGGTGAATAGTGAGTTTCGTAAACTTTCTCGTAAAACATTTATTTTCGTCTTGAAAATTCAAACACTTTAATTCTCTCACGTGGTTCAAATACTACGATATTCCGACATTTCTAAGTTATAGAATGACATACATCTTATTAACACATATAATAACAAATAATATTATTTTATTCATTATTTAATTCTTTCAAATATTTTTACAAAGGATCCGCATTTCTCGGTCGTTACAGGTGTGTTAAGTTATTAAATAAAATTATAATGAAATGATAATTTTGTAATAATTGTTTAAGTGAAATATTTATTTAAAATATAGTATGGGTAATTAATTTATTTGATTAGTGTTGGATATGGAAATCCAAATAAATTATATGTGAATATAAATTATAAACTTATTTTTTATTAAAATAATTAAAGTAGTTTTAAATTGATTTAACCCAACAAGGCTTAAATATATTAAGTCTTTAATCTTAAAGGATTTTGCCAAACAAAGCCTTATGACTTTTGGATTTTCAAATTTTGAATTATATTAATAAAATAAATAAAACAAATTAAATAATAAATAAAATATAATTATAACTTATACGTTATTTTATAACTGATATCCTAATAAGTATGCGTATTATTATTATACCAGTTTTCTTTTACGCTTTAGTTAGTCTATATTGGCTATACTGAAAGTTTCAGAGAGAAGCTAAGAGAGAATTGAGAGAGATTGAGAGAATTCTTGAGTTTTCCAAAGAATGTTCATTGGTGATAACAAGGATTTCAAGCAATTTGAAGGTATTTTATCTAAACCTTAATATTATATATATATACATATATATGTTCTACGGCAACAATTTTATACTCTGTGAATTTCTATGTTTTGAATTGTTGCTATACAATTAAATTATGATGATTATATGTGTTTCTGATGTTAGAACTAGTGTTTAAACAAGGAGATTGCATGCTAATTTCGGATAACAGTAGAAACAAATATGACAGTGTATGTTCGTATGAATATTTTCTTATGTGGCTTGTGTAAGTATAAATTTTGATGGTCAATTCATATGCTAAACTACAAATTGAAGCTTGTTTATGCTAGTTCATTAAGAAACGAAGATAATGTAACTTGGACGAAGTGATTTGGTGAGGAATTGAAATCACATTGTTGATTTTTGTGAAGAAACTCAAAAATGGAGTTTTCATATGAAAATTGAGAAATTAAAATAGTTAAAAGTGTTGTTAAATTGTTATATGTTGATGAATATGTTAGCAATCATGTTTATGATAGTTTTATATTTATTTTATATGTTAATATTACTGTTTTGTGAGTGAAATTCATGTTTCTTGGGCTAAAGTAAACATCGCTCATAGCCGACTACTGCTCTTATCATGTGCACCCGGTAAACAGTTTATTGCTTGGTGCCAAGGCTTAAAATTGCATTATTGCTTGCGCCATATACACCGATCCGAGGCGAGAGCCTTCCTGCTTTCTTCTTCTTGATTTTGGGGATGCCTTACCACTTGGTCTAAGGTTATGTTAATGTGTCAAACATGTAGTAAGAAGGTTAAAACAGAACCATGATATGTAATTGATAAATTCAAAGTTTCGAATGATTAGTAAGTGATGAACGTGGTATATTAGAACCTAGTGAGCATGATGATTAGTAAACAAGTGTTGTGAAGGTTAACATTTTTAATTTCTAATATTTGTATGGTAGCTTAAGACTTGTGCTAAAATAATAAGTCTAACTAGAAATATGTGTTATGTTGGAATGTGAATGTTAGTATATCTAATAGATGGTGATTCTAAACCTATATGTAGGTGAACGTGATTTTAATATTATAGCTTACGCTCGAGGCAAGTTTCTAAACTTATCTTTTTACATTTAGCAAGTTCTCTAATTCTACTTTTACAATTGAGCAAGTTTTCTAACTCTACACTTTTGTTGAGCTAGTTTATTTATTGTTATGCAAGTTTACTTGTCCTATTTCAACTGTAATTTCGGAAGCTCTTGTATCTAGTTTGTTCATGATGATGCAAGTTTTCTAAACCTTATTTTGATGTTAAGCAAGTTATTCTTGTCTTTAACTTGTCAAATAGCATTCAAGTTTATATAATCTAATATACCGTTGTTGAATAGTTTTTATTGTTCAAATTGATATTCGTTATGCATGCTTGGTATTCAATTCTAAATAACCTTGGCTTAATATTGTTCAAGCAAAGTATGTGATAGTTATTCAATATTTATGTTATTAGATTATTCCTAAAGAATAACTTTAATACACAATGTTAATTCACTTATGATTTATTCAATAGCATAATGTGATTTCATTTTATTCAACTAATCCTTAGTTGATGTTCTTTGAATTCCAAATTACCTTGAAAGATTATCCAAACCAAACTTTCTTTAGTGCGGACTTGTACTCTAAATACTGAGTTGAACAACCCTATTATTAGGTGTTTACGCTTAGCATTGAAATGTTTGTGCACAATACATTGTACGAAGGGTTGATCCCCCTAAGTACGTGGAGTCCTTATAGTCTTATGACTGTTAAAGTTGAAGTTGAAAGATTACTTATAACTGTGGACATGGTTCGTGGTCATTAGACCCTCAGTAGTATATTTTAGAATGTTAATAGAACATATCATTCAGTTCTATTGAGCCTATTATTTCGCAAATATTGTAAAGTTTATCCATTCTTATTTCAAGTGAGCTTTGTTTGCTCACTCTTGCTTATATAACTATTACAGCTAAGGATGAGAAGGTAGATGTACTTAGCACCAGTAAGGAAAATGGGAAGATGAATAAGTATTGAAGACTTGTAATATGTTTACAATTATTTATCAGACTTTAATTTGATTGATGTAATGAAGTATTTATTTAATTTCTACATTTGAATGATTGTACTTAAAGGTTAGATAACCTGGGAGATGTTATTAATGTAATCCCTTAAGAGAAGGTTTATTATTCAATTTTTATTATGATTGGGTAGTTAGATTTGAATGTTTTGATTAAGTGAGCACCAAATCTTGAGGTAATGAAGTACCGGGATTTTGAACTAGTTTGTTTATTGTTATGCAAGTTTACTTGTCCTATTTCAACTTTAATTTCGCAAGCTCTTGTATCTAGTTTGTTCATGATGATGCAAGTTTTCTAAACCTTATTTTGATGTTAAGCAAGTTATTCTTGTCTTTAACTTGTCAAATAGCATGCAAGTTTATATAATCTAATATACTGTTGTTGAATAGTTTTTATTCAAATTGCTATTCGTTATGCATGCTTAGTATTCAATTATAAATAACCTTGGCTTAATATTGTTCAAGCAAGGTATGTGATAGTTATTCAATATTTATGCAATTAGATTATTCCTAAAGCATAACTTTAATACACAATGTTAATTCACTTATGATTTATTCAATGGCATAATGTGATTTCATTTTATTCAATTAATCCTTAGTTGATGTTCGTTGAATTCCAAATTACCTTGAAAGATTATCCAAGCCAAACTTTCTTTGGTGCAGACTTGTACTCTAAATACTGAGATGAACAACCCTATTATTAGGGGTTTACGCTTAGCATTGAAATGTTTGAGCAAAATATATTGTACGAAGGGTTTATCCCCCTAAGTACGTGAAGTCCTTATAGTCTTATGACGGTTAAAGTTAAAGTTGAAAGATTACTTATTAATGTGGACATGGTTCGTGGTCATTAGACCCTCAGTAGTATATTTTAGAATGTTAATAGAACATATCATTTAGTTATATTGAGCCTATTATTTGGCAAATATTGTAAAGTTTATCCATTCTTATTTCAAGTGAACTTTGTTTGCTCACTCTTGCTTATATAACTATTACAGCTAAAGATGAGAAGGTAGATGTACCTAGCACCAGTAAAGGAAAGGGGAAGATGAACAAGTATTGAAGACTTGTAATATGTTGACAGTTATTTATCAGACTTTAATTTGATTGATGTAATGAAGTATTTATTTAATTTCTGCATTTGAATAATTGTACTTAAAGGTTAGATAACATGGGAGATGTTATTAATGTAATCCCTTAAGGGAAGGTTTATTATGTAATTTTTATTATGATTGGGTAGTTAGATATGAATGTTTTGCTTAAGTGAACACCAAATCTTGAGGTAATGAAGAACAGGGATTCGGGGCGTCAGAATGACCATCTCTCAATGCATAATACTCAAATCAACTTAAATCCACAGATGATAGAATTAAGAAGAACGCCCTAATTAACTAATCCACTATATCTCTATGTGAATTACAATTAAAGAGGATTTTAAGCATAAGTTCTCTATCTAATTACATGCGATGTATAGGTATATCTCTAGTAAATTAATTATGTATTCCAACGTCATGCAGAAAACACAATAACATGCTATTATGATCAAATATGTCATAATATATCCCATAAGACTCTTTCATACAACTTAATAAATTACATAAGTTAAGCTTACTTTATCATATAGTTTTATATAATAATTATTTACATTCCAATGTCACACCTCACCTTATATTGAATGAAAAACCTTATTATATATATGATTTCTCCTTACATGCTATTATTCATGATAATTAATGAGTAACAATTAGTCAACCATATTATGACATTATTTATTTATTAATAGTACTAATTAATCTAATCCATTTCCCCATAAATTAAATTAGTACTTTCTCATTTCACCACTTTGCCACAATAGGCATAATTTCACAAGCTTATACTAAGCTTCTCATTGCTTTTCCTACATTGCTTAATTAATACATGCTTATTCAATTTAATTAATTATCATAACTCATGCCAATACTATATATATTTATATTCAAATAAATATGCAAACAATCTCTATTCTCAATATTATAATTTATTAAAATTAAATGGGTATTACAATCATAACCCTTATTATATTATTTATTCACATAGTCTAAGTTGATATTCCATAAATTATGTATTAATGCACTATACACATTACATGGTCACATAGACATCAATCATTATAACTTACACATTTCATTAATCTTATTATATAGTTTTCATGTTATATAGTCATATCACAATGTCACACTACACTTTCTTTTTAATGTAGGAACCATATGCTAACACATATCTTACACACATCAATTAAATGATATAATTCTAATTAGGTAATTTACTTTGCTCACAATAACAATTAATTAATAATATAATATTAATTAATCCTTCACTTCTTAATTATATTCCTTAAATCTCTATTCTCATGCCACACAAGGCATTTCACAATTCTCATCATAACTCTACATTCTTATGAATTCATTTTAAATTAATTGAATTATTCATTTCACAACACATCAATATTTATATTCAAATAAATATTCCTTTTTCTCATTAAATCGAAACAATATTTATTCATGAAATTCACAGTTCCGTTGTGGGGTCCACCAATGATTGTGCCGTCATATGAATATTCCCTGATAAAACGAATATTCCCCGACCAATCGAATATTTTATGACAACTTGCTTACTTTGAAAAATTTATAAATATTACCCACAACTATAATATTATATCAAATCCACACCTTAATACTCAAAATATTTCTAGAAAATTAATCTTTATTCATAAAATTTGGGGTCTTACAACCTCCCCTTCTTATGAAATTTCATCCTCGAAATTGACGTACGTACCTGGTATGTCGAAGAGGTGAGAATACCTCGTTTTCATTTCAGATTCTAACTCTTGAGGTATAACCTTTGAGCATAGAATATGTTCCTTCTTATCCAAGATTCTAACAGGTACCTCTTCTTACGTTAAATCTTCTACTATCTTGTTTAATTCAATAATGTGGTTCGGGTCATCCACATATTTACGTAAGTGAAAAACGTTATGAACACGTGATATACTTTACGGTAAAGCGAGTCTATAGGCCACAGTTCCTACTCGATTGAGGATTTTAAATGGACCAATAAATCGAAGGTTTGAACTTTCCTCACATCATCAACTAGAACCGAACTCCGGACCCAAGGACTCGGATGCCCGAACCCTAACACCTCCAATATCCTTAATGGCTTCGGCCCAATGGGCTCAACATCCCCTTTTCACCCTAGGCCTTCTGCCCACACGAAGTTCGGTAAAACCCTCCCGAACAATGCTTGTGATGTATTTAACATCTGTAAAATTAATTCATTTTAGCTATATCTAAATATAAAAAAAACACTAATATTTTTTTAATATTTTTTTTATTTTATTGACAATAGGCTTACTAATGCCTCATCGCTTGATAAAAAGTTAAAAACTTTCAGGGTTTCTTGGAATTGTTTGACAAATAATGCCATTTGGTTAAGATAGATTGTTTTCTGGTGCTCATCATATTGGGAATATCAGTCCGAATGTAGAAACTATTAGATATATATATAAATGAATGAGAATTTTATCTAAAATAAAACCATTAGGTTTGACCTTCGGTTCATATCTTTTTAAATTGAAAAGGTACCTTTTCAATGGGATATACCTTTTCAAAGGGATGTAACCTTTCAAAGGGATGTATCTTTTTCAAAGGGATGTATCTTTTCAAAGGGATGTAACCTTTCAAAGGGATGTATATCTTCAAATGGGTGTTTAGAAACCTATAAATAGGTTCTAAATATACCCAAAACAATCACTTCAACTTCAACTTTAATCCTTCTCAAGTTCTTAAAAATTAATTTCATTCTACATTCATTAAAATGTATAGAGAGTATGTGGCACCCCCAAATCTGGGTACTTCATTCCCACAAGACTTGGTGTTCACTTTCTATACATTCATAACTAACTACCCAGGTATAATAGAATTTAAACCATAAATCCTCCCATTAAAAAGGTTACATCATTAAATCAAAAAGTCTCCCAGGTTATCTAACCTTTTAAATAAATCAAGTGCGGAAATAAAAATAGTTACATCACATCATTTAAATAAAGTCTATCAACATAAAAGCCAATAAATTACAAGTCTTCATCACTTGTACATTTTTCCTTTCCCTTTGTTTGTGGTAGGTTCATCGACCTTCTCAACCTTAGCTGCAATAATTATGTTTATGCAAGAGTGAGCAAAACAAATGCTCATTAGATATAGCAATGAACAACAATAGAATAATATCTGTCAATGAATAAGCTCATTAGAACTGAATAATACTATGACAATGATAACCAAAAACTGGAATCAATTATGAAATATATCTGAGGGTCATAGGACCACGAACTATGTCCAAGGTTACTATTAATATTTCAACTTTAACCTAAACAGTTATACTGTAGGGACTTCATGTGTAAGACCCCAACTTTTATGAATAAAGAATAATTTTCTCGAAATATATTTTTGAATATTATGGTGTGGATTTGATATAATGTTATAGTCGTGGATAATATTTACAAATTTTACAAAGTTAGCAAGTGGTTATATAATATTCGATTGGTCGGGGAATATTCGTTTTAACAGGGAATATTCGTACGACGGCACAATCATTAGTGGACCCCACAATGGAAGTATTATTGTAGTTAGAAAACGACAAAATTATCTTTCTATTAAAATAACGGCGGAGGTGTTACCGTTAAAACTGTTGAACTACCCGGTAGTAAAAGTAATACGATGTCTGGCGTGGTTGCATAAGTAGTAGCACCAGTATTGATTATTGATGCTTACGTGAGAAGTCACTCGGTTATACTCAATTATTACTACGATAATTCTTTGCATCATATCTCTCATATTATTGATTCAATTATTGTTACAGTATCATGTGCATAATATGATATATTATTAAATCAATAATTGAGGCAGCAAAGTTATTCATATTATTATTTGCAATATTGACAATGTCTAGAAGTTACATCGAGGAGAGGTTTGGTCACCTAATTGCGGCGCCAATAAGGAGAAATCCTTATTGGAAAGCCCCCTCTTTCTTGGGGACGACCTAGTTGTTAAATATTGTGAATTATAATATTAATGATGAATAAGTTCGTGTTGATTAAAGATGAATTTTATAGTTCCATTGTGTTGGAATTATTTGTGTTAGTGAAAATTGACATTTGTTTTTGATAATAATTGATGTCTAGAGGTTATATTGTTCAATCGGGTATTCGAGGCACTTTTCGTGTCGGAGTACTATTCACGAGTTACTATTCAGGAGTTACTATTTATGAGTTACAATTCACGAGTTACTATTTATAAGTTACTATTCACGAGTTACTATTTACGGGGTACTATTCACCCGTAAGATACATTTCTTTTCGGTCCAAATCATTTTTGGGTACAATATTATTCCATAAGGAGATGTGCTAATTTTTCAGACCGTTGGTTGAGGATATAATAGTAAATCAATATGGAGCGCTGGTGGAAAGTTATAATAGTAAATCAATATGGATCGCTGGTTTAAAGTTTTAATAGTAAATCAGTATGGATCGTTGCTTTAAGTTTTAATAGTAAATCAATATGGACGGTTCGTTTAAAAGTAAATCAATCTGGACCGTTCATGAATTAGTTACTATTCAGTCCATTCTCCTATAAATAGAAGCTCATTCTTTCATTATTTCTTAATAATTCACCAAAACTCTGAGAGAGAAAACTATAGAGAGAAAGAAGAAAAGTATTCGCTACTTCACTACTTGATATTTCAGTTTTTTCTAAGGTAGGGGATATTATTTGTTGTACTCATAAGGGTATTATTTCTTTCGTATTCATGAAGAGAACTTTTATTATTCCATTCTTATTATTCATTGAATAACATGTTTATCTAATCTACCGCATACATGGTGAAATTCTTCTAATATTCCGTTCTTTATTATTCGCATTGAATATCCTATCATGCATTTACGTTGGACTGGTTCCATTATTTATCATTCTCACCGTCAATATCCACGTGCGTGCGTTCTGTGGGACTGGTTCCATTATTTATTATTCCGTCGAATATCCGATTCGTAATGTTTACGCCGGACTGGTTCCATTATTTATTATTCTATTGGGAATAACATGTATGTGCGCGATCTATCGCATCGCGCGCATGGTGAATCCTTCATTATTCCATTCTTTATTATTACATTTGAATAACTCGCCTATGTGGATTACCACATGCATGGTGAATGATCCTTTGTATTCATTCCTTATTAAATTGTGGAAATGATCTGTCTACGTGGATTACCGCATGGCGGGCGAAAAATCCATATACAGTTTCATATATTCTATTATACTCAGTTGGTTAAAGCTTTGGCTTCTATACTCCATGAAATTAGTGGAATATCCTTGATATTTGCGCTTCATCCAGTATCTTTTCATGGAAATATTCTTCTGAGCATTCTTGAATTGTACTTCACAAAGCAGTATCAAGTTGATAATTTGGACGTTATTGAGTTCAGGATAAATTAACTTATAAATCTTTAAAATTTATTCTTGAACTTTTTTTATTGAATTGTCATCATACTCATGCTTATATTATGTTGAAAGTCATCTTTGGCTTACGTGCATAGATGGACTTGGTATGATTATGACCAGGGATTATTCGGTATAATCATGACCGTAATGTGACGAATGATGTGGTAAAAGTCCTCATTGGCCTATAGTTCATTGGTGGACAGTTGTTGGTATGATTATGAGCAGGGATTATTCGGTATAGTCATGACAATTGATGATTACATGAATATCCTTGGAGCAGGGATGATTCGATTTTATTTATTAAGCTGAGTCTCAGCGATAAAGTTGATAAAAAAAAAATTAAATCATAGAAGATAGTAGATTTTATACCTTAATTGACTCTTCTAATGGATTGCTTGATTCGTTGCAGTTAAACTTGTTGTCTTTTATATTCTATCAGTTTAACATTGTTGAAGGCTAATGATAATTTATTCTGCATTATCTTAGTCATAATATTTCTTACTGGGCTAGTTGAGCTCACCCTTTCTTTCACTGTTCTCTTAAGGAAATGAGAACGTAGCTGGGACTAGTCGGGGAACAGAGTGATGGTCCTAGATGGTGCATTAGTAGTCCTCACTATTCTATGAAATAGTGTGATAATAAATATAATGAGGACTTCATTGAGTGTGGATATTGTCTAGATGACAATATTTCTATTAAAACTCACAGCATATGTTTAGTCGTATTTTACACGACTATTTTATATTTAAGGTTGTATTTGTATTCTGTACCATGTATCTGGCGACTCAAGATGGGTGATGTATATCTATTTTGGGGGCGTCACATCACGTACTTAGGGGGATCAGCTCTTCATACCATGTATTTTACACCAAAAATCTAAATGCATCGCTTTTCCCCTATAATAGGGTTGTTCTTCTCAATTTTAGAGTACAAGTCCGCACCAAAGAAAGTTTGGTTTGGATAAGCTTCAAGGGTAATTTAGAGTTTAACGATCATCAACTAAAGGATTAGTTGAATCAACAAAGTTTGATAACACTACGGTTGATCAATAATAACATAATATAGAACCATTAAGAATCATAGGTGAACCAACTATATATAAAACTCATGGTTAGAAATAACTAAAAAGCATTAGTATTGAATAAAACACTAAACCTTGCTTGAACAATATTAAGCTAAGGCTATGATCTTGAGATAAAAAAAATTAAGTTATGAACATGTACTAAGGAATAGCAAGCTTAGAATGAAACTTACTCAAGATAACAATAATATTTTTATTTGCATTAAGTAAATGAAATAGAACAACTCAGTTATAGATTTGAGTTCAAGAATTTGCATTTATCATAAAAGAATAGAACTAAGAAAACTTGATTAACTATAAACAAGTTAGAATAACTCAACAATGATTAGAATTCAAAACTTGCTCGAATAACGTTAAGGTTAGAGCTTGCTCAAATAAAGTTTAAGGATAAAAAACTTGCTCAATTAAAGTTTAGGGTAAGGGACTTGCTCAATGTAAAGAGGCAAGGTTTAGAAACTTGCCTCGTGCGTAAGCTATAAATTTATAACTCATGTTCACCTACACATAGTATTAGAATCACAATATCTATTAGATATGATAACATCCATTTTCCCAAAATAACACTCACTTCTAGGTAGACTTGTTATTTTTGTACAAGTTTTACTTTACACCATAAACATTTTAGAAATCACAAATATTAACTACAAAACACTTATTCATTATTCATGTGCATATTAAATCATCACAAATCTCTTTCATAACTTACTAATCTTTTTCAACTTTAGAATTACTAACCACATGATATGATTCTGTTTTAACCTCTTCATTACATGTTTCTCATAATAACATATCATTAGACCAAGTTACAATGGTGTTCTAGGTCTACAGTAGTAGCGCATACCACCGCTTTTCGGATCGAGGTATGGCAGCAAATTTGAGCCATACTTAAGCTTCGGGGCGGCGCAGATGATAAGTAGGTTTTATACCTACTTATTGGTTGCCAACTCACTAGAATTATGATAATCATAAGTAATTTTATTATGTTTTATTTGGTTTTTGTGTTTATTTTGTAGTATGCATTGATGGAACTCCTATAACAACATAATGGCATGGATTGGCATGGAATGGAATTGATTGGCATGGAATGGCATGGTTGGCATGGAGCTAGCAAGAACATGGCAAATTAGACTTGAGCAAGTGAAGAGGAGAATCAGTGAAGTGATGAAGTGCAGAAGAGAATAACTGAAGAGCAAGCATAGCAGACAAGAAGCAGCAACAGCGCAGCCGCGGTGCTATAGATTTTGATCATGGCGCACCCGCGCCACAAGAATACAAAGTCAGGATTACACCATCGTGTAGCCACGCTTCAACAACAAAGGACCATGGCGTGCCCGCGCCACGCACTCGGTATACTTCTAAACAGCACGCCCGCATGCAGAGCAATATCGCGTGGCCGCGCAAGTCTTATTTTGCTAAAAAATGCTGTCTTTTCGTAATTTGAATTTGAGCGTGTTTTGCTCACCTAAAACGATATAGTTGATACCAGACGTGGTTTTTTGTTAGTTATCATTATTCATTACAGTTTTTAGGGTTAGACTAGTTTAGAGAGAAAAGAGCATTGGATTATACTTTTGGCTCTTCTCTTTGTCTAGATTGCTGAATAATATTATAGTTTTCATTTTGGAGATTTCATGTGGATTTAAACAAGCCTGAAAATAGACTTTGCAACAGATATTCCCAGATTTGTTCTATCATTTCTCTTATATCTATTGATTTCATTTCTTAATTCCATGTTTTGCTTTAATCCCATAATGGCTTTTGGTTCAGAAATGAACTAATTTCCATTATGGGATTCTAATGGATTTTAATGCGTGGTTTAAACATGTATGACTGATTGTGATGCTATTTGTTCAATATTGGATTACCCATTATGGTTGTGCTAGATGTATTGAATGATTAATCACCATTCACACTAATTGTTTGTATGGATTTAGAAATATGAAATATAAGTAGAGATTAGACCATAATGGAATATGTTCATGAGTATTATTTATGTTAGGCTTTGTGATTTCTGACTCGGATAGACATATACCGTGTCACCATTTGTAGTCATTAAGAGAGTTTGAGCGTAAATCATTTTTGTTGTAAATTCACATAGATATATAGTGAGTTTAGTAATTGTGATGTTTA
This sequence comes from Panax quinquefolius, assembly GCA_020205615.1. Taxonomy (NCBI): domain Eukaryota; kingdom Viridiplantae; phylum Streptophyta; class Magnoliopsida; order Apiales; family Araliaceae; genus Panax; species Panax quinquefolius. The sequence goes on along the minus strand of CM035164.1, from coordinate 56,467,599 downwards.
CATGATTTCTATCAATTGTGAATTTTGTGTAATTTGAGCATATTTCATTGAAAAATGGTTGTGTTTCACTTATGTGCTCTCGACTAGCTTTTCGTATTTAATAAGTAGACATTACTTGATGCATAGCATTTGGATGAAGCATTAAATGATATTAAAATCCCATGCCTTTCCAAATTGATTACATCCTTTTAATATTATTTATTTATTGTGTTGATAATTAAGTTAGATATAAATTCATCTTATGATTGTTAGTTTGAGCATATAGAAATAGTGATTAAGTTGTTGCATGATAAATTAGATTTAACATCTTTCTCCGTGGATCGATACTTTTCTTACTCTGTACTACTTGTTGACCCATGTATACTTGCATGAGTTAGAGTCTATTTTGCTAACACAAAAAAGAGGCAACAGCGTACCCCCGCCCCTGCGGGCTAGGCTACTATTTTTGACTTTGTAGCCCTGCCCCGGCGGGCATCCTTTTTTTTGTTGCAGTGTCCTCTAGTAAACCGGCCATAACATTTGATCCAAAAGGAATTATGAGGCCTGCTACCTATCAAATTGAAGATCTCGACGAGCTCTACAACTTTTATGCTTCGAGAATTGAGAAATAACGGACGGATAAGGGTCAAAAGTGGGTTGGAAGTGACTATTATACAAATGGCAAGCCAAAAATACGAATCTAGCAACAGTAAACGTCGATCCAAGTAACTTTTGTCCCAATTCCTACAAAAAAACATAAAACATGCATGAATAGACACAAACACTTAAAAACTTCCAAAGTATTAAGCTCAAATGCACTCAATTAATGGGTATAAAATCCACTCATGAGTTACCCACTCTAGATTTTAATAAATCACAATGTATGGTTTTCCACGACTTACTAATTTTTACAACCTTGAAATTATCACATACATGATACAAATCTGTTATAGTAACTTTATTACATGTTCATCACATTAACATTTCATTAGACTAGGTTGCAATAAGTTTTTAAGGTATGCATCATCAATGACTTCAATTGCTTACGTTAGGGTATGGCGCAGCTTAATTGCGTCGTGTTTAACTCCTGGAACTAAGCATTGAATCAAGACTGCTTGTAGTAGTCTGCGCCATTCGACCTTGAAACTAGCGCAACTTCACTGGTGCGCAGACAAAAACTACGCAGTCAGTTTTTTATGCTCTGTCAGTTCCAACTATCACAATTTCATCAATTAAATAACAAATTATACATACCCAAATGATATAGACTTCATATAAACATTACCCATCATATATATACTGATTTTGAATAATTAAGCAACAACTACAAACAAATTTATTCCTTTGAATTCCACGTTTTTACAAAAACTCCATTTTTGATATCCTTAGCAAAAATTAACACTGAAGTTTCATTACTACACCAAATTAACTCATTCAAATTGTGTTCTTTTCATTTTTTACTGAATTAATATATTCAAGACTCAATTTATAATTTAGCTCACAAACCAACTATCAATTTTGGACTCTCATAAGCCATATTCATACTCATATTCACTATAAACGATTTCTTTTCTTTTTAAACGTAATTCATCTAAATTAAAATCTAAAATCCTTGTCTAGATGTTAGTTATAACATTATGATTTATTAATAAACACAATCAATCACTTTGTATAACAACAATTCATCAAATTTGAATTTACAGAGAATTTGAAACTCAAAACAAACACACAACTTTCTTATACGCAACATTAAGGTTTTAGAAATTATACCTTCAATTGCTTGAATAATCCTTGATAGAAGACAAAGAAGTGAATTCACAGAACTTTTTCTCAAACTCTCTCTATTTCTTTCTCTCATTTCTCTCAATTTTTCTTTGTATTCTTACTCTCCTCTACTCTTAAGCCAAGGCCAAACCTTACGTAAAATAAAATAAATGCACCAAAACGTACAAAACTGCCATACTATTAATTATAATAATTATGTATCAGTTATAAAAATATTTTTATTTTTTTATTATTATTTTTTTTTAAAATTCAAATTCAAAAGTCCTAAGGCTTTGTTTGGCAAAACACTTTTAAAATAAAGACTTAATATTCCTTAAGCCTGGTTTGGTAAATCCATTTAAAACTCTTTTAATTTATTTTAATAACTCATTTATATTATAGTTTATTGTCCCACATTATTTACTTGTATTTCCATATCCAATCTTAATTAAATAAAATTAATTATAACATATTAAATAAATTTTCCACTTAACTAATTACAACAAAATTATAATATTCATTATAATTTTATTAAATAAATTAACATATCACTTTAATTATTAAATTAAATTAAAGTAACATTATAGCAATTCATATAATCCTTATCAACTCTTTAATTATTAAATTAAATTAGAGTATTATCACATAAATTTAATTCATCACTCTTTTATCTTTTAAATTAATTTCTATAACTCATGAATTATTTACTTACTAATAAACAATCTAACAAATATCTACTAAACAACGAACACATCAATTAAAAATATTTATTTACATTACAAATAAATATTTAAAATTACAACTGAAATTTGGGATTGTTACATTTAGTGTCTCCACACAAATGATCATGAGGACAATCATCCTTATCCAATGAGCAAGTAACGTATGTAATCCAACGATTGGGAAATTTTTTAGCTTGTGAGCTATCTAAGAATTTAGATCTTATTAGCATGATCATCATCATGATAATTCTAAAAGCATTGCTCAAAACTATGAGTTTAGCACATATTCTAAAACAACACCATATAGATAAATTAAAAGTCTTTAATTAAACAAATCTTTTATTAATAAATGAATAAGATTTTTATAAAGTATATGCTTTATCATCCAACATGATTGGCTTATGTGCATACTACTTTCAATCTCCCACTTGCACTAAAGTCAATCGTCATGGTATCTCATACCCTTCTTCTCTAAGTGGCGATCATCCTACTGTTGAATACGCTTCAATAAATGGATATGTAATGTTGTTCTTGAAAGTCCAATATCTTTATAGTTACTTCTCCTCTTTCAATGACTTTAATTAAATAAAAATGCCGCAACACATATTTAGATCCAAGATGAGAATTAGGAACTATTCCTAGTTCTGTAATGAACTTTTCATCCAAACAATTAACTTGCAGCTTCATTTACAACTATATACTTTGTCTTTATCATTAAACCAACAATTCTTTGTTGTTTGGAACTTTTCCAATTCACTGCACCACCATTCAAGTTAACGATTTACCCTAAAGTGAATTTCATGTTGTCTTGGTTAGTCTGAAAAACTTTGAGTCTGTTAAGCCTTCTAGTTTTAATTCAGACCCACCATGAATCATGATCACATCCTTAATACCGGTCAAGTACTTTTAAGATACTTTTCACTATCTTATCAACATTGGGTCTCGTACATTTCATTGCATACATGTAGTTACTCATGCGATCTCTCTTTTAGAAGTCGATGGGGACTATTAAGAGAGATACACTTCAGGGCTCATCAGCATGAGATATCTCTTGGAGTTTTTCATGCTAAACAACTTTAGCATAAAAAAAAATATAGGTTCCTTGAGTTAAGTCAAACATCTTTTTAAATCTATCTATATAGATTTGTATCCTCAATTAAGATACTCTTCCCAACTCTTTCATGGAGGAATGTTTAGACAACTTTATCTTTACTGATTGTAGCATTGGTATGTCATTCCTTATACGTAGTATATCAACATATAATACTACGAATGTCTCGACGCTCCCACTTGCACTTTTGTACACACTAGGTTTGTTCTTATTTTTGATAAAATCAAACTCTTTTGATTGTCTCATCAAAACAAATGTTTCATTTTTGAGAAGCTTGCTTCAATCCATTTCTTCGAGTGTCTACAACTCTTACCTCGTCGTATATAACTAGATCATCATCATCTATGATGTGTACCTAATCATCATCATTTATGATGAATCCATACCTCCTAGGTATCTTCGGTACTATTCCAGATTTATGATTCAGTTATGGTACAATAGGTCTATCTACAGGTTCCTCTTCTTTGACCTATAGTGTTTTGTGGTTCTTGAACTCTTCAAGATCTATTATCCTCCCACTAGCCTTTCAATGATAAACACCTTTATATTAAAAGACAGTGTGAATCACAACAAACACCTTATGCTAAGTAGGATTATAGAACATATACCCTAAACTTTCTTTAGGATGTGTCACAAATCTGCACTTGTAAAATCTTATCCCAAGCTTATCCTTTTGAAACCTTTTTCACGTAAGCTGGACAACCCCTTATCCTAACTTACTTAAGACTGGGAATTCTCCATGTCCATAACTCTGATGGAGTCTTCAGATCGAATTTTGAGGTTACTTTTTCGTAGATATGCAGCCATTTCTAGGGCATGACCCAAGAAGGATACTGGAATGTCGGTAAAAATTATTATGGACTGCACCATGTCTAACATGGTACAATTTTTCCTTTAATATAACCAATTAATTATTGTGTATCGGGAAACATCCATTGTGAGAAAACCATTTAAGATGATCTAGAAACTTATTACACAAGTATTTATTCTTCAATCCGATCGAAGAATCCTAATACTTTGCCAATTAGTTTCACCTCTGAATTATTTGAACTTCTAAAATGATTCAGACTTGTATTTCACCAAATACAAATATTCAACTCTTTGAATAATCATCTCCTTTTCTTATACTAGTTTGTTCAATTTGCAAAATTATTTTTCATGTAAATCAAATATACAAAATCCATTAAGTAATATTCAAGTTCTATACAAAATATTATTATTATAAATAGAACAACAATTTTTCTTAAATATAATACCCAAAAAAAACTTTGTTGTCCAACAACAAAATGGAAATAATGTTTTTAACGATAACTGGAATACATTAACAATTTATTGACTTAATAGACTTGCCCGTGGACAATGATAAATTATAAGTTCCCATGTCTAATGCAGCAACCTTTGCTTCATTTCCCACACATGGGATTACTTATCCTTTATTTAGTTTTCTATTTATGATCGGTTCCTTTATAAATCTATATTTATGAGAACCAAAGCCAGTATCCAATACCCAAGTAGAACCTAGACTTAAAGAAAAATTTATTTCAATCATGAACAAAACTGTATTTGTAACCGAAGCTTCACTAAGCTTCTTTGGTTAGCCTCTACAAGATGTTTCTCGTAGTTTTTTTTTCAGTGTCCTGGATTATTACAGTGGAAGTAAACTCATTTGCTATCCGTATCAGTTTTGTTCTTATTATCCTTTGTTTTTGCCTTTCTATTTACCTTCTTAGAATCGTTCTTCTTTTCAGAAGATCCTTTGGCCCCTACTAGTAAGACTTGGTCTTTCTTGGTTGGAAAGTGACTCTCAGCATTTTCAACATGTTAAGAAAATCAGTGAGGCTGATATATAACTTGTTAATATGAAAAATTCATAATAATTGTGAGAAGGAGTCCGAGAGTGAGTCCAAGATCAAATCTTGACTAAACTCTCCATCCATAATGAAAACATGTTGTCCTAATTGTTCAATCAAATTGATCATGTTAAGGACTTTTTATCTGTACTGTTGTGTCATCGGTCTAACGATCAAGAATTTTTATATGTAATTTAAAATATTTATTAAATTAAATAAATATTTTAGCTGATATGATTATTGGTTAAATAAATATTTGATTTATTTATCTATTTATTAAATAAATAAATAATTCATGAATTGTTGTGATTTAATTTAATTAAGTAAAATATATTAATTAAGTTGATGTTTGGTAATTTTGTGGCTTGAGGTTTTAATTTAACGAGTTAATTAAATGGATTGTTAATTAATCATTATATTATATAATGATAATATTCTAATTTAATTTTTAATTAAAATAAAGAGTTGGTAATGATTAAATGAATTTTGAATAATTATAATGGTGTTCTAATTTAATAATTAAATTAGAGATTTACTAGTTTATTAAATAAAATTATAATTTATAATAAAAACTATAATTTTGTAGCAATTTGATTTATGTGGCATTTTGATTTAATAAGTTGTTGTTAACTTTAATTTAATTGAATTTGAATATTGAAATTTAATTAAATAAAGTGTGAAAATTAAACTATATAGTAAATGAATTATTAAAAATTAAGTAAGAGGAGTTTAATTTAGTTTTTACCACACAAAGCTTAAGGCTTTTTAAACCCTTATTTTAATTCAATTTTGCTAAACAAGCCTTAGTGGCTTTTGAATTTTAAAAAAAGTAACTAATATATTAAGTAAAGGTTTTACGTTTATATTTTATTAATATGTATTATATCAGTTATTATATATATATATCTTATATCAGTTACATTATATTACGTATAATATAGAGAGAAAAGAAGAAAAGAGAGAGAAAAGAGAGAGTGCTATAGATGATTTCTTTGTGAGCTTGAGAATTTGGAAGGAGGAGCAAGATCAGTAAGCCTCTATTATTTTCTAGCAAAGCTAAACAAATAATTAAAGGTATAAATTCTTATTCTCTTTTATATTCTTGAGTTTTCATTCTTTATAACTGATTTTGAAGAAAATCGTTGAAGATATGGTTATATATGTAACGCCCCCAAACTCGGGTACTTGAAACCCGAACTCGGTGCTTTACGATACCATTTCTATGAGCAGAATAATACTAATAATAATAAGAATAATATAAATATCAAACTTAATTTACATATATCAAAGTCTAATCCCAAGTACGCAACCTTTACTTACATGATAGATAATAAATATCATTGTCTTAATACTGTCTAACTATTACAAAAGATAACATAGGATTATTCTGATTGCTTTCCTTTTTCCTTGTTACGCACGAACATTACGGTTGATCATGCTTAAATTGAAAACATTTAAATTTAAAGCAAGGATGAGCATTTGATTGCCCAGCAAGTAATAGCAACAATAAATATAAGCTGAAAGGATTAAATGTTTTCTTTGAATAACTCTTCTACAACGAATCAACAGTTGTGAAGTAAGTTGAACCAATAATAACAACATACCAAATCTATCTCAAATTTTTGAAACTACGTACTGACTATAACTGGAGATTAGTCGACAGACTATGAACATTATTTTTCATTTTCGCTAGGGTTTAGCAGAACTTCATCCGCAAACTGTCATAACTTACGGGCACGAGGGTGATCATCCCAATGCGTCCTGTATTGATCAATACTACATTCAAGAACGATATTATCGTTCACTCTATCCACCTTAGGTGCACAAAAGTTTTCCCATATTCGGGATGTTCATACTTAGTCGGGAATCCGAACGAAAACATTCTGGTTGGATACAATAACGTTCTATCTTGTTCAACAATATTTTTATGTCTAGCAGAATCAAATAGCTTAGACGATTTACTTTTAAGTCAACGTATACATACTCAAAATCAATAAGTATGTATCAACATATGATTAAATACAATGGTTATCCAAGTGGGGACACTTGTCTAACCCTATATACGAATTAACGAATAGAATAAATATTTGAATTATACAATAATACAATGATCGGATAATGTAAGAACTTGTATGAATACAAAGATTGGATACATAATCAATAATAATAGAGTTAATAATCTGACATAATAATATGATTCTGAAACTTTCTTACTCATGTCCATTGCATAAAGGAAATGCAAAGGTACGATACTTGCACAATATAAAGAATATTTCGGATACTTGCTCAATAATAATTGGAGTAAGTTTAGGAAACTTGCCTGAGCTGCTGCTTACAATAACACAACTTAGTTCTATCTTTTATATCAAAACCTATCATTAATAAGATCATTCATTCAACTAGAATAATATATCATATCACATAGTACTACTAGTTGCAGTCAGCACATAACCTAATCACATTGTCATATATGTTTAACAGTCATTACATCATAAACAAACATGTATCTAGTCAAATTATCTAAGTCCAATCAGTTTCTGAAACATGCCGGTGTACCGACGGCTTTATCGAGTAATTATCGAGTCTAAGACTCTATCGTGTAGTTCAATATCCATTGCCTTATAATAATTTTTAAATAATTATTATAATTTATCATGAATTTTTAAACACTAAAATCATTATTAAATGATTTAAATATTAACTAATTTTATTATCATTAATATTTAATTAATATTAAACTATTAATGAAACTCTTGCCAAAATATTAAAGTTATTTATAATAACTCAAAATATTTTTAAAGTATTAATATTACTCTTAAATGATTTTTAAAACATTTAAAATCATTTTTAAATAATTACAATTAATATTAGAATATTAATTTATTATTTATCAAAATATTAAAAGTTATTTATTATAACTTAAAATATTTTTAATTCATTTATTTCCTTTTAAATGAATTTTAAATCAATAAAACAATTTTTAAACTATTTATTTAATTTAATTATTAAATAAATCAAATATCGCTTAATATTAAATCAATACCATTAATATTAAATTATTAATGAAATTATCCTTTAAATATTAAAAGTTGTATTTTATAACTTAAAATATCTTTAAACACTTTATTTTCATTTAAATAATTTTTTATAATATTAAAAATCATTTTTAAACTAATTTATTTAATATAAATATTAAATTAATCTAATATCATTAATATTATATTAATATTATTATATTTTTTTTTATGACAAAATATCAAAAGTTATATTTTATAACTTAAAATATTTATATAACCTTTAAGTCATTTTAGATGATTTTAAATCATTAATTCTATTTTCATAATTTATTTAATATATTTATCACAAAATATTAAAAGTCACTAAAAATAACTTAAAATATTTTCTTATATCATAATATAATTTTAAATGATTTTTCAGTATTAAAATCATTTTTAAATAATTTATTTGATATAATAATTAAATAAATTAAATAACTTTAATATTTCAAAATATTAATTATTTATGAAATATATTAAAATTATTAAAAACTAATTTTCAGACTTTAAAATAATTTTTAGTAATTTAATTTGTATTTTTAATAATTAATAACTAATTTTCTCTAATTATTTAATATAAATATAATTTTCAGAAATTAAATGTCACTAAAGGGCTCTATAGCGACAGAACGATCGCTATAGGTGTTCTTGAGGCTGCCCAAAATGTTCATGTCAGCGTTAAAGGTAGGAGGTTTGACCGATTTTAATTCTATGTTCCTGCTGCTTTCTGGGTTGAAATTTGTGTTACAGTTATAGTACTTATGTAATACTTCAATATCATACCAAGTTCATGGCCATAAAACATCCGATCAGTGAGTTATAAGGCAATAAAAATCTTGTCAGGCTTGTTCTTCATTTTTACGGGTTACCCGAATGAAGAAACGACAAAATACTATTTAGCAGGCTTTAATCTTTGCTTTCAAAGCTAGGTTTGTGTGTTATGAAGGTTTAATCCTATAGTCTTGATGTCAGGGTACAACACCATGTAATTATTTCAGTCCATCAATATCAACAACACTATATCTGAGCCGGTCAACATAGGTCAGAAAACTCGCTCATGCAGAATCTGGGTTTTCCAGAAAACGGATTTCAGGACTGAGCAACCTACTTTGACCGTTTACTACATGCATTCTGTTTGTTTTTAAAGTGAAATAAAAATACTAATCTGTAGTCCCTATACCATATTACAACATAGAAAAACAAATGCCATCAAATCATTAAACACAAGTAAGATCTGGGCTCATGAATATGTTGTCAGGACGATCTGGGAAAAATCTGGGTTACCCAGATTTGTTCTTCAAGCAGTTTGGTCAACCTACTTTGACCGTCATTAAATTCGATTCAGTGTGCGATCTGGGGGTTCTAGAGGTATGATTTTGTAGTCCTTATGTTATACTACAACATCAAAACAACAACATGGACTAACTATAACATATCAGTAAAATCAGAAGCTCCAAAAATGGTATCGAATTGCAGGTTTTACGGGTTGCCCGTAAACTTCGGAATTTCTGAACGGTCAACTCACTTTGACTACGAATACCTTTTAATCTACAACAGATATGGACCTGATTCAAGTCCCATACTAAAGATCTCATAACCGACGACAAGATCAAAGCCTTAAATAACAAAAATACATATCTGACAGGGATATATGGGATCTGACATTCATTGTTAGACCCTTATTTTCAAAAATTTCCAGATTTGGAAAATCATCAAATCTAAGTCTATAGATGTTATGGATCTAACATCTAGCAACCCATATCACTTTGTTAGACTCCTTACTACATATTTAACACAAAAATTTTAACATCAAACATAAAATCAAGGTCAGATTATTAAATAGGGTTCATACCATTAAGTGAGCAAATCTGATTTCTATGCTTCTGATCTGTTTGTGAATTTTATGGGGCTTGATTAGGGGATTGATATGCTATACAATTTCGTAGTTTTGAGCTTGAGAGAGTTTGGTTGGGTGTTAGTGAACAATTAGGGGAAAATAATGCACTTTCTCTATCTTCAATTTTCTTATCTATTGATGCAAATGAAATTAGCTGGTAGTGTTGACTGATTTGTAAATATTCTGGCACATGTGCATATCTAGAGTTGAGGATTTGCTAAGATCTTGCTAGATTTGATAACAATAATGCAATAATGGGACAAAAAGGATAAAATGGTAATTTCGCTTATAATCTCAAGGGTATTCTTGTCCAAGGTACTTGAATCTAGGGTTTAATCACTAGATTTTATATCATAAAGTTTCCCAATTAATTACTAGGGTTTGGATAATTAAAAATTAAAGTGTAGTAAAATTTTAATTAAAACATACTAATTAAAATTAGGGTTTAAATAATTAGGGTTTCTTAATTATCATTAGGGTTCCCAAATTAACAATTCAATTTACTAAAATAATAATTAGGGTTTCTAATTTTAGCAATTAGGATTCCTAATTAGCAAATTAGGGTTTCTAATTTAATTTAGGGTTTTTCAAATATACATTAGGGTTTTATGTAATTAACATTAAATCTAATAATACACAACATAAATCCTATAACACCAATACTACACAGTGTTGAACTCGTAATTGAGTTTCAAAATAGGTTTTAACAAATTGATATAAGGTTTTGACATTAAACACCATAATTGACCAACACATACAATATATATTTATAACACTGAAAATTAATATTATATTTTATATAATATTATTATTCTCATTCATAGCTCAAAATCCAAAATTAGGGTTTGGATTCCATATCTGATTATCTTTCATATATAACATTATTAATTAAGTTAAAATAATTAACTTAAATAATCTGAACTAAAATTCATATAATAAAATAGTAATTATAATAATTCCAATAATCATCTCATATATTATTTAAATAATATAAAATCATATTTTCTTAGAAATTAAGACATTTCTACTATAAAATTAATTATTATAAGTATATATCTTATAATGAGCAATAATTCTAAAATAAAATTATTTGAAATTATTCATGTAATAAATAAATTTTATTTATCACATATATACATACACATTACTTGACACATATTCTTATCTTTAAAATAAAAAAAAAAATATATGCAAAATTTCTTAATTATTTATATAAAAATATCGGGTTATTACATATATATGTTAATTTCTGTATATAAACTATTTTATGTGATTTCTATATGATTTAGAGTTGACTAATCCATGAAAACATGATAAATATGAAGAGATTATATTTACAGTGAGTTTATAGTGTAAAATATATGAATATGGCCTATTGGATACTAAAATTAGTGCTCAATTCATGTTATAATGTATAAATTGTTTGTTAATAGTGAAAATATATGAAGAAACGAAAACAATGTGATTTAAACGGACTGTTTTGGTTGTAAAACGAATTTACAGTGATTTGTTTCGCTAAGAATGTCTAAATGAGAAGAAATGGCAAAAACAATGAATTTAAATATTTTAATTTGTGTGTTTTTGTTGTTTATATGGTTAAAATTATGTTGGAAACATTAGTTTATATTTCTGTAAAGTTTATGTATATTGTATATGTTAAATTTGTTATTTGAGTCAGGTTTTAGTCCAATTTGGCTTTGTTTTATGTAATTCGCGAGCACTATTTGCGTGTCACGGTGTCGAGGCGCCGCAACACCTGTTCTATGAAGAAACAGAAGTTGCGGCGCCATTCGAAGGCTCGATGACGTGTTCAAAGTATACTGCAATACACTGCTGCGTGAGTAAACAGAAGTGTTGCGATCTTTGAGACCGAAACTTACGAGCAGGTGTTTCAAACCATTCGCTCACCACAACGGTATTGCTTGAGCTGCGGCCTTCATTGTAGTTCATTTGGCAGCGCTACTTGGCAGATTGGCCAGAAATTGTTAGTTTGATGTGCAAAATTTTGGGATGTTAATTTAATTGTATGTAATGATCATGAAAGTGTGTTAATCATATTATGAGATGTCTAAACAAATTTTAACATATAAGGAATGATTTTAAATGGTTGATTAATATGTTAAGGGTGAAGTTAAACCCGTTGTCCGTAAAGTGTGATAACGTGTTAAGAGTTAAGATATGTTTATGTGACTGACCTAATCAAGTTTAGAGTTATGAATTATGAAGTTAAGCTAAAAAGAAATGTACCAATGATGTTAATTGTATTTCAACTAATTGGTTGTTGTGTTACTAAATGGTGTAGGGTTATTTGGGAACGTGAGAAATAACTATTTAACCTACGAAAGAGGCAAGATTCTTACCCTACCTTTTTTATAATTCAGCATGTTTTTTATCCTTACTTGTTCAAGTACTATAAATCTAATCGTTAATGAGCAAGATTCTAATTCTTGTTCTCGTTATTCAAAGTTTGAACTATTTTAATCTTTGACTTCATCCGAGGCTCTCTAATTCTTTCGAAAGAATTACCTTGATATACATTTTTATTTAATCATGAGTTATTATTGTTTAAACTTTGATTATAAATCATTGTTCGAACTTATGTTGTTATCAAATTGTTAAATAATTAGCGACCCTTTGCTAATTCAACTAATCCTTAGTTGATGAACGTTTTGAACTCTGAATTACCCTTGAAGCTAATCCAAACTAAACTTACTTTGGTGCAAACTCGTAAGTTGAAACTGAGATGAAAACCCCTATTATAGGAGATTATTTACACAAAAGCATTAAGATATTTGTGCACAATACATGGCACGAAGGGCTGATCCCCTCAAGTACGAGAAGGCAGGTCCATATAGTCTAATGACTGTTAAAGGTTCAAGTAGAAATACTTATAACCTGAGACATAGTTCATGGTCTTGTGACCCTCAGATAAATTCTAAATTCTGATTTCAGTTCTTGATTATCAATGATAGAGAATAATATTCAGTTCAATTGAGCTTATCCATTGACAGTTATTATGTTGTTACTATTCATTACCATTTCAAGTGAGCATTTGTTTTGCTCACTCTTGCATATATAACCATTGCAACTAAATTTGAGAAAGTTGACGAGTCTTCTACTAGTAAAGGAAATGGTAAGATGAACAAGTGTTGAACACTTGTTGAATTTTTATTTGAAATGGTTTATGTATCCAGACTTAATTTAATAATGTGATGTATTTATCTTTCTGTACTTGATGATGTATTTAAGATTAGGCGGCGTGGGATTATGTTTTGTAACCCTTTTATAGAGAGGATTTTATTTAAGGTTGTAATTTATTTTACATTCCTTATTTATGGGTAGTTAGCTATGTTTTATAAGGATAGTGAACACCAAGTCTTTGGGATTGAAGTACCCGGATTTGGGGGTATCACAAGTTTGTATCAAAGCCTTAGGTTTTGAACCTTAGGTGGGGGAAAACCTTAGGATGTAGCCTTATTGGAGATCGAGAAGATAATGGTGATAAAAGACAGATAATAAAAGATTCTTTGTGCTTATGTGTTTACAACCTATGTGTTACGAGTGTCAAGTAGTAACGATTGGTAATTAAAACTTTGTTGTTAGGATGGCTAATGTTGGAGGATCTAGTCAGGCTAGGCAGGAAGGACCTCAGATGCCTAAAAAGGAGGAGCCTCGAGATATTCAGGTAGTCTGGGAACAGCTAGTGCCAAGGGAGTCATCTCCGTTGGTCACAGTTGTTGGTTATGCCCCGGAGTTTGAGCAGGAGGGGTTACCGAATGACGAGGATGAGATAGAGACAGATGAGGAGGATCATGTGGAGCTACCACAGACAGATGAGGAGGAAGGAGAGGAAGAGTTTCCACCGAACTCTATTGTAGCTCAGATGTATGACAATGTGTACGGTAGCAACATTGAGCTTCAGGATAGAGTCAGGGAATTGGAGGAGCTGGCAGATGAACGTTAGACCGCGATGGCACAGAAGGATTATGAGATTTAGGATCTTGACGAACATCGTGGTAATATGGAATGGAAGCTCGTTCACGCAGAGTGTGATAAGGAGCAGCTATTGACAGAGGTTGCCAAGCTGAAAGATGATCTGAAAGAAGAATCCGCCAACGGAGCAAGACCTGAAGATGCTTACGAGAAGGCCTCCCAGCGTGCAGACGTAGCTAAAGAAGAGGTGCACGCAAAGAAGGCCAAGATGGGAGAGATGGATTATTTCTTCCATACTGCGATGAATAGAGCTCAGGATCGAATCATCTACTATTCTACTCAGTTCAAGGAATTATCGTGGTACATGTTAGATCATAGAACAATGTTCCGTATCATGGAGGAGGAGCGCAGTAAAGATGTGCAACGTCTTAATAGGCCTTGATAGAAAGTGTAATTATTATGTGAATAATTATATAATAAATAAGATATAAATCCCAACCGTTATGTGACTAATAGGATATGATGATGTTATCCTGAAACTCTACCGGTTCAGGAAAGTTGATGTAAATAGCAGTGATGTTATCATTTCCATGTCTTTAAAAGATTATGAATGAATAAAATATCAATATTTTTTCAAGGTGTTATGTGTTACGTGTTAATTTTAAAATGTTCAAGTTAAGTAGAAAATAATTAAGAAAATTGAGTAATGATCTAATAAGTGTATATGTTTAACAAAAAATGCCTCCAAGAAGATGCCAACCACGACAACGAACCCCTGAGGGGTCTACCAATAATAACAACGTCAATGCTAACTCGCTTCAAAGAATTGGTGGCTTTTGTGACGAAGCTTTGCAAAATCGATCAGAATTAAGCTGCGACCTTTAAAGATTACAAAGCAGTTGGACCACCAGAATTTCGTGGGACCATGAATCTAGTAGAGACACAGACTTGGATCATGGAAATAGAGAAGGTTTTTGACGTTGCTAAAGTCGGTGATGAGTAGAAGACGTCTCTCGGAACATTCATATTAAAGGCGGAAGCCAGCTATTGGTGGCAGGAAAATAAAACACGAGGTGGACAAGAATGATGCCATAGAACATATTCAAGGAAATATTTTTCGAGAATATGCGGCAAAATTTAACGAGCTGGCGAGGTTTGCGTCGTATCAGGTCAACACAGATGAGCGCAAGTCGAGAAGATTCAAACAGTGATTGAAGCCTTGGTTGTACTGTAAAGTCTTGATGTTCCAACTTAATATGTTTGCAGCTGTGTTGGAAAAAGCAGTAATAGCAGAAGGTGGGAGTGACGTTTTGACCAAGTATAACCAAGAGCAGAAGAAGAAGAAGAAGAAGAATGAAGTTGAGAATAACGCTGGTGGTAGTCACATCGGCGGCAACACTAATAAGAGGAAGTGGAATGAAAATGTAGGTGCTGAAAGTCAGCAGGGTAGCCAGCAGAAGAGGAAATTTGAAGCATGTGCTACATGTTACAAGAATCACACTGGTGTGTGCCCCAATCCGAAGAAGGGTGTTTGCTTCACATGCGGGTCAAAGGATCATCTAGCTCGCGAGTGTCCTAAGAAGGCAGCTGGAGGTACAAGTGGAAACAAGGGAGGTGGTAGTGGAGCTACTTTGGCTATTGTTGGACCAACACTGTCTAATAGACCCACAACTAGAACCTTCAACATGACTGTGCAGGATGTTATGCAGTCAAAAGATGTGGTGTCAGGTATTATTCCAATCAATGATATAAATGTATATGTATTATTTGATTCGGGTGCTACTTGCTTATTTATATTTGATGACTTTGCTAAGAATTTGGGTCTGCCTAGTGAAGAATTAAATTTCCCTTTGAACATAGAAATTGTGAATAGGGAAGTGATTCTTGTTAAATACGTATATAAGAATTGTAGGCTGAATATTAAGGGAAACGTAATGACAGTAGATTTAATCTTGATTAAACTTGGGGAATTTTATGTTATATTAGGGATGGATTGGATATTCAATTATGGAGCGATAATTGATTGCCAAAAGAAATGTGTAGACCTTATGACTCTGTCAAAGGTAGTTTTCTATTGCAGTAAGTTGCCTAGATAAGTGAGTTGTCTTGTGATGATGCAAGCCAAGAAGTTATTAAGATAAGGCTGTGTAGGATATTTAGCCTACATAGTCGATACTCAGAAGAAGGGTGCGAAACTGGAGGAGATACCAGTTGTTAGGGATTTTGTGGACGTGTTTTCGGACGATTTTCCAGGACTTCTGCCAGACAGGGAAATTAAGTTCGTTATTGACTTAGCACCAGTGACTGCTCCGATATCGAAGGCCCTGTACAAAATGGCTCCAGTGGAGATGAAAGAATTAATGGTACAACTGCAAGAGTTGCTAGATAAGAAAGACATTCAGCCGAGTGTATCGTTGTGGGGAGCACCGATGTTATTTGTGAAGAAGAAGGATGGGTCAATGCATATTTGTATTGATTATAGGGAGTTAAAAAAAGTCAGTATTAAGAATAAGTATCCATTGCCAAGAATAGATGACTTATTTGATCAGCTGAAAGGAGCTAGGTACTTCTCGAAGATAGACCTGAGAAGTGGGTATCATCAGCTAAAGGTA
This sequence comes from Panax quinquefolius, assembly GCA_020205615.1. Taxonomy (NCBI): domain Eukaryota; kingdom Viridiplantae; phylum Streptophyta; class Magnoliopsida; order Apiales; family Araliaceae; genus Panax; species Panax quinquefolius. The sequence goes on along the minus strand of CM035164.1, from coordinate 56,450,675 downwards.
AGAAAGGAGGATGTACCGAAGATAGCATTCAGAACTCGCTATGGACATTACTAGTTTCGGTAATGTCTTTTGGTTTAACCAATTCCCCTACAACATTCATGGATTTGATGAAAAATGTGTTTAAACCATTCTTAGATAAGTTTGTGGTGGTGTTCATCGATGATATTCTGGTGTACTCCAAAACTCAAGAGGAACACGTAGAATATTTACGTTTGACGTTGGAGATGCTAAGAAGAGAAAATTTGTACGCTAAGTTCTCTAAGTATGAATTCTGGCTAGAACGCGTGCAATTTCTTGGGCATGTGATTGACAAAGATGGAATTTTGGTAGATCCATCAAAGGTTAAAGTTGTAATAAATTGGGAACAGCCGAAGACACCATCAAAAGTGAGGAGTTTCTTGGGATTGGCAGGTCACTACAGACGCTTTATTCAAGACTTTTCCAAAATTGCCACTCCATTGACGAATTTGACAAGAAAAGTCGTAAACTTTATTTGGACGGAGAAGTGCGAAGAGAGTTTTCAGGAATTGAAAAAGAAGCTAAGTATGGCACTTGTGTTGTAATTACCAGATAATACAGAAAACTTTATGGTGTATAGTGACGCATCACATAAAGGACTAGGTTGTGTGCTTATGCAAAATAGCAAATTCATTGTGTATGCCTCAAGGCAACTGAAGGACTATGAGAAATGATGCCCGACTCATGATTTGGAGTTGGCTGCGGTGGTGTTTGCTTTGAAGATATGGAGACACTATCTTTATGGGGAGAAATGTGAGATATATACGGACCATAAAAGTCTAAAATATATTTTCACATAGAAGGATCTGAACATGCATCAGAGAAGATGGTGTTGGAACTGATAAAAATTATGATTGTGAAATCTTTTACCATCCAGGTAAAACAAATGTGGTTTCTGACGCCTTAAGTAAAAAGGGTCGGGAGAAGTTAATGGTGTTAACTGCTCAGGAGGAGCTAATCTCAGCAATGGCGAAAATAGAGTTGGAAGTGAGATATACGAATGAATCGGATGAAAAATTATTCCAGATGGAGGCTAGTTCAACTTTGGTGGACAAGGTAAAGGGCACCCAACTTCAAGAAAAAGGATGCGAGAAAATCAAGGAAAGAGTGTCTGAATGTAGTGAGGTGAAATTTAAGATCAATACCAAAGGGTTACTAAGATTCGAGGGAAGAATTTGGGTTCTGCCAGTACCCGAGATTAAAGACGAAATTTAGACCGAAGCTCATAACTCATAACTCGATACGGGGAGTATGAAGATGTATCAGGATTTATGACAGAATTTCTGGTGGCCGAATAGGAAATAAGATGTTGCTGAATGTGTTGTGAAATGCTTGACGTGCCAAAAAGTCAAAGTTGAGCATCAGAGACCAAGTGGATTGTTGCAACCATTGGAAATACCAGAATGGAAGTGGGAACCTATCACAATGGATTTAGTGGTAGGTCTTCTGACTACACAGAAAGTCTATGATGCAATTTGGGTGATAGTGGATAGACTGACGAAATCAGCGCACTTTTTGTTAATCAAGGTTAGATACAATCTAGATCAGTTGACAAAGTTATATGTAAAGGAGATCGTTTCGAGGCATGGGGTTCCATTATAAATTGAGTCAGACAGAGACCAACAATTCACGCCGAACTTCTGGAAGAGACTACAAGAGTGCATGTGAACACAGTTGAGAATGAGTACGGCATACCATCCTGAAACGGACGGCCAAAGCGAGTGAACAATCCAGACATTGGAAGATATGTTGAGGGTGTGCATTACGGATTTCAAAGGAAACTGGGATGATCATTTACTATTGGATGAATTCCCCTACAATAACAGTTACCACGTGATTATTGGCATATCGCCTTATGAAGCGTTGTATGGTAGAAAGTGTAAGACCCCAACTTTTTATAAATAAAATCGAATTTCCTCTAACTATTATTGTGAATAATAAGGTGATAATTTGATATAATATTTTGGTTATGGGTGAAATGTTCAAATTTTGCAAAATAAGCAAGTGGTTATAAAATATTCATTGTTGTCGGGGAATATTCGTTTGGTCGCGGAATATTCTTGCTGTCGGGGAATATTCGTACGATGGCGCAGCCATTTGTGGGCCCCATAACGGAAAGCGATTGGATGAAAAAAATGAAAAGTTTGAGTTTTTATAAATAACGGTATAATTTTTACTGATAACACTGTTGGAATACCCGGTGGTTAAAATACGATGTCTGGCGTGAATTGCCAAGAAGCACGGTATTGCACAATATTTTTCTGAATTATTGATTCTTACGTAAGAAGGCAATACTCAATAATTGTTACAGTAATTACTGTTCAATATTTTATTTTATTAATTCAATAATTACTATGTTGATATTTATATTATTGTTGTTTCAATAATTGTCACTGCACAGTATTTCCCATTATCAGATCAATAATTCATATTATTTGAATAATATTATTAGATATCATTGTTGGCAATGTCTAAGGAAGTTATGTCTAGAAAAGGGGTTTGGTCACCTAATTGCGCGCTAGTAAGGAGAAATTTATATCGGAAAGCCCCCTCTTTCCTGGAAACGTTCTGGTTGTCATTATTGTGATTCTGTAATATTATTTGTGAATAATTAATTATTGATTTATTTGATAAAATTTTTTTTATTTTATGTGGATATAAATGAAGGATATATTTATTTTATGTGGATATAAATGAAGGAATTAATGTTGAGGTATTTTATCAATATTTTATCGGAATGGAGGTATTAAAAATCATCCGTATGTGAATTTCGGACATTTTCTGTTTGGAATTTGGAAAAACCTTTTTCTACAAGATTGTAGAGAATTTGATTTCCTATGGAATGGACATACAATTCGTATTTTTCTAATAAAATGGCTATTTATTATGAATTATTGAAGTTTTGAAAATAAATATTTTTATTAAAATTATGGGTGGGCCCCACTCCTGTCCTTTGTTGGTAAAATGTGCTGAATTAATTTTTCAAAAGTGGTGGGCTTGAATCTTCAAAGATGAGTGCTACGTAGAAGCCACCTTTGGTAATTTTGTCAACTTTGGTATTCTAGCATTTTCCTATAAATAGGGTGCTTAGGTAGAATTAAAAATCACACCAGAAACACAAGTTTTCTCTCTCTATATTATCGAGCGTATTTTTGTTAGTATTTAGATACTTTGAGAGTTGTTATTCAGTGCAAGTTTCTTTCAGCACTATATCCAAAATTTCAGCCAGAAGTATTATCCTTTTAAGGTTAGGGATGTTATTTTCTTCGTAAATGATATTTTTCTTTCAATATCATTATGCCAAAATATTGGTATGAATTTTATTATGAAATTTTTACCTTTTCATGTCGGGATTACTATTCATGTATACGGCACTATTCACGAATACGTTACTATTCACAAAGTATGATTTTTTGTGGAATTTCTACCTTTTTGTGTCAGGGTTACTGTTC